>MU158966.1:985664-1028436 GCA_015888305.1 Antheraea pernyi
TAGGTGACAGGACTGCTTTCACTTCATGTCACTTTGCTTCATATTGTCATAAGAGTAAAGCAATATTACCAAAGTCAATGTCAAAATTTCAATGTATTTTGTATGTTGAACTCACTTCAAATGATGATTCAATAAATAAAGGAGCAAAAAAAAACTTAATAAAATCAAAATAAGAAAATTTATGAAATCAGTTGATGAATTTTGAACAAAAATGAATTCATTTTCAAAAGTTAATGGTAGTATTAAAAACATTTTTGTTTTGGGTTCATCATTTGATTCTATTGTGTATCCATTACTTTTCCAAACGATGATACTAGGCATATCACTATTACTCATAATGTACAGATTACATTTAATTCAATATCACCCAGAAATACCATGGTGTTTAAAATTAATTGAAAATTATGCCACGAGTTGCGATAAATTTCTCTATTTTCGTAAAGTTATGTTTATTTAGAATTTGAGTGCCTTACCGCCTTATGTAAACGCCTGTTTTTTGTTTCAAATTTATAATTAAATTCAATTTTCATTTAGACGTCGATTTTTTAAAATATTTATATAATTAAAAAAAGAACCCTAATAAAGTTCAAACTTTAAATAATGAATGAGCTATGGTCATGTTTTGAAGGACTTGGACGGAGCGACAACAACCCAACAGCTGAAGGATTTGCTACAATTCCATTGGGAGCGAATACCGCAAGATGACATAAACAGTCTCATTAATTCAATGCATAATCGTTGCCGACAAGTTCTGAATAGCAGAGGAGACCATACTTTGTATTAAATTGTTATATTCTTTAACAATAAATACATTTTCTTTAGAAATTTCATTTTGTAAGAAAAAAGTTTAGTTTCTTATGTATCTTAGTTTCTACAGTATATTCTAATATTATTCATTTCTGTTATTAAAAGAACTTATAAAGACAACAGCTGTTATTTTTACATCATAGAACCCTAAAGATATTATTTTAAATATAAAATACAACGTTATAATGTGAGGAACCATCCTAGAATTTAAATTAGTACATGTTGCTTAGACTTTTTTGATGAGTGTAGTTCGGTTGTTATGCATAAGTGGACGGAAAATAATACCACGGAATATTAAAACAGAGATGTCACATAAACTCTCTAAAAAGTTCTGACAAGGGAGCCACCATCTTGTCAGAACATTGAAATAATCACTAGACACTTATAAAGTTATTACCTAATCAACAATGGCAGTAATCATCTAGAAGATTTGTTGCCAAAAATAAAATAAATAAGAATTAACATCAAACAGTCTCCTAAAAATGTTGGAAATATCTAATTTAGACGTAAAATAGTGAATTATAGATTTTATAACAAAAAAGGTAGATAAAAAAACATGTGATATTTATTGACTTATGGTAACACTAACAAAGTACATTTTTGAGTTCAATTAACACGGAAAAAATAATATACTTCCTGCAGTTTCAATTTCTCGAATATTAATTGCGAAATTGCACTTATGAGACAATGCAACAAATAAGTTTTAAAACAAATCAAATACGTTTTAAATGAATTTCCCCGCGTTCGGTATTGAGGTAATATAGCCGGCAGCCAATGATATTATATGTAAAGAGGTTACATGTAATATCACCTTTTGAAGTATATCATTGACAAACAGTACACGAAACTCGTTTGCTCGAATTTCGATACGCGCAAACACACTTTTATACAATAGAAAGAGATAAAGAGAGTAACTTGCATGGAGTTAGAGAGACAGACCACAATAACGCTTTGTCACCACGTGTTAATTTTGCGTTATGGATCTACGTTCCAATAACATGTAATATTGTTTTTTTTGGCGGGATTTTGGTCAGTCATGTAGTGGATTTTATATTTTATTCATAATCTTGCTTCGATCAACAATAACTAGATAAAGGGTCGGCGCGAAAAATACGTCTCAGTAAATAACAGCTCACTTGAAATGTGAGCCCTTATTTTGTTTAGTTTGTTTGAAACACAGCCAATGTAAGTACGTTTCACATGCCGCAGTGTATTCAAAAGATGCAAAAATAATACCCGTAAAAGCAATTAAACGGCCGGAGTATCTTACTTTCGATAAATACATGTTGAATAAGTTATATTTTAAGCTTTAAACTAACTAATAATATCAAATGTTTGGCCTAGACTCTCCAACCACGCACAATAACGGGAAAACGTACTTTATTCATTACGTGTTAAGGTTGAATTCACATTAAATGTTGTTTATGTTGTCTTTTCATTTGTGAGGGGAGTAATTTATTGCTTTGCTCGTTTTATCGTAAGTATTAGATAATATTTTGAACATTTGTGACTTTATTACTAGGTGTTATTGTTGTAATTAGGTTGAACTCAAAACTTTTTTCTCCCTTTCTTTACTAAGAATTTCTATTTGTTTACTACAAATAGCTACACATAAGTATATATTTACGCGGACAGCTTTTAGCTTCGATTTTTTACGTGACCCTGTGAAGTTATTCCCCTACCAAAAATCGCTCTACGCAGATGAAAAAGGACACAATTATGAAAGCAATTAAACACAATTATAAAATGCCTTAACATTTATTATTTACGATGATTAAAAAAAAACAATTATTATATATTTCAAGCCGGAGTCGTTTATAAAAGATCTGAAAGGAAAAATGTCACTATTAACTTTTACATTATGTTATGGGCAAAATTTGGCCCAAAGTGTAGTTGACTAAAAAAATAAACATGGCAAACCTAGAAATGAAAACTAGCTGTAGGAACTTTATTTGATAAGTTCTGTTTGTGTATTTACTATTAACCCTTCTACTGCAACATGCACCACACATTACGAATAATATAAAAGAACTGCCAATTATGTCATAATTGAAATCTAAAGAGCACAGCGGTCTTAAAGAAATGCTCAGAAAGCCGTACAGGTAACTGTTGATATCTATAAAGAAAGTAAATTCCTTACTGTGCAACAAATTTTCATACTCAAAGCATGTCTGACTAAACATATAGAGATACTACATTGTCCAGAATATTACCAGATGTAACAGCATCGTTACCTTCTTATCAAAACATGAAAATTATTACAAGAAACTTGTTATGCCACTAATACTCTAGAAGATTCGTTGCCAAAAATATAGTTAAAAAAATATATTGTTACCGCTTGGAATATTTTTATGTTATGAAGGGTGTGTATCTCATATGATGGAAACAAGGCTAATTCTCAGGGCTAACTGTTTATTCAACACAACAAAAGTACAATCGTGGTGTTCACAAGATATTATATGTAAAATACGGTAAACTAAACAAAGGAAAAGGAGCGCGTGCGTGTGCGTAGTAGGCGCATATCGATAGGCAAGCGTCAAACCGTCACGAGTGCTTGTGCAGACTCTTTTGGTGCGAGGACGCGGCGTCGCCTCGTACGATCGGACGCGCATGCGCAGAGACAGATTTTGTCTCAGAGGCGCAGGCGCTTGGGCAAACAGCCCCGAGTGACGCGGTAAGGTAATATCGCGGCGGGTTGGTTTACTATGATGTACAATTTTTTGGTGCGCTAAGAGAATCGAAAGAGACATGGTGGTACGTAGTCCTATTTCCGAAGGACGGTATGGGCATAATCAGAGCTTGAATAGGACTGCATTAGACATAAATAACTAGCTGACCCGGCCATGCGTTGCTGTAGCTCAGTTAAATTGAATAAAATACTGGCACCATAAAATAAACTGGAGTTGAAAAATAGATTCAAAATTAAAAGGTGATGCAACCTTTGAGATATCTATAACAGTCGGTTCTAATGTTTTCTTTCAAGAAACTAGTTTAAAGCGCCATCTATTTGAGACTGATAAAACTTACAATTAAGAACAATAATCAACATTGACAATCATTTAATTTGTAATTATATAATATTGCGGACAATAATAAACATATAAATTATCGTATCTCTGTAGTTGGACTAAATTATACATAGATGCCAACGTTTCATTAACATCGGTTGAGTAGTTTCGGAGTTCATCGTGGACAAACATCATGTATCATCATGTATGTTATATATTAAGAAGCGATATGCAGCATAAGACATCTACAACTCTGGATGGAAATTGGGTGAAGAAGAGATTGTTTTTGGTAACAGTTACTCGTGAGGTCTTTTTTTTTTTTTTTCGAACTGACTACGCTATTGACCAAGCAAGGTCTTAACAGCTTCACCGGACTACTAAGGCGAGCGCTTAAGGCACTTAGCCGATTTTATTTTGACAACTAGCTCAAGGGTGCGCGGCACACCTCGGCTTTGGCTGTTGCCGGATACATGCAATTCGCGACCTATGAAAGCTAACCTAAGCTAAGCTAACTATTCATACATATATGAGTTGTTGAAACATATATGTGTACATACCTCAACAACTCTTATATATATTTCGTATCGGATAATATTCTAAACTATTTCAGTTTGATAAGGGAAAAAAATAAAACCCTTCCACCTGCATGTGTAAGCGTGTATGCGTGCACGTGTGTGGAGGTGATATGTGTAATGTTGTCGCAGTGATGTAAGATTTTGTGTCACTGTATCGCGCGAGCAGCGTACTCAAGGGCTCCACGCTGAGGGAACGGACCTAGGCTTGAGCTGCTGCCGAGGAGGGCCTAGTCTGGTGTGCGGGAGCGAAATTTACCCCCAGACCACGGCGGCGTGATCTGTGGTTACGCGGGCGTGGGCGTGAGCACGCTCTGTTTGGAGATACAAGCTGGTACTGATACTCGTGAGGTCGTTTCGACCCTCCTCTAGCGTTATAAAGGGGTTAAAATGATTAATAAGTAATAAGTATTAGATTATAAGTACATAAGTATTAGATTTAATAACACTACATACAGGCTTTGATTGAAGCATTGATAAAAGGTTCTAAAGACCGGCCGCTGGTGCTTCCGTGGCCGCTTCAGCCGCCGCCGCGGCGGTTGTGGCCTCTGTCGCGTCACCTGGAGCAGCCGTCTCTCCTGCCGCAGCACCTAAGTACCCCGATTTCATATACAGAGGAAGTCGCATAAAAATAATTGGAATAACAAAACTCCTTAGTAAATCCACTCCGCGCATGCGCACCACACCGCTTGCCCCACTTCGCATTAGTTCCAATACGAATCACCCCCTGCTTACTATGTGATCTTTTTTTTCAGTTTCTCTGAAATAAGTTCCTAGTTATTATGCATTTTTGGAGACCTAAGAAAACGGTTGTTTTTAAAATAGTCTGCAAGCCAAGTTTCATAGACTTTTTTATTTTAATGCATTTTAGTGGAAAAGCCGTTTTTCATTTCATTTTTAAATTTAGACCGATAAGTATTGTTTTAATATTTATAAATAGCCAGTGTTTAATCGTTTATATAAATCAGAAGCAAAAATGAAATTTAAATTGATACTTTTTTTAAATACATTTTTGACTTATTTTGAAAAAAGTTAAAAATCATGATAACTGAAATTGGTTCACTTTTCCATAATGCATATGGGAGTTAAAATTACCACAAATGGTTATCCCTATCGCGTCCTAACGGGAGTACGTCCAATTACCAATAACCCTGTATACGTAGTATCGCTGGCTACCACAACTACCACCTCCAGCAAACACGACAATATTTTACAAAACAAATCATTGATTATATAATTTATATTTAATTTTTTTTATTTAAATTTTATATTTTAATGTTTTCCTAAATAAATCGACATATCACGTCACTATTGTATTCTGTCAAAATAGCCATTATAGCGTACCGCTATTATACTATTCGAGCGTTGAATTTATATTACACTGTTCTGACCTTCGATCAACAATAACGATAAAGGGGCACGTACAAAATCGAAGCTAAAAGCTGTCCGCGTAAATATATACTTATGTGTAGCTATTTGTTTACTAAGAAAGGGAGAAAAAAAGTTTTAAAACAGTTTTAAGTTCAACCTAATTACAACCGTGACACCTAGTAATAAAGTCACGAATGTTCAAAATATTATCTAATACTTACGATAAAACGAGCAAAGTAATAAATTACTCTCCTCACTTACAAATGAAAAGACAACAACATTTAATGTGAATTCAACCTTAACACGCAATGAATAAAGTACTTTTTCCGGTTATTGTGCGTGGTTGGCGAGCCTTGACCAAACATTTGTACCACATTTTAAAATCTGTAATGTTATTCAAAATTTGATTATTATTTGTTAGTTTAAAGCTTAAAATATAACTTATTCAATATGTATTTAGCGAAAGTAAGATATTCCGGCCGTTAAATTGTTTTTTTGGGTATTATTTTTGCATCTTTTGAATACACTGCGGCATGTGAAACGTGCTTACATTGGCTGTGTTTCAAACAACTAAAGAAAACAAAAGCTCACATTTCAAGTGAGCTGTTATTTACCGTTACGTATTTTTCGCGCCGCACCGATATCTAGTTATTGTCGATCGAATGTTCTGACCATGATTTCGTAAAATTGGTTCAATGGCATCCATAATTACTTACCCTCACTCGTTCCTTGAACCGTAAAATAATTAAATAGTTACTGATGTTATAACCGCGCTTGTATATTTGACTTTATCTGTTACGCCTTCATCTATGAACTACTTTACTGGTCAATATATTTTGCATACACATTATCAGATAAAAATGTAAATAGAGTAAGTACCTATCATACAGAAAGAATACTGTACCGACAGATAGACCAAATCTATATGAATGAATCTATATATCAAGGTGGGAGCAAAACAATGTCATTTCATAACAGATTTAAATAAGAAACTGTATAAGTGTGTTCGTGACTTATGTTTAGCGAAAAGTGAATGTCATTGATAACTTTTTAAAAGCTGCAAAGATCAAAAGATCATCACTATCATGAGCCTGTAAGAGACCTACTGCAGACCTCTTCTTGATGGAAGGTCTGGGCATAATCTCCAAGCCAGCCCGCGACGTATTGAATGATTACTAACTTGGGTCACATAGGTGACATAAAAGTGGACTTTTAGCGAATAATTTTTGTTGTAGTTAATAATAACTGGCAGTATATGGAATAAACCAGTTTTTAAATTACATACATTGTGTTCAACTTTATATTTTATCGTTTTGTTAGGTATTATTCAATATATCAATAATCTATACTAGTATTATAAAGAGGTAAAGTTTGTGACGTTGTAGGGGATTAGGGGTAGGAACTACTGAACGGATTTTGAAAATTCTTTTACCAATAGAAAACCACGTTATTTGTGAATGTCATGGCCTATATATCATCACTCTAAGACCAATAGGAGCGGAGCAAAAATGAAAAATCTTTTAAACTCGGGTTCTTTTTTTTTTGAGAGTTTCCGCTGCGTTTTAGCGCAAAATAACTATTCCACGCGTACGAAATCGCGGGCAGAAGCTATTAACGAATTATATTATATATATTATGATAATTATATTCATATTATAAAAAGTTTGTGAGATTGTAGGGGGTAATATCTGGGGAGTCGGAGAAAAAATGGTCGAACGAAAACGTTTATTACGAACGCTGCCTAAACTATGAGAGATATATGATTGAGCTCTAGAGAAAAGTTGTAGCTTAATAATGCCTATTAACGCCCAACGAAGTGGGCAGGGGTCAGCTAGTGTATAATATATATTTTGTATAATATATAAATATTGTACGGTTACTACATTGCGTGTCGCCCTGCTTATTATGTGTACATAATATATAATTAAAATTATATTTATTAAATACTTGGATTTTCAGTCCCGTTTAAGCACTCAATTAGGTTGCACAACAGCACCATTGTAACATAGAAATAAAATGATTGTGACCTAACAAGCAACTTTATTCCCACAAACAGACACTCCAAGAACATATGTAAAGCGAGGACCTGCTCCTCATCCTTACATATGTATACATATAAATAATTACAATATTATTTTTCATATACGATATACAACATTTTTAACTTAGAAGCTTAACTGGACCGATAGTACTTAGAAAACTCCTTACTATTTTATATTGTTATAATATCGGTTTACTACGGTGTTTTCTTTCAATCGACACGGTGTCACAAAACACTAACATTAATCTATAATCGCTTGCCGAGATTCTCTTAATTGTATTATTTAATGTTATTAAAAGTTTAATACTATTACCGTTCTCAGAAGCTGTGGTGCCTCCTGAAAATAAATAGGTGGAAACAAAAACATTAGGCTCCACTTTTTTTTTTTTTTTTTTTTATGACTATGATATTGACCTGGCAGGGTCTTTACAGCTTCACCGGACTACGTTTTAGGCTCCACTTGTTCTCAATTAACCACGTATAACTCGCGTGTGTGCCAAAATATGAGGGCGTGTAACTGTCACACGCGATTGGAGTAAAACAATAATTAGTTTATAAACAAATCAACCAATAATTTTTGAAAAGTAAAGTATTAAATGGAATAATAATAAAAATCATACAATATAATTATTTATGTATATATAGGCGCCCGACCGTGCTGCCATCTGGTTACAATGTAAGTAACAAATTAAATCAAAATTTCATTATCAGTAGTGCCCCCTATCAACTATTCCGGAACTTAAATAACATAGGAAATATTATTAGCAATTCTCTGTTATAAATAAAATAAAATATAGAAAACTACGAATAGATTACTATGATAAGTAATGAACTAAATTAATTATGATTTAATAGAAGTTTTGGTTATGTTAAATTATTATCTAACCGGATGGTACAGAAACGTGACGCCATATTGCCGTAACGGACTTTCGTTGCATTTAAAGCCACGCCTAAAGAAGTTTTACTTCAATAAATATATTTATTACTTATTTTGTTTCTAACCTATAATCTGACCACGCTGTTGTCCGCCATTAAAACTCGGGTGTTTGTTGTTTTGGAATACGTTTCCGAACGCATCTTGTAAGCGGAGTTTTAGCGGGATTGGCGGCGTTCTATCACTTAAATTTACAGTTTTGACCCTACATTACCTCATACTAGACATGTGCCAAAAAATACTTGTTGAAAAGTTCTAGCAATTGGTCGACCATTTTGTTCGAAAACAGTTTGATGATTACAAAAATAGTACAAAGTTTTTTTTCTATATTGTAACTCGCCAAAGGACTGTAATGTTTGGTAAAAAGAATACAATTCAACAGCGATATACACCAAATGATTACGGAATGCGCCACGCCTAACCTAAATGTGTAAGGTTTATATAAAAATTGTCGTTTTAATAATTTGACAAATGACTCGATTGTGAAAGTCATGGTCTATATAGAAACTGTACAAACAGATAAACATTCATTTAAAAAAAAGTCTTAAATTGATCTAATAATAAAACATTTTTACAAAAAAAATAAACCGCCTTCGACGTGAAACACAAATAAGGCACTAAAAAGCGAAAAATAACTGAATTATTAAATTAACCAAATTAAATAAACAATATTGATATTCGAGCTAGCTAATAATATATTTGAAGTCGATGCCAACCTACATTCATATCATCTACATATAAAGTTTGGGTCCGTGTCCCATGATGTATATCTGTATAGTATACAATACATATTTTATTACCTGCAACAAATTTGAAATGTAGGATGGCATCGACTTCAAATATATTATTACGTAGCGCGAATATCAATATTGTTTATTTAATTTGGTTAATTTAATAATTCAGTTATTTTTCGCTTTTTAGTGCCTTATTTGTGTTTCACGTCGAAGGCGGTTTATTTTTTTTGTAAAAATGTTTTATTTCTCCATTTTTAGTTTCCATAAATATATCTGGTTTCTAATGGGTATAATAAATCTGTTCCAATTTCACGAAAATATGTAGAGACGAAGTGGGTGAAAATCAAATAAACGATATTTCACCCCTTAGGGGTTGAATATTTTCTTCAAATTTATATGGAACCACCTCTGAATATAACGAATTCGATTAAAAAAAGAATCATTAAAATCGGTTCATAATTGACAGAGATATCGATTAACATACATAAAAAAAAAAACATACAACCGAACGTAGTAACCTCCTCCTTTTTCGAAGTCGGTTAAAAATTACTGGACAAGAACGTGTGTAAACCAATTATAGACTTCGGGAAGCCATTAACCGACCAATAGGAATTATGTGAACATGACGTACTGCCTCACGATTGGCTAAAATATATTTACACGCCTGTCAAAAAACACACGCATAGATATGTAACACTGCTATTACGGGACGCCAGGAATACGCAAACATGAGACATATTTAAATTCACAGTTGTTATAATTAACTTCAAATATCAAATTCAAAATTGTGCAAGCTTAATCCTTTCCCGCCATTTTAAAATGCCTGCGTAAAACAAAACGCAGGAGCGAGTCATTCACGCGACACTACACATTTGGCAAAAGAAAACTGCCGCGTTCCAAAATAACGGTACTAACATTGTGCTAGTACTTTTTACTCTTTTAAAATTATTGGAAAATTGCACTTTAAATGTGAGATTACAAACAAGAAATTGAATCAAGACAGGCTACGATCTAGTATAGCCAAGTATACTATATATTATCACTTTGTTAAGATTAAACAAAAATATTAATGCAAACAAATGTGGTTAAAAATTACTAAGATGCTGAACATATTATACCAAACCTTTCGCTATTGAATTGGGTTGTAGCATACACAAGGCTAAAAGTCTGGGATGTTATTTGACCCTTCAAGCTACTATCTTTATATATAAATTTCTTCTGTACGTATGTACGTCACTGAACTCATCCTATTTTGATGAAATTTTGTGTGCGTGCTCCAGCGGACCCGAGAATGGTTTAGATTTACAATTGGACCCGGTAGGTGGCGTGGCAGTTAACTTTTAGGTTTTTTTTTCTATTATCAAGGCAGGACACCGTCCGCCGTGTCCGCTAGTTGTATTATAAAAACATTTGGAATGCAGTTCCCTTTAGAATTACAAATTCATACCTTCGGTTGCAATTGTATCTGTAAATAATATAAATACTATATGTAATTGTATCTCACAAACTATTGTATAATGTCATGACAATTTTTCTTCCTAAGTTTTGTTAGAATCTGTTACAGTAATTTGAATAAAACCACATTTAAAACGAAAATATTCACTTGTGTTGAAAAGCGATGTAGATTGCTTTATGTTATAGAAATTATAATCACTTAACTATAACTAGAATGCTATAAAGTTGTTATATTGTCGCAATATAACATAAATGATTTATCACGATCAGCTTTACATGGATTTTAACAATATCACGGAGCCGTGTACTGATCCATTAACGATAAAAAAATACTAATATCTCACACTCCCGTACTTTATTCAGAGGTATAGAAATTTCAAGTAAACCAATGCCTAACCGTATTTGCAATAAGATAGAATTTCGCTTCAACACATCTTCGTTTTAACCTGTAACGCGTGTCACTGCAATATTATTTATTATTTTATTCCTTTCCAATGCGTTGGTTATTATTCAATGTACACTACATTTTTATGTCATTTAGCCCACGTGATTTTATATCAGGCTTGCGTGATATTTCACTGGCGCTATCGGAGCATCAAACTAATATCATATGTGATATATATTATCACTACGTTCGTTATATATCTAGCGGAACATGAATTATTCCATAATAATCTGTGCAAAGTGAATTTGTTGTAACACTACCGTTTCATATATTCTATCGCAAATGAGCAGTTTATCTGCTATCTCTCAACCATTCATGAACCAATCAACGATGCATATGATAGCATCTAAGTGGTCTGGCGTTTGATAGGACTGCTCTTCTGGTTGTGTTTGGCTGTATATGCTCATAGAATACAGTGGCCATGTGAAATAAAAGTTTTTTTTTTAATTTACATATTCTATTAACTAATCCGTTTACATCTTTGATAAGTTCAGTAGGTGGTAGAGCCACGCTGATGCTATTATTGGGTTCAGCATGAATGGGTCGGCTCGCCCGGGTTAGTACCACCCTCTCATAGAAAACCGACGTGAAGTAACAGTGCTTGCATTGTTGCGTTTCGTTCGGTCAGTGAGAGCGCCGGAGGCCCCCCCAACTTCTCTTTCCACGCCTCTGGTGTTGTTAGTGTCTATGGACGGTGGTGATCACTTAACATCACGTGACCCACCTGCTCGATTGCCTGCTATGACGTAAAAGAAAAAAAATTACTTGTACACTTACCCGTGTTTCCTGTACTAGTTGTGCTTGGCGCTACTTCTGCTAGAAATTAAATAAAAGAATTGCGTTGTAGATAGTGGTGATTAACTCCAGCGTAGGATCCTGAGACGTGTGTTTGCACGTTCAATTGATAACTCATAAGTAACATACTTAGATATACATATCATTTTCGATCAACAATAACTAGACATCGGATCGGCGCGAAAAATACTTCTAGGTAAATAACAACTCACTTGAAACATGAGCTTTTATTTTGTTTAGTTTTTTTGAAACACAGCCAATGTAAGCACGTTTCGCAATGCCGCAATGTATTCAAAAGATGCAAAAATAATACCCGAAAAAGCAATTTAACGGCCGGAGTATCTTACTTTCCCTAAATACATGTTGAATAAATTATATTTTAAGCTTTAAAGTAACAAATAATATTAAATTTTGAACAAAATTACCGATTTTAAAATGTGGTACAAATGTTTGGTCAAGGCTCGCCAACCACGCTCAAACACGCACAATAACGGGAAAGCGTACTTTATTCATTGCGTATTAAGGTTGAATTCACACTAAATGTTGTTTATGTTCCCTTATCATTTGTGAGGGGAGTAATTTATTGCTTTGCTCGTTTCATCGTAAGTATTACATAATATTTTGAACATTCGTGACTTTATTACTAGGTGTCATGGTTGTAATTAGGTTAAACTTAAAACTGTTTTTAAACTTTTTTTGCTCCCTTTCTTAGTAAACAAATAGCTACACATAAGTATTTACGCGGACAGCTTTTAGCTTCGATTTTGTACGTGACCCTTTATCTAGTTATTGTTGTTCGAAGGCTGTTTGACTCTATATTTTGTAATATTGGATGTATTTTACGTAATATAGTTTCAAACCACAAATTATGTGGATGAGACATAATACCACGGAGCATGGATTCTAAATTGTGACAAAAACATCCTGGAAAGTTCTAACAAGATGGCCGCCATCTTGTTAGTCCATTGAAATTATCGGAAGATACTTATAATATCACCTACTCGGTAATGGCAGTAATAATCTACTAGAAGATTGGTTGCCAGAAATAAAATAAAGAAAGAATTACATGGTTGTACAGATGTTTGGTTATAATAATGCAAGCTATTATTATTATCTTATTACCTGTTTTATCATCCTTATCTTGTGGGTTTCTGAAAACAAAAACAATCATTTTATTACTATGATGGTGTGTTTGGACTATGCGTAGATCGAATATATATTAGAACCATACATACTCGAAGTGCCTAACCATTTGTCAAAATTGAAGTTATAGCAGAAATTAGTGCCTGTTTTGTAAAAGCTCTCGTCGAAACAGAATTTTTGGAACTATAAACTTAGTTTTGAAATAACATAATCCGCGAGCTCTAACACAATATATAATTTAGAATATAAAGCCCCAGAGAATGTTTAAATTCCATAAACACAAGGAAAGCATCAAAAATCATCATGCCCGTCGTCCGGTGTAGCTGTTAAGGTAGTCCGGTGAAGCTGTTAAGATCTTGCTAGGTTAATAGCGTAATCAATTTGTGGAAAAAATCATCATGTCCTTCGTCAGAGCTATTTATTAGAAAAGGGCGACGATATTATAACTAAAGTTTCATTCAGGAGTTTGTTCTGATTGGTGTTCTTGTCGGCGGAGGTCGCTCAACAGGTTTTCGATCACTTTTCTGAAAATCGCTCTGGTTCTACCGGCTTTTTAAGAGGAGGCTTTCAGACGTTCGTCTCTCATCTCGGTCATTCTATTCAATAGTACGGGAATCGTCATTTCTTCTAAGAATTCCTCTGTTTTCGATTGTGGGCGTCTCCTATTTTTCCTTCGGGTTCTCCTGGGAGGAGACCCTTAGGGGGAGGATTTTTAGCGAGAGTCATGAGGTTCGCCGGTGCCGACTCCTCAACCAATGTAATGTAATATTGTTACGACACACTGTCTTAGATAAAATGTGGAAGTCAGATGGCATATTCTCAATATCGGTGGTGAAAAAGAAATAGTTATATGTTGCTTAGATACGGACGGATTGACGGGGCAGCCGTTAAAAATAAGCCAACTAGCCAAGTTTTAACGCGGCGCTGTCGAAGCTCTTATGACGTATCTACAGCTTTTTAGGTATACTATCATGGGAAAAGGGACGAATATAT
The DNA here is from genome assembly GCA_015888305.1 of Antheraea pernyi. Taxonomy (NCBI): domain Eukaryota; kingdom Metazoa; phylum Arthropoda; class Insecta; order Lepidoptera; family Saturniidae; genus Antheraea; species Antheraea pernyi. Next base: position 999,963 of record MU158966.1, read on the forward strand.
TGGTTTTTATAATACGCGCTTATAACAGAAATGCAACGGTTTTTAACACCTGTGCTTATAAAAATCCTTCGATCAACAATAACTAGATAAAGGGCCACGTACAAAATCGAAGTTAAAAGCTGTCCGCGTAAATATATACTTATGTGTAGCTATTTGTTTACTAAGAAAGGGAGAAAAAAAAGTTTTAAAACAGTTTTAAGTTCAACCTAATTACAACCATGACACCTAGTAATAAAGTCACAAATGTTCAAAATATTATCTAATACTTACGATAAAACGAACAAAGCAATAAATTACTCCCCTCACTTGGGCAAACATTTGTACCACAGGTTTAAAATCGGTAATTTTGTTCAAAATTTGATATTATTTGTTAGTTCAAAGCTTAAAATATAACTTATTTAACATGTATTTAGTAAAAGTTAGATACTCCGGCCGTTAAATTGCTTTTTCGGGTATTATTTTTGCATCTTTTGAATACACTGCGGCATGTGAAACGTGCTTACATTGGCTGTGTTTCAAACAAACTAAAGAAAATAAAAACACACATTTCAAGTGAGCTGTTATTTATTTACCGAGACGTATCTTTCGCGCCGATCCGATACCTAGTTATTGTTGATCGAAGTAAAAATCTAAAAACTCAGCCGAGTCCTCCAAACATTGTTTATGTTACATCCTAAAGTTAAATGTTCCTTCTTACTTGATCTCCATTATAGTTTTAGTGACCGATCCAACCGATGTGGTGAACACCGTTTGATAGACTCCTTCGTAGGACGCCATGAATTCCGTGATCCGAACTATTATCTTCATATCTGTCGACTGAAAATGAATAATTTCGAATCCATTAACGTTTTCCTAACCTTTTACCAACTATATATATATTTTGTTAGCACACGTACTACTATTGACTTACTATTTGACTACAGCGGGGGTGTTACTAATGACCTGACACGCCATTGGTCGAAAGCTATCGGCCGGTTGTAACTTGACTGAATGTATAAAAGGCGAGTCTGTCGAGTGATTGGGAAGTAGTACGGTGAAGCTGTTAAGACCTTGCTAGGTAAATAACGTAGTCAATTCAACGAAAAAAAAAGTAATTAGGAACATTCTTGCTCAGTCGTCTCTCTGGAAGGTTGTATTGCGTGATTGTTGTTGTATTGCGTAATTGTTGTTGTATTGCGTGAGTTCTTTCCAATTTACATTGTTATTTGTATTTCTCCGGGTTTTTATGATTTATTGTGTTACTTGAGTTAGTTAATTAATGTGAGTTTTCGTGTAGAGATATAATTGTGTTATTTTTTATATAAATCCATTTATGGTGTCTAATATCAGAAGTGGGATTTATTTTTAATTCGATTTACTTTTTGTAATCTAATAATATATATAGCCGTAGTTATATTTTTATCAATGCTACTTTTTTATCAAGTAATAAGAACTTCATCATCCAAAATCAAAGGCAATTATCAAAAGATACATAATCTAGCGATGTTCATTACTGTCATGCTGATTTGCATAAATAACTCTTCAGCTGAACGTCGCCAAGCCACCTAGAGGTGTGTTTCGCCAGCTGTATCTAAGAGGCGGTTCCTCTTCTAGGTTTACCATCGAGATATAAAAACTCAAACCACAGTATCGAATAAAAGTAGCGCTCAAAACCGTCTTGCAAAAACTCCCCAATATACTTACGTGGTTATAGTTGTTCGATAAACTTATGATTTTCCAAATTCGACCTTGCAAGAATGATTTAAAGTTGTTTTTACAAGGACGCAAGCGACGCGAGACTTCTTGAAATGAGTGCATAGTTCAAAATTATGCACTCAATTTTGTGTGCCGGCTATGAGACGTTAAGGTGCATCAATGGTATATCAATGGTGTTGACCATAATTATTTTATTTTATTTTTGTTAACCAATCTTGTAAGTGTCTGTGATCATTTCAATTTTCAAACATGATTATGCCTCCCTTGTTAGAACTTTCCATAGAGTTTTTGTGACATCTCGTAGTATTTCTCATCCACTTGTGCACAATAACCGAACTATATTACGTAAAACGCCACCAACTTTACATTTTTTTTTCAAACTTGTTTGTTTCGTACAGAGATCAATTGAAATTGGCAATATAAAGGGAGAAAGGAGTGATCGCAAATTGATACAATTCACTATTCACTCCCTTGACGTGTTGCGTGAGCATAATATTAAAGTCGCCAATATTTGTTAGTCCTGATACAAGGCAGAGAGCAGAGAGTCGTGATAATTTCAAGGTCTGTTAAATGTCTTAAGATTAGCGATCACATGCTTAGCAAAATTATCGAACGATTTGATTGCAGACTCCTCCATCAAGCTCAAAATATCGAATGGACATGTATGAAGATTATCACAAAGCAATATGTGCTCAAGTTTCTTCGTGCTACGCCTGGGACAATCTTGAAGCAAGTGTTCAAAGTTTTGCACAGGTGTGTTATCGCAGGGGCAAGTGAAAATGAAATTGAATGAAATTCACTACATAACAGACGAAGATCCCACATTTAACATTAGATGAAATTGTAGTAAAATGTTAAAAGTTATAAAAAGCAAAGCAATCTTACAATGTGTGTAAGATTACGTCAACAGGGGGGGTCCCATTTCCCACTTAGTCATGGAATTTAACTGTAATTATTTCATTGTGAAATGTAATTAAACCCTGGAACAGTTTTAAATATTTCTTTTCCTTATTTATACAACGAAACCTTTGAGATATGCTTTTAAGTTTACAGATGGGAATTTAAATATCGTCTACTGATGGGGCGAATAACAAACACCAGAGAGTTAAATATAGAAGTGCTACTAGTTGCAAGTGCAAAAGCCGGACTAATCCACCTCGAGGGGGGTAGATGACTAGTTGAGTACTAGAGTACAATCAGGTCGTCGTTTCATCAAAAAAGATAAGCATACCACGTAGAAAGCGCGGACACCACCAACAAACTGTCTTCTAGTAGATTCCTCTAGAGGTACTCCATCATTGGACACCTGAAAATATTATTTTCTCCGTTAATATAATCATATAATTTATAATACCACTGGCTGCTCACATGAGTTTACAGTACGGCCATGTAGTAAAATACAATAGCAACTAAATAATTGAACGTTCATTTCTATTGACTAATCTGGTACCGCCACGGACGCACACGAGAGACGAGACTACAACGTGACCGGAACATTAAACTAGCGCCACTACATTACACACATCAATTCTTTACATAAATAAGAACGATTATATAGAAATTATGTATTAATTAGATAACAATAATTTGATAATTATTAATTTTGTATTACCAAATTATTTTGGGAAAATTAGAGTAAATAGTAATTGCTTTGACTTCCACGATTTGTCACATAAAAGGGCAAGATGATGTATGAATAGTTTAGCTTAATTTACGTTAGTTCAGATAGGTCGTGAATTGCATGTAACAGGCAACAGCCAAGCCGAGGTGTGCCGTGCACCCTTCAGCTAGTTGCCCAAATGAAATCGGCTGAAGCGCTTGCCTTAGTAGTCCGGTGAAGCTGTTAAGACCTTGCTAGGTCAATAGCATAGTCAGTTTGAGAAAAAAAAAAAAGATCTACACGCACTTCTATGTCGCTGTTAGTGTAATGCGAAGCTCTGCCTGGATAAATGGTCCCAGTGCCTACAGAGTGTCCATTGGGATCCCTGGCCGCATCGACTACCAACGTATTTAGTAACACGATGTATAAATTGTCAATATTTTTAAAGATATCCCTACTGTCCTGTCTCACTAAAATCACACTTTTTTATAAAAAGATTTATTAGCTCAAGCTGTTTGTTTCCGTAATATTATTTAATCATTTTCTTTCCAACAAATCTTATCCTGACAATTACAACACAATAAAAATAATTGGGCAAATGTGTGCAGTTATTATGAATGCGCGTTATGTAACCTTTTTCCTTTCCCTCTTAATACTTTTTGAGATGGCGAGTGAGTATTACCATTACCAATTAATAAATCGGAACCGAAACAATGTGGAAAGGTGGTTCACGAGTCAACGAATTGCAATCTTCTCAACTTTTTCTCAGTAAATTGAAATTGTACGATAGTAGAATCATCTACAGTCGCAATCCTCTGCAAAGAAGGAATCAAGACAGTATTTACCTTATCTACTGAACAATCCCCATCACATTCATAATCTATTTCCTGTTCGAACTGCGTCCCTTCTTCTGGACTATTTAGAGTCATTTCCTTTGATATTTTAACAGCTGCAAATGAACATAACATTATATATATTGACTTCTTTTGTTACGGAGAGATGAGCTATCAGATCTCCTTGTAAATAAATGTTTAATAAATCGTTCTCCTCCTTTTCTCCTCCTTTAAATGCTCCTTACGTGTAATGGGATGTCTTATTGTAGTAATAATAAATACGATATATGTATATTTAATGTGTCTGGTTACAGACAAACGAGTTATTATGTCTTCGTGTATAAGTTTGTTTATGTAATACGTACAGATATACTGTCGTATTTCCTATGTAACTGATTTTAATGTTCAATATGTCTTATGTGATATTAAGAAATATCATTCATGTAGTAATTCAAATATAACCGCCAACACGGTTATTATTATTATTTGTCTAATGTTATACGGAACCATCACTGAAAATATAATTTGAATTTATGTAAACTATGTAAATGTATGGATGAACGTGTGGCATTAAGGCACGTATAATGTACTAATTGTAAGACTATAATTGTAGTGTTATTAAACCCGGCAAAAATACGTATTGTCACCGGCTCGTTATACACGTTTAAGTTACTTATAAAGAATCCTGAAAATAAATATACAGTCCACTGAAGTCAATGTTTGTGAAAGTTGATCGCTGTTTTATTGAAGAAACCAGATGGTGACCATCTGAACCCCAACATCTTTCATATTTCGTCACAAGCAAATATGTCTTGAATGAATAAATGGGCGTGCCTAGACATGCAATCTTTTGTCCACACAAATGATATTATAATTAAAAAGCTGTAGGTATGTCATAACCACTCCGACAGCGTCTTCTTAAAACTTTAGCTACCTAGCTTATTTTTGCCGGCTGCCCCGTCAATCCGCCCGTAACTAAGCATCATATAACTATTTCTTTTTCACCACCGATATCGAGAATATGCCATCTTACTTCCACGTTTTAGCTAAGAGCGTGTGACGTTACAATATTGCTTTACGTATGTGTGCGTTATCGTGCCATTTTTTTTGGTCTAAATGTCGTATAGGTAACGCATCTACAGCATTTTAGTTATAATATCATTCGTCCACACTCGTTCTATGGACTTAAATAAAGTTTTTTTTTATATATAATAATTAATTGCATTGTTCACCTTGCCTGCTAACACAGTTTGATCGAAAATGTTTTATCAAACACCCAATACACTTAAAAGTTAATCCCACTATCAAATTGTAGGTAAATCTTCAGCATATCGTCCCATAACTTCAACCGAAATCTCGGTAAAGGTAGAAACATGGGTATTATCAGCAATATCTTAATTGTTTTAAAATTATTCATAATAACACCTGCCTCCGTGCAAAACTTTAAGCATTCACCATAAGAATACCCCAGGTGTAGTATATATAATGCTTTGTGATAATCTTCGGCTATCTTCGTATTAGATATTTTGGGCTTGATGAAGAAGAAGTCTGCTATCAGATCGTTTGATGATTTTATCAAGCATGTGATGTCTAATCTCAAGGCATTCAACGGACTTTGAATTTACCACGACTCTCCGACTTGCATATTAAATCATGAATGACGAATCTTTCTGACTTTTTATATAGTGCTCATGCAACGTGTCAAGGGAAAAAGAAGTAACTCGTATCAAAGTAACTGTCTCTCTCTTTATATTGCTAGTTCTAAATATTTTTGTGCGAAACTTTGTTCTTTAGTATGTTCGCGACAATTTAAAACGATTTGTGTTAGATAGTAGTGTATGCTAATCGTGTCCAGTGTTATAGTGTTTCGCCTTAAATAGCTCATAGATTTTATAATATAGTTCGATAGTAAATTACCCATAATTGTACTAACAAGTGAGATTTATATAGAAATAGTATTAGAATAAGTACTAATAATAATATAATGTTTCTAACTGTAAGTATAACTGTAATAATTTGATTATATAAAAAGCAAGCGAAGGGAACTCGTCGCGCCCCCGTCCGCCCTGTATAGTAGGTTTAGCTGAATCCTGACGCTGTGCGCGTGGCTTTTAAGTGCTCTGATTGGCGGAGCACCGCCAGCGTCGGGCGAGCGACCCCGGTGCCGTATAGGTAAGGCCCGGAACGTGGAACATTCAGGCGTGGGCGGCATAGAGAGCAGTCGTCATATATAGTAACCGCGTAATAGATAGATAGTCATCATATGTACAAAAATATTGCCTTACCGAGCCATATAAGGCTTCACTTAAAAAAAGCATTGGGTAACTATACAGGACTATCATGCCATCTATTACCTAATTGGTAAACTTTGATTATATGGAATTTTGAGATAGGTGTTCAGGCTGAACTTGCTCATCGACTGTCTCAATATATAGAGGTCTTATAATATAGGTTCTTTTTTCTAGTAAAAGATAGCGAGAAGACTGTGGTACAGATGTACCGGGAGAGTGCCCCACTGGAGTCAGCGATGCCAGACTACCTGGCAGATCTGGCATGGCAATCATCGTTATAGTTGTGAGTCATTCGGTGATGGCTCATAAGTAATATAATGTACGGATACCGCATCAACCGACGCAGATTCAAATCTTCAAGAGCCATCAGTTTCGGTAAAGGTCAAGTAAGTTTTAAGCTGAAAATTAGTCGATAATCAGCTGTTGGTGTGTCCCGACACCTGTTTACCATCTTGGACCTTATCGTTATTTAATATCGTACAAAATTCAACGGCAATAAAAGATTTAAAAAAAAGTAAAAAAATATATCAGAAAATACTTATATAAGAATACTTACATGGCGCTAAAACGATGTAAAATTACAATGATTATTATTATCTCATCGGTAGTTGTTTGCAACGAATTGGATGTATAAATTATAATTGTGGTATTAATTAGTGATACAGTTTTAGATTACTTACTGTTATTTCCACAAAATGGGAGGATATCAATGATTGACAATTTTATTGATAAAATGATTTTTCCTCACGCGATGATCTTTACTAGTCAACTGCTACCGTAAGTTTTTTTTTGTGTTATAGGTGGCAAACGAACAGGCGGGTCACTTAATGGTCAGTGATCACCGCCATCCATAGACACTAGCAACTCCAGGGGAGTCATAAGTGCGTTGCCACTTTTTAGGGGGAAGGGTTAGTGGAGGAAGAGGGAGAGGGAGAGGAGAGAGGAGAGGGGAGGGGAGGTGGATCTCACTGACCGAACGAAACGCAACAATGCAAGCACTATTACTTCACGTCGGTTTTCTATGAGAGGGTGGTACTAACCCGGGCGAGCCGACCCATTCGTACTGAAACCAATAATAGCTCTACCACCTACCTATTCATTATTCGCAACGCTTAACCATCATTTAAAAAAAAATCATAAGATAAATAAAAATCAATACTTACAATTATCTGAAATTCAATATAAACCGATTTAAATATTGGAAATATATTAATTTCTTATTACATACTACATATCTCCGATGCTACGTTCTAGTTGCTAGCGATATGAAACGATTCGCCCTCCATCTATCGTCAAGTAGATGCAACAAGTCGTCAGTACTATAACGTAACAAAATAAAAATATACGAATTTTAGGCGGGATTTTGGTCTGTTATGTAGTGGATTTTATATTTTATACATAATCTTGTGTTACTTGACTCTCCATTATGTAAAATTGGTGGCGTTTTATGTAATATCGTTTGTTTATTGTGCATAAGTGAAGTGAATGGAAAATAATACCACGGACCGTGAATTCTGAGATGCTACAAAAACTCCATGGAAAGTTCTAACAAGATGGCCACCGTCTTGTTAGATCATTTAAATTATACCAAGAAACTTGTAATATCGATACTCACTTGACAATGGCAGTAATAGTCTACTAGAAGACTGGTTGTCAAAAACGGAATGGAAGAAGAACTTGTAATACTATTAACTACTCGACAATGGCAATAATAATCTAAAAGATTGGTTGCCAAAAATATGGTAAAAAACCTCTTTTTCTCCTAACTAATATGGGCACACTTGATTAGCGAGATATATATAGAAGCTGGAATCAGCGAATGTCGAATAGTATAAATTAAATTAGATTTTGGCGTCTTTGCATTTACTTATGCAGGTAATCTAAAAACTACACAACAGATTTCTTGACAAATATAATGTTATTTATGATTGCTTTAGCCTAGTAAGACTTGTGTTGTTGCACCCAAGGCAAGCCCAAGCCGTTCGGTCACTTTGGCGCCATCGAGTTTGCTGCCAAGCGGCTGATTGCCATAAGCGCACGCCCTATCAGTCCTGTGGAACTGTGGACGCCCGTCAGACGAATAGCGTAGTCAGTTCGAAAAGAAACAACGGATTTTGATACAGTTTCCACTGTTGTTTTGGGGATTTCTTCCAAAATATGTATAATGCACAGATATTATATTATAGAAAGTATAGAAAAGTCGATATTTTTGGATCAATTTGTAAAAAACATATATTATCGACCAATTACATTGTTCACACCGGCGAATAAACCTTATGAGGTACATCACAATAATGTGTTGTACATCTCAAAAATGACTACAAAAAAGTCAATAGTGATATAGGAATACATTGGAAATAACTTTATTTATTTTATTATCTTACTAGCCTCTGCCCGCGACTTCGTTCGCGTGGAATAGTTCTTTTGGGCTAACGCTAACACGCAGCGGAAGCACACAAAAGGAAAAAAACCCCGATTTTGAAATACTCTTCGTTGGTGCTCCGCTCCTATTGGTCTTAGCGTGATGATATATAGCCTATACCCTTTCTCGATAAATGAGCTATATAGCACTGAAATAATTTTTCAAATCGGACCAGTACTTCCTGAGATTACCCCCTACAACGTCACAAACTCACAAACTTTACCTCTTTATAATATTAGTATAGATATTAAGGTCTTCTTTACCTATGAAATTGCCGTTTTGTATGAAAAAAATAAATCGAATTTCTTCATGTATTTTTTATTTGTATTAATCGAAGTAATCACCCATGCGATCAATGCATCTTTGCCAATGCAGTGGCAGTTTATTGATGCCTTCTTAAAGAAATCAGCTGGACGGGAGGCAACAAATTCTTCAAAGGCATTTTGTACTGCCTCTCGGGTATTGAATTTTTTTCCCGCTAAGGAGTTATCCAAATTCTGGAAAAAGTTGTAGTCTGTAGGCGCAAGGTCTGGTGAGTAGGGCGGATGACGGAGAACTTCCAACCCCAGTTCGTGCAACTTGGAGAACGTCTGCTGTGCAGTATGAGGCGCGTTGTCGTGCAGGAGCAGCGGAGACGAGCGATTAACCAATGTTGGTTGGAGATGTGCCAGCTTCTCCATCATTGTGTTCAGTTCTTCACAGTACACATCTGCAGTAATGCTCACCCCGTTTGGTAAGAAGCTGTGACGAATCACACCGGCGCTAGACCACCAAACAGTGGTCACTTTTCTAGGGGTAAGTTTTCGTTTAGGGCATTGTTTAGGTGCTGAACCAGGATCCAACCAACTTGCTGAGCGCTTGCGGTTATCAAACAGAGTCCATCTTTCATCGCAGGTAACAATGCGGTTCAAAATTCCTTCATTTCTGTGTCTGTTGAGCAGTGCAAGGCACGTCTCGACACGTACTTCGCGCTGGCGATCATTGTATACGTGGGGCACCCATTTGTCAAGCTTTTTTACCTTTCCAATTTAACGCAAATGGACCAATATTGTTTTGACGCTGATGTCGAAAGCTGCTGCTAATTCAGTCGTAGATTGTGTATCATCAGCTTCCACAATCGCCTTTAATTCGTCATTGTCGACCAAAGTCTTCGGACGACCGCGATGTTCATTTTTCAGGTCGAAATTCCCAGAACGGAAGCAAGCAAACCAATAACAGGTGGTGCGTTGGCTTGTAGTGTTAGTTCCGTAAACGTCGTTGATGTTGCGTGCCGATTGTGCCGCGTTGTTGCCACGACGGCGGTACTCATATTCCATAATTACTCGATTTTTTAACGTATCCATGATGACAAAAAATATTGAAATGCGATGAAAATATAACACTAATCAATAAACAAAGGACTACTTTCGGAAAAAGAATTCCATATTTTTAAAATAAAATTAATTTGAAATTAGAATACATAGCCAAACAAAAATTATTTTGATTTGAAATGGCCAGTACTGCAGAACGGCAATTTCATAGGTAAAGACCTATTATATATGATTTCAATGAATACTTTAGAAGATAACAGTTTAAATTTACTTCTAACAAAAATTAGAAGCTTATAAGGTCACATTAGTGAAGCTGGGGGAATGCAACTTGACATATAACTAGCGGATACCCGCCCGCTTCCTTGTGCACTAAATAAACGTATAATTAAAAAAAATGGCATAGGGTCAATAGATGCCTAGAATTATCTACGAAAAATACCGCGTCAATCGGTGATGGTCATAGACCGTAGATTTAGTTTTTACCCTTTTTCCTTTCCTTCGAACTGACTACGCTATGGGCTAGCAAGGCCTTAACAGTTTCACCGGACTACAGATCGACTCGATACTGGGCATACTCGCTCAGACAGTTGGGCTAATCACATCTACGGATAATGTGTCGTAAATATAGTCAGTGTTGTGTTTCTGTATCGGTTAACGTTTTGATTCGACTGTTCTTGGTGGATTGAGCGATCAAATCATAACCATGAGGTTACTATGGATGACGTCATACTTCTCCATGGACGCAATTTTATCACTGCCCCGACATCATAAACCTTAAAGTAACTAGTCACATTATATAGTCACTCACTATCAATGACTGCGATGATTTTCTTTGATGTGGTCTCGTCCTTTTTAAACACTCCAATGTAGACGCAAGCATCGCTGTCCTCGAAACTGTACAAGAAAAAAACAAAAAGAAACTAAAATATTTTTTTTCTCACGCTAATCTAAAAAAATATTCTTATGGGCGTTTTATAATAAGGCTTTTAAATTTAAATATTGTAAGCACTCTCTGTACTACTACTGACTTACTATTGGCTACAACGGGGGTGTTACTAATGACTAACACGCCATTGATCGAAAGTTATCGGCCGGTCGTAACTTGACTGAATGCTATAAAAGGCAAGTCTGTCGAGTCATTAGGGACATTCTCGGTAGTTTCTCTTGAAGGTTGTATTGCGTGACTGTTGTTGTCTTGCGTGACTGTTGTTGTATTGCGTGAGTTGTTTCCAATTTACACCGTTATTTATATCTCTGTGTGTTTTTATGGTTTATTGTGTTACTTGAGTTATTTAAATGTTGGTGTGAGTTTTCGTTTTGAGATATGTAATTCTGATATTCTAATATCGGAAGTGGGTATTAAACAATACGTATAATCAGCCAGTCGGTTAGGAACACCAATAAACACTCTGAAGATACTGTAACTATTTATCCGGGCAGAGCTTCGCCTTACAGTAACTTCCACATAGGAGTGCGTGCAGATCAGCGACATCTTGCCCTTTAAATGCCGAACTCCCACCAATGTAGTCTCGCACCAGGGTGAATAATGAACAGCCGATAACTTCAACCAATAGCGTTCGAGGTCATTAGTAACATCCCCGATAAAGTCAATAGCGCGGTATCGCAGGTCAATAGTGGTTCCCCGGGTGGCGTTGTAGTCTCGCCTGTGTGTCATAGGTGTCATAGCAGTACCGGACGTAACATGGGATTTATTTTTAAATTCGATTTACTTTTGTTATTTCTAATAATATTATATAGATTCATTTGTACAAGCATCTATCCCCAACTTCGTCTTCGAAGTAAACTGACTAAATAAATAAATGACCTAGTGCTAGAGATAGTGAATAAGTGACTAGCTGAGCCGGCCACGCATACCAGGGGCTTCAGTTACGTGTTCAATTTAAATTATGATAAAGTATTTTGGTATTTAACACAACACATAACTCTATTGTGTGATTTTATTATTATTCAATTTTATATTTTTTATTAATACTTTTACTTCTAATTTTTGTTTGATTTATTTGTTTATAAACTTATGTTATTGACAAAATTAAAAATCTATACTAATATTATAAAGAGGTAAAGTTTGTAAGTTTGTGACGTTGTAAGGGGTAATCTCAGGAACTGTTGGTCCGATTTGAAAAAATCTTTCAGTGTTATATAGCTCATTTATCAGGAAAGGTTATAGACTATATATCATCACGCTAAGACCCATAGCAGCGGAGCAGCAATGAATAATGTTGCATTATCGGGGTATTTTTTTCCTTTTCAGAGCTCCCGCTAGGTTTTAGCGAAAAATAACCATTCCACACGTACCAAGTCGCGGGCAGAAGCTATTAACTAATTATATCATCTATACTAATATCATAAAGAGATAAAGTTTGTGAGGTTGTAGGGGGTTATATCTGGGGAGTTGGAGAAAAAATGGTAAAACGTTTCTTACGAACGCTGCCTTACCGATGAGAGATATATGAATGAGTTCTAGAAAAAAGTTGTAGCTTGATAATGCCTATTACCGCCCAACGAAGTACACTACGCTACGCTAGTATTTAATAAACCGGATGGTACAGAAACGTGCCGCCATATTGTCGTAACGGATTTCCGTTGCATTATCGTTCCAGTTGTTGAGGAATAAAATAAATACGATAGTATTACATGTTACTCTGTGATTCACTCTAAAATGTCTATGGACTGTCACAACAGTAAAAGATCCAAACACATTGACATTAAAGCTCATTTTATTAAAGATGTAATACTTAATAAAAAATTAGCAGAAATAGAATACATAAATACTGAAGAAAATGTATCTGATATATTTACAAAAGCTCTTTCATATAGTAAGCATATATACTTAGTTAATAAATTAAATATGTAACAGAAAAACTTGCTATTATAAATAAAGAAGATGTTATAGGAAGTATATATAATAAATAAATATATGTATGAAAATTAAAACTAACAAACTTTAAGATAATTAAATATAAGATTTAAAATAGTAGAATCTGTTTATAGTTGTAACAATTTAAAGATCATTCATTGAAAGATTGTTTATTGAATGAGAAATATATACAATTGAAACAATGACTACGGAGAAATCTCTCAGTGTAGATTTCATTAAATCAAGACTACTAGATGCGGAAATCAAACTGAAGTCTCTGGAATCCCAACAATTTAAAGAACAAGCTGTGTTTATGAGCTGTTATTCATGTGGCAAGCCAGGTCATCGTGCAGCAGATTGCAGGATAAGAGGAACAAGTTACCAGCATCAACGAAATCGTAATACATTTCGAGGGAGACGTTACAACAGTTACCGTGCAAGACCTAACCGTGGACATAGAGGGTATACAGTATCTACGACAATGCATCCTAAGGTAACACTAAATGGGTCAACAATTGAAAACCAAGAAGAACAATTACTGTTTACTGCTTTTAGTTCAACTCAATTTAATAAGTATGATGAGAACAATATTAGATTTGTAATTGATTCAGGTGCTACTGAACATTTGATTAAGGACATATATTTAGATAAAATGTATGATGTTAAAATGTTAAAGCAAAGTGTTAAAATATATGTAGCTAATGGTCAGTACATAGTAAGTAACCAAGTAGGAAAATTACAAGTATAATAATATTACCATAGATATTGAAGCATTAGTTGTCAAAGAATTGTCTCATAACTTACTTTCAGTAAAACGTTTGTTACAGAAGGGCTTAAATGTCAGTTTTGAAAATAGTAAGGCAATTATTTACAAAAACAATATTAAAGTATCTGGGCATGTGGATGGTCAGTTATTTGTGATTGATTTTCAGATTAATAGTGAAAAATGTTTATCAACGTGTATAGATTTGTGGCACAAGCGACTAGGACACGCAAATAGGAAACATTTACAAATATTAGGACTGCCATATTCTAAACTTCCATGTAGTTTATGTATGGAAGGTAAGGCTACTCGTTTACCTTTCAACTCAAGATATCCTCAAACAATGAATACTAGAATAGGAGATTTAATTCACACTGATGTGTCTGGACCTGTAAAAATACCAACTAAAAATGATGAAGTATACTTCCAAACAATAATAGATGACTACAGTCATTACAGTGTACTTTATTTACTGAAACACAAAAATGAAGCTACTGATAACATTATTGATTATGTAAGAATGATAGAAACACAAAAAGGTAGTAATGTAAAGAAAATAAGATGTGACAATGGTGGAGAATTTAAAAACTGGAAATTACAGGATTTTTGTAGAAACAAAGGGATAATAATAGAATACACACAACCTTATTCACCTCAATCCAATGGAGTAGCAGAGAGGATGAACCGAACAATATATAACAAAGCTCGAATATTAATGCAAGAATCAGGATTACCTAAGTACTTATGGGGAGAAGCTGTAAAGTGTGCAACATATCAAATAAACCGATGCCCATCGGTAGCCATATTTAATAAAATTCCAGCTGAATTAATGTTAGGATATAAAGGACTTTCTGTGGGCGCCGTAGAGGTGTTTGTTAAATGATGTAACTTTTTTTAACTTATGTAATAGGTATACAATATTTATATATATATGTGCTCATCGGCGAGCGATCCTTTATAGAGTGAGGCGCCGAATCACTCGCGCAGCTATTGCGCCCGCGCAGCCCCCGTCCCCGCGCAATATGTTCCACCCTCTCCCCTGTACGTAGGTGGTAGCGTTGTCGCCGTGACACTTTCTAAACTAAGAATCTTTGGATCAAAAGCATGGGTAGTAAATGTACCTAAACAGAGCAAATTAGAAAATAGAGCAACGGAGATGAGATTTGTTGGTTATGTACCAAATGGATATAAATTATGGAATCCTATAAAAGATGAAATAGTTACATCAAGAGATGTAAAGTTTGATGAAACAAAGATTATGTACAATCCTGATGAAGAAATTAAAAGGAAAGATATACACACCTTAACAGACAACTATATTGTTATTGAAAAAGAAGATACATTTAAGGATGAAGATGATTTCAAAGAAGAATTGAATAAAGGTAAAAATGTACAGAATGAGAGATGTGAAATGGAAAATAATGAAGAATTCAATGTTGAACAAAGGACAGAGAAAGATGAGTCTCAAAATGAAACCAAAATGACAAGATTGGGAAGACAAGTGACACTACCAGAAAGGTTTAATGATTATGAAATGAATATAGCATTTTGTTTATGTGCAGGAGAGCCAGAAAATTTTGAGGAAGCAATACAGGATAAAGAATGGAAAGAAGCTATTAATAAGGAATTAAATTCACACAAACAGTTAGGAACGTGGGAAGAAGCTAAACTACCACAAGATACAAAAGTTATAGATACAAAGTGGATATTTAAAGAAAAGCAGGATGGCACTAAAAAGGCAAGACTTGTAGCTAAAGGCTTTCAGCAAAATGGAGAAGGACAAACATATTATTCACCTGTTGCAAGAATGTCAACAATACGAACCATGTTGAGTTATGCTGTTCAAGAGGACTTGATATTAAAACAGTTAGATGTTCCTACAGCATTTCTAAATGGAGTTATAGAAAATGAAATTTATATAAAGTGTCCAAAGGGACTCAACATAGAAGAGGGAAAAGTTCTGAGATTAAGAAAAGCGTTATATGAATTGAAAGAAGCAGAATATGTAGCAAGTGCTTATGCTGTGAGCGACTTAATTTCTATCAAAGGCATTCTGTCAGAGTTTATCAATCATCCCATACCCACATATCTGTACATAGATAATCAAAGTACTATTTAGATAATACATAGCTATGAGAACAGTAAAAGATCCAAACACATTGACATTAAAGCTCATTTTATTAAAGATGTAATACTTAATAAAAAATTAGCAGAAATAGAATACATAAATACTGAAGAAAATGTATCTGATATATTTACAAAAGCTCTTTCATATAGTAAGCATATATACTTAGTTAATAAATTAAATATGTAACAGAAAAACTTGCTATTATAAATAAAGAAGATGTTATAGGAAGTATATATAATAAATAAATATATGTATGAAAATTAAAACTAACAAACTTTAAGATAATTAAATATAAGATTTAAAATAGTAGAATCTGTTTATAGTTGTAACAATTTAAAGATCATTCATTGAAAGATTGTTTATTGAATGAGAAATATATATATATATGTATATTAAAAGTTTAATTATAAATGATCTTTGAATTGTGGGGCGGTGTTGAGGAATAAAATAAATACGATAGTATTACATGTTACTCTGTGATTCACTCTAAAATGTCTATGGACTGTCACTTATAATAAAGATGTCGAACGCACTGGTGTTGTAATTATTAATGTGCCCTAACACCAGTTACCTCCTAGTCGCGCCTAAAGAAGTTTTATCTCCAAAATAGACTCAAAATTTATCAGCAGGGTTGTTTTGAGATGTACTAAATTGAGGAAATTTCTTTTCAAGCCGCCTGATTTATTGTGGAACACCCCATTTGTAATATCGAGACAAATTAAGGATAAGTAAATGCCAATTTTTATTCCTATGATAATATTTTAAATAATTTTTTTATTAAACTCTTACTTATATTTCGCGCATGACTGAACTTACGGCTATATTCAGAACGACCAAGAAAATTGACGAAGAACGTTTTTTTTTATTGTAGAACGGCAAAATGACTTCACTATTCCTGTTGGTACGCCCAGTGCAATGCAAACACAATAGCGACCACCGAGTGATACACTATCCGTCACCGGTCGTCGCTGTCATGCCGGCCTGCGGAACGCTGGATATGCACAGGCTGATCCCGAAACGCGACCCGTAGAAGTGAATTACTAAGTCGAACTTTTTCGTCATATACATGGTGGCTAAGCCCATTCAAGCTGTAAAACCACCACCCCGCTTCCACCATTGCCTCGTTCGTTATTCTGCCGGGTGCAGCACATGCAGGTGAGGTTGGCTTGGGTGTCTCAAGTCTGGAGTAGACGCAATGCCAGTTCGGCAGCTCCTGCTCCTCGGCCTATAGGTGATTGAAGGCACCATGGGGTTTTAGTCCGTGCAAGTCGGACATACCCCGCCCTCAGCTACCCGGCTAGGGTGGGAATTCGTAGGGATTTCCCCATGTTAAAAACTTATGACGTTATTCGACGCCCCGCATCTAAACCTTTTGGACACTTATGGTGACTTAGAATGCAACCATCCGATATCTACTTCAAATAAAGCTTACCTGGTGAATCTAAACTGCACAGATTTGGACTCCTGGTATATCGTCACTCTTCCGTTTACAACGCTCTCTCCGTTGCACAAGACGTCGGTCAACTCGCAATTGTCACATTCATAAATCACTGATTTGTCGAAGTGACTCCCCGGTTCTAATGACTCCTTTATTCTCATCAGTTTTATATCTGTCAAGAAATGTTTTTTCTTTAGCATGATGTGGCTGGAGTGGTCCTAAAGATCGCACGCAAGTACCGTTGCCAAGAGGCCGAGTTTAGCAAACTGTTTAGGTCTACTCATCTAGCCTCTCGAGCTATTTGATTAATTCTCGCGAGCATAATTTTGTAAATTATTTGAAATGAAACTTTCCCTCGGCTCAAATTTTCTCGTCCATCTATCGCATGTCGCATTACAGCCGGCGTGCGGCTACGGAATAGGGATAAAGTATAAAAAGCTAAACAATTAAAAATTAACATGCCCGATAAGATATTACTTTCGTTACTTACCGTTTCCTGAAATTACAACAGTTTTTCATAAATAAAAGAACACTTTACACCGTTTTTTGCAAAAAAGTCTTTATATTTCTATTAACCGCCAGCCCCGGCTTAGAACGTCGAAGATCAGATCAAATCATACCTTTAGAGTATTAAGAAACTAAATAGTTATACAACAATTGACGTCGATCGATCGATTGTGACGTCTGGAAATGACGCCCCTCTATGCATACACTAATAACGAATGTAACTATTTATGTTTTGTAAAAATATATAACATGGAAGAGATAAACCAGATCTTCTCGGTGACTGGGTTGTTTTCCGAACCGGTGGTAGCTTTGATGTTCATAAACGCTTTCTCAGGGCCTAAATTGAATAAAGGATATTTTGATATTGATTTGATTGAACGTGAATTTGTCAGTATTTTTGTAGATCTGCCTAACGTCTTCTGCTTCATTTTAAATGGAGATTTTTAACTAGATTTTTTCTGCCTTCCGTAACATTTTCACACACTTACGTTCGTATTAAATGCATCGCGCTCGCCAAACGTTCGGCATCTTGCTCTTTTATCTCGCTTTGGTTAGGTTAGACTTGCGAAAAAGGATAACGCGAACTTGTATTTAACTTTTTTATAATAAAACGGCTTGTTGTTACTTTTACAGTGAAACGTTTACATGTTATAAATAACTACCGGTTCAGAAAATCCGGTTCAAAAGCATTGCATACAGTTAAAACTATGACATGAAATAATTAATCAAATATATACCTTTTCCTGTAAAAAAAATGACAGTTTTTTTATTAAATAAAACGCCTATATGGTAAATGCTACATTAAATGAGCCACTATGATTTATTAACAAAGGATTTTTAAAAGAAGGTAAACAGTCAGTGAATCTCTTTTCAATGTGATAACGACAAATTACTTTTTAAATAAAGAAAATATACGTTTAAATTACACATTATATAATCATTCTGTATACGTCAACTTAACTCCTGGACTGTCTAAAACCATCAGATAGTTGGTAGCGTATGTAAAAAAAAATTAGTACGTGTAACATTGTTGTTAGTGTCTATGGTCGTTAGTGATCACTTAACATCAGGTGACCTACCTGTTCGTTTACCTCTCAAGTAAGTTCGACGGCTTAAATAGTTTATCGTTAAATCGAATAATGTTTAATGGAGTTTACCCCGTGTACTAATTCGTTCGTGATATATATTTGGATTGATCGGATGAAATGGTCCATAATTGCGTTGTGTTTTCATATCAAAGTATTTTTAATTTTGATAGATAACATCGTTCTTAGAATGAAGGATGAATTTTGTGTTCATAAATCATATTTACAATAAATATTATTAGACCCCAGAATTAAATCAAATCAAAAATAAATTCCACTTCTGATATTAGATACCAAAAGTGAATTTATATAAAAAATATACACAAATACGCAATCTCTACACGAAAACTCACATCAACAATTAAATAACTCTTACGCACAATAAATCATAAAAACCCAGAGAAATATAAATAACAATGCAAATTGGAAAGAACTCGCGCAATACAACAACAATCACGCAATACAACTTTCCAGAGAGACGACCTAACAAGAATGTCGTTCATGACTTTTTTTTTCCTCGAACTGACTATGCTATTGACCTGGCAAGGTATTTACAGCTTCACCGGACTTCCTTCATGACTCGACCGAGTCGCCTTTTATAGCATTCAGTCAAGTTATGACCGTCCGATAACTTTCGAAAGGCTACTATAGAGTGGATCAATACGTGAACGATGGTGACGTCTGGAATTGACTCCTCTCTGTGCATCCACTAAAAACGGTATTGTAACGTATAATGTATTTGAAATATATATATATATGTTAAAAAGATGTACCCAATCGAGTTTCTTGCCGGTTCTTCTCGGTGACTGGGTTGTTTTCCGAACCGGTGGTAGTTTTGACGTTCATAAGCGCCTTATTAGGGCCTAAACTGAATAAAGTATTTTTGATTTGATTTGATTTGATTTTCGATCAGTGGCGAGTCAGGTCATTAGTAACACCCTCGATGTAGTCAATAGTAGTACGGAGAATTCTAACAATATAAATAATTGAGTAATAGAAGAAACGTATACCAACGAACGATAGAAATACGTAGAAAATACAACGCATATATTCATATCTTTAGATATGAATCTCGTGTGTGCTTTTTTGGGAAACTTTGGAAAAGCCTGACTGTTTGAACAATGACATCATGTTTCATTGATTTGATAGTAATTGAATAGTCAGGGTAAATTATTCTCGGTGCATGTATTTACAATTTTTAGAAGGTTACTTAGTAAAATAATAATACTTGAAAATACTAATCAAATAGGTTGATTATTGGGAAATTTTTTTTTATGCAAAAAAAGTTTATATTTAAAAACCATAAAAACTAAATTTATATACGAAATAATTGTACCTGCAGCTGAAAGAGTATAGTAACAGTATATTTTATTATAATTATTTTACTAGAACTATATATATGGGGTGTAAGGGTTGTCGAATAACATCATAAGACTTGAGACATCCAAGCCAACCTCAACTGCACGTGGTGCTCCCTGCTGAATAACGGATGAGGCAATGGCGAAAGCGTGGTGGTAGGGTTTTACAGCCTGACTGGGTTGCAACCACCATGTATATGGGGAAAAAGCCCGTCATAGTGATTCGCTTCTGCGGGTCGCGTTTCGGGATCAGCCTGTGCATATCCAGCTTTTCGCAGGTCGGCATGACAGCGGCGACCGGCGATGGATAGTTTCTCCCTCGATGGTCGCCATTGTTTTTGGATTGTACTGCGCTTACCATCAGGCATGGTGCAGTCATTTTGTCGTGCTACAATAAAATATATATATACTAGCAGTCGTATTTGTCTGTCTGTATCTTTATAAATGATGACTCCATATATTACTTTTGTCGTGGTGGTCTAGAGGTTTGACCGATGAAATACCATTTCCATGTCCACAGGTTTCAACCCGAGCATGTACCAACGAATTTTTCGAAATGCGTTTATTAACTAATTTAAATTGGTACCACTATCGGCTAACTGTGAAGGAAAATATCGTAAGGAAACCTGAACCTGAGAAATGTTCTCGTAGTACGTATGTGGGAAGACAGAACTGGATTTCTCAGATTTTGTAATCGGTAATACGTCGTGGGCTGGCGTGTTGATTACGCCCATACCTTCCTTCAGGAAGAGGCCTACGGCCCTGCAGTCGGTCTCTTACAGGCTAATGATGATAACTTTTGCACGCTGAGACAGATCACATATGCAGGAGGCGTGTATACTGCCTATGCAGGATACTGTGAATAAAGAATGAAAATATGACGAGAAAATTTCTGTGTACTACTAATAATTCCCAACTCGCACGTAAAATACAGAATTTTATACAACGCTAAGAAGTTACACAAAAGAAACGCTGATACGGGGCCTTAAGACCAGCTAAGACACTGCTCAAATGGTAAGATTTTTTCCTGCTTACATGACATATATTTCGGCAAATTTAGACAATTTTTTTATAAAAGACTTTGTGTTTTCTACATGGTTCCACAAGGTTTAGATCATGGAAAGGCATTATATTTAAAAGATATATGAATATATTATCCCAAACAAAATTGATTAGTTTTTCAATTTTTAGTAAATACTAGCGATTCCTCCTGGCTTCGCATGGATGCAATGTACTTCTAGGAGTAGCATTATATATTCCCAAGTCATTTAGATAGAATATCTGATCTATTTTTGAGAATTCATGTTTGCAATTCATCAAAATTTAATGGTCTTCGCCAGAGGAACAACTTTTTATATTGCGAGCAATTTTAATCCTTATATTTTTTTTTATATCATAGGATGAAAACGAACACGTGGGTCACCTGATGTTAAGTGATCACCACCGTCCATAGACACTTGCAACACTAGTCGCAAGTGCATTGCCAGCCTGTGGGGGGGGGAGGAAGGTAAGGGGAAAGTGGAAGGGGAGGGGAGGTGGGTCTCCGGCGCTCTCACTAACCGAACGAAATGCAACAATGCAAGCATTGTTACTTCACGTCGGTTTTCTGTGAGAGGGTGGTACTACCCCGGGCGAGCCGGCCCATTCATGCTCAAACAAGTAATAGCTTCAGCGTGGCTCTACCACCTTATGAAATGATGATATACTACAATGTCCGTTAAAAAGGCCACTACAAAGGCCAATTTTAAACTTCATTAAATGCGTAATATAACTAACATGCTTAGTTGGATAATTATTAATATTATGTTATACTGGCTGACACGGCTACGTGTTGCTGTGGGTCAATTATTACATGTTAACTTTAATAAAACACGTGTTTAGGCTAAAATGGTTTAGAAGCATTGCAATACACAACGGTTAAACCGTCCCTCTTTAAATCCATTCAGTGCCATATTTCCTCTCCCCAACCCGCGGTACTTAAGTGTTAGTTCAATTACGGAGTGGCGAAGTCGTCTCTGTGGTCAAAATAGAACAATACCTCATATTATAGACATTTATACTTCGATCAACAATAACTAGAAAATGGGTCGGCGCGAAAAATACGTCTCGGTAAATAAGAGCTCACTTGAAATGCGTGCGCTAATTAGTTTAGTTTGTTTGAAACACAGCCAATGTAAGTCCGTTTCACATGCCGCAGTGTATTCAAAAGATGCAAAAATAATACCCGAAAAGCAATTTAACAGCCGGAGTATCTTACTTTCGCTAAATAAATGTTGAATAAGTTATATTTTAAGCTTTTAACTAACCAATAATATGAACTTTTGAACAAAATTACCGATTTTAAACCTGTGATAGAAATGTTTGGCCTCACCAGACATAAACACGCACAATGACGGGAAAACGTACTTTATTCATTACGTGTTAAGGTTGAATTCACACTAAATGTTGATTATGTTATCTTTTCATTTGTGAGGGGTAATTTATTACTTTGCTCGTTTTATCGTAAGTATTAGATGATATTTTGAACATTTGTGACTTTATTACAAGATGTTATGGTTGTAATTAGGTTGAATTTAAAACAGTTTTAACACTTTTTTCTCCTTTCTTAGTAAACAAACAGCTACACATAAGTATATAGTTACGCGGACGGCTTTTAGCTTCGATTTGTACGTGACCCTTTATCTAGTTATTGTTGATCGAAGCATTTATACTAATAATTGATTGAAGAGTTGAAAAGTGTGATCCGAAGTGAAGTGAGTCTACATCCCTCCGACTGTTGTTCATTGTTTGCCACCAACAGGATAGTAAATACCGTCGAATTATTAAATCTTTTTACAAAATGACACCCAGCTCACATAACACGTGCACCGTAAAATAAACTGGAGTTCATAAAGAAAATCAACATTAAATCGTGGCGCCATCTATGAGATATGTATAATAGGCGGTTTTACAGTTTTCTCTCAACATACTAAGATAAGCGTTATCTGTTCGGGATAGATGAAACTTACAATTAATAACAATAATCAACATTGACAATCATTTAATTTGTAATAAAAAAATATCGATGCCGTTAATCGAAATATAAATTATCCCATCTCTTGAATTGGACCAAATTATACGTAAACGTCAACTTTTATGAAGATCGGAGTAGTTTAGGGGTTCATCGTGGACAAATATCACGACACTGGATTTTTATATATTTAGATTTGTCAAAAGTGCTTGGTAATTAACCCATTATTTACAACACGCACAACATCTGGCAATGGCATATACAAATTGGATAAAAATTGGAAATAAAAAATTGTAAATAACAACTTGTTTTTATATAATAAAGATACATTATTTTAAATTGATTATCAACGAATGTAATGGAATTATATATATAGCTAGTAAGTGCGGACAATTAAAAAAAAATTCTTAAAAAATGACATAATAATATAAAATGTGATATTAGATTAAGCAAAATGATTTTAAAGCGCAAATTATATGATAGAATAAGCTGTAATTAAGACAAATGAAAAAAATTACCTAGTAATAATGTATTAGAATAAGAGCAAAAAATTATGGCTGAATTGAATTAAAAGAGATAACTGAAAAAATTATTAATGTAAAAAATGTCTCGGATTATATCTGAGGATATGGGGACTTTAATAATAAAAAAAACCCATTATTTACTGTAAGTTACCCTAACATTATTGCAGAAAATCCTGGTAGGTCATTTTAATATATACAACCCCGTTATACATTGTTTGAATGATTTTCATTTATCTATACTAATATTATAAAGAGGTAAAGTTTGTGACTTTGTGACGTTGTAGGGGCTAATCTTTGGAACTACTAAAATGATTTTGGAAATTCTTATACCAATGAAAAGCCACGTTATTCGCGAGTGTCACAGGCTACATATTAACCCGAAAAATGAAATGAGGTTATTGTGATAGTCGGCTTAACAAAATAAGTCGGAGAAGAAACGGTCGAACGAAAACGTTTCTTATGAACGCTGCCTTAACGATGCGAGATATATGATTGAATTCTAGAGAAAAGTTGTATAGAGCTTGATAATGACTAACTACAAAGTATTTTTTATTATCAGGGCGGGACAACGTCCGCCGTGCCGGCTAGTTTTGATGATAAAGATGTGATTTCAGTTAATAAAAATAGCTAGATCTTACCTACTAAGGACAAACTCTTAATTCGTTCCTCGTGTCCGGCTGCATTCTTGAAAATGCCGAAATAGTCTCCAAAATCTTGAGGCCTTGTGTTTTCTAAATCGATTGCCAAGTATTTTTGATTGTACCTAGAATAGAGATTTTAAGAATATTTTTTTTTATTGTTGCCGGTTTAAGTTACTGTACTATGCCTGATGGTAAGCACAATACAATCCAAAAACAACGGCGACCACCGAGTGACACGCTATCAATCGCCGGTCGCCGCTGTCATGCCGGCCTGCGAAAAGCTGGATATGCACAGGGTGATCCCGAAACGCGACCCGCGAAAGCGAATCACTATGACGGGTTTTTTCGCCATATACATGGTGGTTGCGCTATCGCCTCGTTCGTGGTTCAGCTGTGTTCAAATTCAGCATCAATGTATCTAATCTAATTAAGTTAAGTCTAAATTAGGTGAGTTAAAAGTAAGAAATTACTAAATATGCAAACAATATGAGCATGTGAAGTTTACTTGAGTTATTTTGTCCATAGACACTTGCAGCACCAGGGGAGTCACAAGTGCGTTGCCAGCCTGTGTTTGGGGGAGGGGTGAATAAGGAAGGGGAAGTAAGTGATGGGAGAAGGAGGTGAGAGAGCCGAGGTGGGCTTCCGGCGCTCTCACTGACCGAACGAAACGCAAGCAATAATACTTCACGTCGGTTTTCTGTGAGAGGATGGTTCTACCCTGGGCGAGCCGACCCATTCATCAGTCAACAATAGCTTCAGCGTGGCTCTACTACCTGACAAGACAATACAATAGCAGAGACAACTATTGTATCAAAAAGTGTTAGAAACACATTTTAGAAAAGATGCTTGCGGTTTTGCTATAGAACTTTACTATGGACTTCATGACGATCGGTCGTATTTCGTACACTTAAAGTTATAATATTGGTAAGGATTTAAATTCTCATGAAAATATCATGACTACGAACAGATTATCATTTTAAAAAAATAGATCAAGAGCTACTTACGGTTTTTCATCGCTGTGAAAGTACGTATTAATTCATTAAGTTTTATTACATCTTGTTTGTTTTCACAATAAACTAACGGACGCAACTAATAACGCATGACTGGTTAAAGGGTGACAACAATCGATCGGGTGATAGTTCATGGTCACATTTCACATATAAATTAATAATATCAAAACAAATACTAATAAACAACAAAGAGGATCTTAGTCAAAGTTTGTTTTAAAACTTTTAAAAGTATGGGAACGATATTTTTAAACGAAAAAAATGACATTTATGTTCAATGAGCAAAATTGAAGGGGCGAGTTTCAAGGTTAATCATTACATAAATGCTTGTTACTGGAACGCCGCGTGGTCGAACAATGGGAAGTGCGGCGTGGATCAAAGTGCACGGCACGGCGTGAATTCACCGCCTCGATATTTATAACACCAGTTCGTTTTTGCGTATAGCACCTGATGTTGAGGGGATATCAGTTTTGCGATTTTCTAGGTAATTAGGTCAAATATTAAGCACCTATTTTTTTTAAATATTTAGTACCAGAAACGACTACTCAGTATCGCTTTAGAATATTGCGACTCTTTAACCATTCACCCGGTATATAAGATATAAAATATATCGATTTAAAGGTCAAATTATTGTATAGATAATCTTATAATGAAAAAGGATTAACTATATTATATTCTATTAATTTACATATATTTTTCCACTACCGAAAATCTCTACAAAAAATCTTTCATATAAATTAAAATATAAAAACAATCGAGGCTATCTATCATAAGTACTGCCGACAGAAGTGAAAATTCAACACAATTAAACGTGTTCTCTCTGGAACTTTAATATTAATTATTTATTGAAATTATTAATTTAATTAGTGTGTCTTTTTTATATCATAGGAGGCAAACGAACAGGCGGGTCACCTGATGTTAAGTGATTACCGCCGTCCGGAGACACAAGCAAAACCAGGGGTGTCGCAAGGGGGGAGGTGGTCCACCGGCGTTCCCACTGACCGAACGAAACGGAACAATGCAAGCACTGTTCCTTCACGTCGGTGTTTCTTTGTGTCGGGTGGTACTACCCCGGACGAACCGGCCCATTCATGCTGAATAAGCTTATAGCTTCAGCATGGCTCTACCACCTACAAAATATTGTTCATATATATTGGCACTCGGAGCACTAATTATATACATCTTTATAAAGTCTTTATCATCATATATATTAATACGTGAAGCCTAAACTTTGTATCCCTTTTTAACGGATTTGGGCGAATGGATGAACGTGAAATTTGGCATAGTTAAAGTTTATATGGAGGAGAAGTGCAGAAAGCTATTTATTTTATATAAAACGCATTAGAAGTACATTAAATTAATTAAAATATGCATTACTCACACTACTGCTTCAATTTTACACAACATATACACACATGTAAATAAAAAAGACATTTTGACATCTGTCAATAAAGGACTCCAAAGAAGATTGTGAAGGAGGTTGCTATGCTCGACTGTATGTATTATTTTACTCTTACGTTCCAATTACCCGTTTTCATTCTACATTCAACAATGATATTATAACATACACCTATTATTATAATATTTATCCCGTTAAAAAATCAATGAACTATGGTCGAATGTCGACCACTGGGCGCCCACTATTTCAATCAAATGTATGATGACCTGCAAAATATCAATTTTACATGTACCCCTATACCGTATATATATTGTATGTACACAAACATATAACATTTAGGCGGTGGTAGAGACACGCTGAAGCTATTACTAGTTTCAGTATGCATGGGTCGGCTCGTCCACCGTACTACCACCATCTCATAGAAAACCGACGTGAAGTAACAGTGCACGCATTGCTGCGTTTCGTTTGGTCAGTGAGAATGCCGGATAACCCACCTCCGCACTTCCCCATCTGCAAACACAGACTGGCAACGCTCTTGCGACTCATCTGGTGTTGCAAGTGTCTATAGACGGTGGTGACCACTTAACGTCAGGTGACCCTCCTGTTTGTTCGCCTCCTATATTATATTTTTAAAAAATGATGTGTTGTATTGCGATTGAGCATACATTAATAAGATGTATAAATATGGATGTAATTATCGTTCGGAGTACCAATATATGTGAAAAGAATTCATTTAAAAATTCAAAAGGGAACCCAGTTATTCCATTGTTTTAAGTTTTCACTACTGTCGGCAGTCCTTATGAGTGCCTCAACTTTTTTTTAAATAAATATTTTTGGCAAGCATTACAAATTTGACTTACTCGTCTGAATGGTTCTTTAGACTGTATTTAGAATAGTCCAGATTGTTGACGCTTCCGTCGTAGGCCCGCAACATAACTCCCCTTAGTTCACCCCTATTCATTATAACAGGTATTGATTCATTGAGACGTTGACCCGGTACTAGCTCGACGGTTTTCGCTTCCACTTCTATAGTTGCTACATCTGATAAAGTGTTCATTTATTATTAATGAACGGAAGGAAAAAATAACTCGAGACAGTCGTAAGGACTACCGAAGTAAGTAAATACTCAAACTAATGAAATAAATGTGTCCTCTTTTGAATTTTCATATTACAGTCAAAATCTGTTATAACGACATCGAAGGGACTGCTCATATTCAGTGGTAAAAACCGATAGTCGTAACAACCGGTGATGTTTAATGTGTATCGTGTAATTACAAACAAATCGATAGGGAATTATTGGAAAAATATATTTATTCAACTATGTACATTTTGTATTTCTATTTTTTTTTATGTCATAAGTGGCAAACGAACAGATGGGTCACCTGCTGTTAAGTGATCACCTCCGTCCATGGACACTAACAACACCAGAGGAGTCGCAAGTGCGTTGCCACCCTTTGGGGGAAGAGATTAGGGGAGGGAGAGGGAGAGGAGAAGAGGGGAGGGGAGGTGGGCCTCCGGCGCTCTCACTGACCGAACGAAACGCAACAATGCAAGCACTGTTACTTCACGTCGGTTTTCTATGAGA
>MU158966.1:1029044-1076811 GCA_015888305.1 Antheraea pernyi
ACACCTTGGTCCATTGGTTGCAATACAGATGTAACATTTGGTGACAAGAACACAAGTTTAATGCATTTTAGATTAGTAACAGCCGGATGAGCAGGACAGTTATCAACCAAAAGTTCTTGTTTCTTAACCATCTCTCAAAAATGTCCGATGTCATCCATGACTTCACATTGTTTTCATACGTTACCGGCAGTGAGTGTATGTTTTTAAAGCATCTTGGTTTCTTATATTTGCCAATAACTAAAAGCTTTCTTTTACAGGGTCCTGTCATATTTGCTGCAACCATGATCGTTAATCTTGTCTTAGACATTTTTCCTACCGAACCCGTAGCCTTCAAATAATGTAGGCCACTTTTGCGTTATCCATTCTTCTGCAGTATCCTTATCAACACTGGCAGCTTCACCACTCATTTTCCCGCCGACAATACCGTACCGAGCCCGGAAACGTTAAATCCAACTAGACGAGCAAACAAAATTTTCGTCAAAACGTTGAGCAAAATCGTTAACTTTTTGTTGAAGAATCGGTTCGTTTATTGGCACATTATTAGCCCTTTGACATTTAAACCACTTTAACAAAGCTTTCTCAATATTCGTATGCTTCGTTGTTCTGGCTCGTTTCATGTTCAAAAAATTATTTTCATAAAGCGTTTGAATTTTTTCTCGCTCTTTCCAAGTGGTTGAAATTGTCGAGTGTGATACACCATATTCCTTTGCTAAGTCTTTGTTTGAAATTCCGCTCTCTAGCTTGGATATAATACGCGATTTTTCTTCAATATTAATTTGTTTTCTTTTTCTTTGCGACATTTTGAAAGTTTCACGAATAACTCCACAAAGTTTTGGTGCGTCTTTTGTATAGATAACTAACAAACTAACTGAAGAGATATGAAGAAGCGGGCTTTGACTCTACTGCAGGCACATGTTTTGTTTCTAAGAATTAGACCCTAATAGGGTAGAAAAGACCCTACACTAAACTAAATACAATAAATACTAATATTATAAAGACGTAAACTTTGTGAGTTTGTGACGTTGTAGGTGGTAATCTCAGGAACTACTAAACCGAATTTTTAAAACTATTTTAACCATAGAAAGCCACGTTATTTATGAGTGTCATAGGCTACATATCATCACGCTAAGACCAATAGGAGCGGAGCAACAATGAAAAATATTTTAAAAACGGGGTATTTTTTCCTTTTCAGAGCTTTCGCTGCGTCTTAGCCCAAAATAACTATTCCACGCGTGCGAAGTCGCGGGCAGAAGCTATTAACTGATCATATTATCTATAATCTAATATTATAAAGAGGTAAAGTTTTTGAGGTTGTAGGGGGTAATATCTGGGGGGTCGGAGAAAAATGGTCGAACGAAAACGTTTCTTATGAACGCTGCCTTAACGATGAGAGATATATGATTGAGTTCTAGAGAAAAGTTGTAGCTTCATAATGCCTATTACCGCCCAACGAAGTGGGCACGGGTCGGCTAGTTATATATATTTTTATAAAATCTATTAAATTAATAAATATTTAGTCTTTGTTTCGTTAAAATCTGTTCGGTCTATCGAAAATTGTTGTAATTTCAATGATGTTGCGACTTAAGTACGAGAGAAATATATATTGTAATTAAGCTTTATTTACATTCGGATGATTTTATTAATCACCCTTTTTGTACATTAAGTTGCACATATCAGGCTAAGATCCGGCCAAAATCTCAACACTCAAAAGTCGACTTACTCATTGTCAAAAATTTGACGTATTTAAATTTTTTCTCGTTTTTCTTGCTTCTAAATCTTATGTAGTATGAACCAACGTCCTTAGCCATAAACGGTTTAAAGCTGTATACGACAGTTACTGTTTTCGCTGTCAGTGTGTAAGCCGCTTCAATATTCCCCTGAAATAATTACAATGTGTTATCATCTACCTCCGGTACCGCTACGACATATCCGAGAAGCAAGACTACAACGCTATCGGAACATTAACGCCACCATATTACATCCATCCATCCATTCTATACATAAATTAGAACTTAAATAACTTTAATTTCATCCTGATACAACTATACGTTTGTAACAAATGTGTTAAATCTAACATTATATCTAAAATTATGATAAAGTATTTGCTATTATGGGGTAATGAGTCTGCCTAAAAACTGTCCGGGTAAAGACCGGAAAAATAAATTAAAATCCGATAAATTCAAAACTAAAACGTAGATGCTGTCATCTATAAAATATCTATAACATATAAGAACTATAATCTTGTGGGTACACCCTTACAAGGGGTGCCGAATAACATCGAAGACTTGAGACATCCAAGCAAACCTCACCTGCACGTGCTGCACCCTGCTGAATAACGAACGAGGCAATGGCGAAAGTGTGGTGGTAGGGGTTTACAGCCTGACTGGGTCGCAACCACCATGTATATGGCGAAAAAGCCCGACATAGTGATTCGCTTCTGCGTCTGCATATCCAGCCTTTCGCAGGCCGGTGTGACAGCGACGACCGGCGATGGATAGTGTGTCACTCGGTGGTCGCCATCGTTTTTGGATTGTACTGTGCTTACCATGAGGAACAGTGCAGTCATTTTGCCGTACTACATTAAAAAAAAACAGTCGATCCTACAGTTTTCTGTCAAACTAATTTAAAGCGCCATCTGTTCGAGATTTATGAAATATACAATTACTAACAATAATCAACATTGACAATCATTTAATTTGTAATTAAAAAAATATTGAGGCTGTTAATCAAAATGTAAATTATTTGGTCTTTCGTTGGAGAAAATTATACAGAAATGCCAGCGTTTCTTCATGATCGGTTGAGTAGTTTCAGAGTTCATTGTGGACAAATATTGTGGCACTGATTTTTTATATTTAAAGACTAGATGTCCCGGCTGCGCGTTGCTGTGAAATTGAAAACGAAATTCCAAATTAAAACGTGACGCCATCTATGAGATACCTATAACTATAATTAATAATATCTTTAAGTTGAGATATCATATATAGTGGGTAGAGGTAAGGAGACCTATCACATAATGGGGGACCTGTTGAAAAAGTGTTCAGCTCTAAGCATTAATAGTTCCAAGACGCTCCAAAATAGGGTTAGCATAGGCAAAGGTTATGGATAGTCCGAAATAATCTTGTAAATAACGTAAAATATCAGCGGTAAAAAAACTTGGTGTGTGATAAAATATTTGTGAACTTTAAACAATACGTTTAGTGCTTTTTGAGTGTTTACTTTTATGAAACTTGTTGAAATAATTCAACAATAATTAACCCTGCTGCTACTTTAGTTCCACATTAATTTAACACATTTTGAAGGATACTTTTTCAAACACAGAGATGGTTCTCCTTACCTCTACACTCCATATTACCACATTAGTACATTACACCTATGCCAGAGGTTCCCAAAGTGTGCGCCGCGGTGCTCTTTTCGCCGTAGACAATAAAGAGGGGCGCTCTCGGCCGTCATCCGCAAGATGGTCAAGAGCGAGAACGGGTGGAGCTCCGTCGCCTTATATTTCGAGACGGTTATGCTCGCAAAGGAGGCGGTGGAGAGGGAGAGGAAACCGACCAGCCAGTTCTCCTCCCGCGGTCGATGATTATGGTGGCAGCAATGACCTGAGGTGGCCGTAAAAAGGGCCTGCGGGCGATAGAGACGGGCACGTCCATCGCCCAGGCAGAATTTCTGCGCAGGCATTGTGCCGATGCGCCTCCCACGATCGTCGGAGACCAACTCTCGCCCTCCACGACACCTCGACGATTCTGACACCTTGACCGCGACAAGGCCCCTGATGAGGGGCCGACACCTGCCAGGGCGTAGACGCAGTGCCAGTCGGCAGCTCCTGCTGCCCGGCCAATAGGTGTGAGAAAGCACCATGGTTTTTCAGTCCTTGCAAGTCTTACATAGCCCACCCAGACCTGCCCGGCTAGGGTTTCGTATTTTCCCATGTAAAAAAAAAGATATTCATAGGTACAACGTAAACAATTAAATTCCCAGTGCACACAGATCCGTGTTGTCGATGTTTTAATATTTTTGCCTATCTAACTTAGTGTTGTATTGTTGACTGTATCTATTTCAATTAGCCAACTAGGTTAGGGCACCGCGTCGCGCCATGTGAAAATACCAAACTTAAAGTGCGGCGCGGACTGACAAAGTTTGGGAACCCCTGACCTATGCGAAACCTGAGCGGGTTCTGGAAAGAATTCGTTAATCTATTCTAATAAATAATTACTTACATTTTTCTTCTGTAAAAAAAAATACATATTTTATTAATTACATTCATTATGCATTCATTTTTTGTGGCGGCTGTGAGACGCTAAGTGTGTATGTATTCTGTTTTTTTTTGTATATCAATGTTAGTGCGTGTTTGTTTTTGCAAGTAATTTCTTAAAAGGGTTTTTACCTTATATAAAATATATTTTACCTTAGTTATCGAGGTGAGTCCTTGACGCTGTAAGAAGAAGTTATAATATATTTAAAAAAGAGAAAGATAGTTTTCAATTCGTTCTATATTTGATACATCGGATCTACCTCATTTGTAAACCGATTTGGTAAATTTTTTTGAAGTGAAACTTCTTTTGGGACCGTGTGAATTGGACTTAATGAAACGAAACAGAGATACCTATACATTTCTAATATATTAAAGATCGTGTCACGTTGTTAGTGTTCGAACTCCTCTGAAACGGCTGGGCTGATTTTTATGAAATTTTTAATGTATACTTGGTAGGTATGAGAATATGTCGTTTTTTTTTTATAGAAGCTCGGCAAAGTGACTGTACTGTGCCTGATTGTAAGCACAGTACAATCCAAAAACAATGGCGACCACCGAGAGACATACTATCCATCGCCGGTAGCCGCTGTCATGCCGGCCTGCGTAAGTATCTCTTCACGTTGCGCTTGAAGGACCCCATGTCATAGGAAGAAGGAAACACACTGGCCGGGAGTTTGTTCCACAGCTTCACGGTACGGCAAAGATAAGATGTTGCGAACTTTTTAGTTCGTGCCAGATAGGATTTACCGTAAAACTGTGGCTCCGAAGACCAGCACGCTCGCAATGCGAGACAGGCTCAATATCTTAGGCATAGATATTCGCAGCGACCTCAATCCCAGGGATTATATACAGAGCGTGATCTCCACTGCATCTCGGAGACTCGGAATCCTGAACAGGGTGCGATGGTTTTTCACGCCTGAACAGCTATATCTCCTTTATAAGGCACAAGTTCGGCCTTGCGTGGAATACTGCTCGCATCTCTGGGACGGTTCGGCAAAGTACCTCATGGATACCCTGGACAGGTTGCAGAGACGGACTGTCCGCATTGTTAATGATGCAGACATTACAGAGTTCATAGAGCCGCTTCAGTTGCGCAGAGACATTGCCTCACTGAGCGTGTTCTACCGTCTGTATCATGGCGAGTGTTCTGAAGAGTTATTCAACTTGATCCCTTCCTCTCCTTTTCATAACCGCACCACACGTGCTGGTCTTCGGAGCCACAGTTTTACGGTAAATCCTATCTGGGCACGAACTAAAAAGTTCGCAACATCTTATCTTTGCCGTACCGTGAAGCTGTGGAACAAACTCCCGGCCAGTGTGTTTCCTTCTTCCTATGACATGGGGTCCTTCAAGCGCAACGTGAAGAGATACTTACGCAGGCCGGCATGACAGCGGCGACCGGCGATGGATAGTATGTCTCTCGGTGGTCGCCATTGTTTTTAGATTGTACTGTGCTTACCATCAGGCACAGTAAAGTCACTAGGAAGCTTCGAAAGAAGACCACGGTGCCAGACCCTATCAAAGGCCTTGGCAATGTCGAGACTGATCGCCAAGGCTTCGCCGTGTTTGTCAATTGCCTCTCCCCAGCGGTGCAGTACGTAAGCTAGAAGATCACCGGTTGATCGGTTTTGGCGAATACCATATTGCCGATCGTTAATTAGCGAGTGATCCTCCAGATAGCGGACAAGCTGGGTGTTGATGATCCGCTCCATGATTTTGCACAGCACTGAGGTTACGGCAATTGGACGGTAGTTGTTAGGATCTGATCGATCTCCCTTCTTGGGAATCGGTTGAACATTGGCCTCTTTCCAAGCCCGGGGCACGACACCAGAGACGTAGGACAGGCGGTACAAGCGCGTAAGTGTTGGAGCCAACTCGGCTGCACATTTTTTTATAACTACCGCTGGGATACCATCCGGACCACTGGCCTTCCGAACATCGAGTGATCGTAGTTGTTTTAATACGTCACGTTGCCTGAATCGTAATTCCGGCATAGTGACACCGCAGCATGGAATAGTAGGCGGTTGCGCGTTTCGATCATCGAGCCAGGAATTCGCCGCAAAGAGATTGCCTAATAATGTGGCTTTCTCCTGTGGATCATAGGCCAGTGTCCCATCAGAGTACCTCAGTGGCGGCAACGTTGGACGGCAAAAATTGGCTTGCACAGCTTTGGCCAGACTCCAGTAGACTCGACTGTTAGTCGGATGACTTACGAGTTCATGACCTAAGCGTGCAATGCGTTGGGCATCAGCTCTAGTATAGGCCCTCTTACAAGCTTTAGTAGCAGAATTATAGGCTGTTTTGAGGGTGTTGATATTAGGATCCTTGTTAGCGCGACCTTTGATCCAATCACGGTACGTGGTTTGCTTCTTACTGACAGCGACTCACGATTGAACCAAGGGCGTCCCCTGCGATTACTGACGATCTCGGAGGAAGGAATATAATACTCCATTGCCATTCCAATCTCGTCAGTAATCGCATCGGCAATCGCTGAAGGATCTTTCCCATCGAAACAGCGTCGCTGCCAAGGAATGGAAGCGAAATAATCCCGCATCCCATCCCAATCTGCTGACGAGTAGTGCCAGACTTTGCGCTTAATTCTTATACTGGGTGGAGGTTGAGCGCGTGGCACAGACGATACAACAAGGCAGTGATCCGATGTGCCCAAAGGAGCATTGACCGACACATCATACCCATTTGGATGACTCGTCAACAGAAGGTCCAGTAAAGAGGGCGCATGACCTGTGATATCAGGAATCCGGGTATGCTGGATTACTAGTTGAGTCAGGTCATGTGTTAAAGCAAATGCATGGGCAGTTCGTCCTGCATGGTCCGTCCTAGAGGAACCCAACCACATTTCGTGGTGTGCATTAAAGTCCCCTAAAACCACCAATTCCGCAGTAGGGAACTGCTCCTGTGCGTCATCTATTGCCTTACATTAATACTTAATACATGAGGTATTCAAAGAGCCGAGTAGTCTCATCATCCCCATCATGGGATCTGTAAAGGCACACGATCGACGCCGTCCGCCCGGTCCTGCCGGATTGGCTTAATAGAGGATGGGGCTCCCTGACGTTCCGACTGGTGCAGGTCCTGACCGGACATGGTTGCTTCGGTTGGTACCTGTACCGGATAGCACGCAGGGAGCCGACTGCCGTATGTCATCAGTGCGGCGTTGACCCGGACACCGCGCAGCACACTCTGTCTGAGTGTGCTGCGTGGGAGGAGCAACGTCGCACTCTGGCTGCGGCGGTAGGGCAAGATCTCTCACTGCCGAGCGTGGTTGCAGCCATGCTCGGTAGTGAGGATAACTGGAATGCAATGGCCTCCTTCTGCGAGGAAGTCGTCTCGCAGAAGGAGGCGGCGGAGAGGGTCCGTGAGCAAGACCCTCAAAGTGGCCGTCTCCGCCAACGGGGGACGGGCAGGAGGAGGCGGCAGTTTGACCGCCTCCTCCCACCATAGCTGGACCGGGGAGGATGGGTCGGGGGACCCATCTTCCCATTGCACAGGTCCGGCAGAAGGAGGAGACGGCCGGTGTGTACCCGGCTGTCTCCTAACAAGACGGGGCCCGGCGGCGGCGCTTTCGCTACTGAGCCAACCGCTGGGGCGGCAATGTATTCAAAGAGCCGAGTAGTCTCATCATCCCCATCATGGGATCTGTAAAGGCACACGTAGATACGGCTTTGAGCACCCAGGTCCACGTGTAGCCAAAGTATGGAAAAGGAAGGATCCTCCATGCAGCGCAAACGACGACAGCATACCTCCGACCGTACATACACACATACACCGGCTTTAGCTTGAAAGTTGTCCTCAAGCTGGTAGCCGGGATAGTGCAAATAAGATGTATCGGCCGGACGACGTATCTGTGTTTCGGTCAAAAAGAGAATTTCAGGCTGAACCGTCTCGAGGTGTTGATGAACGGCATTTAAGTTAGAATGAAGTCCACGGATGTTGATGAACTCCATCGTAAAAGCGGCGTAGGGGGTAGGGGCGTAAAGTATATTTTATATCTTTGGATGTCTGTGTCCAGATTTTTTTTGTATTTTCTTCTATTTGCAATCAAAAGATACATAACCTCAAATTTTCACCCTCCAAACCTCGTCCTTCCATTTTTGATTCGCAATTTTAGTATTTTTGTATGAACAATATACAAATGACGCAATGGTCGTTCGTATTTCAAACAAATCGAAGTTATTTATGTTGCTGAATAATAGATGGCGCTACGTCCACCTCATAGAAGTTTCTACCTTTTTTTTTTCTTTTTTTCGAACTGACTACGTTATTGACCAAGCAAGGTCTTAACAGCTTCACCGGACTACTAAGGCGAGCGCTTAATTTATTTTGACAACTAGCTCAAGGGTGCGCGGCGCACCTCGGCTTTGGCTGTTGCCTGATACATGCAATTCGCGAACTATGTGAGCTAACCTAAGGTAAAATAACTATTCATACATATATGAGTTGTTGAAACATATATGTGTACCAAGCATACATACCTCAACAACCCTTATATATATTTCGTATCGGATAATATTCTAAACTACTTCAGTTTGACAAGGGAAAAAGATAAAACCCTTCCACTTGCATGTGTAAGCGTGTATGCGTGCACGTGTGTGGAGGTGATATGTGTAATGTTGTCGCAGTGATGTAAGATTTTGTGTCACTGTATCGCGCGAGCATCGTACTCAAGGGCTCCACGCCGAGGGAACGGACATAGGCTTGAGCCTACGCTTTCTACCATACACGCGTAAGCCATTCACTAAGCCAACTAGATATGTGTTTGAGTGAGTCCCTGAATTGTTTGAATACACAATTGGAAATGGTGGGAGTGACTGCAATCGGGTTATAGGTTATTTAATATTTTTCGAGTTTGGAAATCCAATTGGAATCGGTAGGTAACGAATTTCACGCTTACTTGCGTGTGCACCCAGCTAGTATATATATAGATTTTAGGCTGTGATAGAGTGAGATAGTATATTCCTAATGTACTCAAAATACATACAAAGAGAGAGAGAAGAAGCCCATTATTTACTGTTACTCGTAGTGACTATCGCGAACTTTAAATAATTATTCTGTTGTGTGTATAATTAACGTTCTAGATATATATTAAAATATTACAAAATAAAGTCGAAAACTAATATTTACCGCCATAATGTATTTATCGTATTATCTTCAAAAATAATCAAAGTATGAAGTTTCACTTCTACTGCGAGTGAACGACCCTCGATTTTTAGTAGAAAAGTAGTTTTTTTAAGTTTCACTTTCATCTTATTAACATTGGACCTTGGATTATGATAATATAACAGGGGTCTATTCAGAAGCAAATACGAGATTTATAGAAATTGAGATACTTGTAAATTTTTAAGAATCTAAAACTAGATAGATTTTTTTTAAACTTGGGATCTTGCATGAGATTGCCACCTTAACGCAGCGGAGGTGGGTATGTCAGATTCTTATTGGCTAAAAACGCCAGGGTGTTCTTCGCATACCTTTTGGCCGGAGAGGAGGTACTGAATATGCACATCATCCCCTCCATGTAGATAATCTAACCGTGGTTGAAGACATTCTCTTGCTATTCTTGCATGTCTTGTGCAAAAATCTTCTAAATATACCTCTTTCACAAGGTTCCTCACAAAGTCAAGAAAATTATCACCAGTATTTTTTTTAAGAATTCTACTAACTACTTTCATATTAACATTAGATATTATAAAAAAAGTCCTTT
This sequence comes from Antheraea pernyi, assembly GCA_015888305.1. NCBI lineage: Eukaryota > Metazoa > Arthropoda > Insecta > Lepidoptera > Saturniidae > Antheraea > Antheraea pernyi. The sequence goes on from MU158966.1 coordinate 1,039,016, forward strand.
ACTATGTCTGTCTGTCTGTTCGCGATAAACGCAAAAACAACTGAAGAGATTTTCATGCGGTTTTAACCAGTAGATAAAGTGATCTATGAAGAAGATTAAGGGTTTTATCGAGGTCTTTGTCTTATCAAGGCGGGATAACGTCCGCCGGGCCCGCTAGTAATTGTGTAATTTTATAACTGTGTTTATAACTTTTAAATAAACTTATTCATGTTATATTCATATATTACTTTTATATCTGCTCTTTTGTTAGCTGTAAGGTCACTTTTTATCTTAAAATAAAGGCAAGGGGTTATAGGCTGTAAGGGGTGTCGAATAACATCATAAGACTTGAGACACCCAAGCCAACCTCACCTGCACGTGGTGCACCCTGCTGAATAACGAACGAGGCAATGGCGAAAGCGGGGTGGTAGGGTTTTACAGCCTGACTGGGTCGCAACCACGACGTATATGCCGAAAAAGCCCGTCATAGTGATTCACTTCTGCGGGTCGCGTTTCGGGATCAGCCTGTGCATATCTAGCTTTTCGCAGGGCGGCATGACAGCAGCGACCGGCGATGAATAGTGTGTCACTTGGTGGTCGCCATTGTTTTTGGGACTGTAATGTGCTTACCATCAAGCATAGTGCAGTCATTATGCCGTGCTACAAAAAAAATAAAGTAGATTTTTTTGTCAGTTTTAATTGTTTTGTTAAAATTGTCTTGTGTACTATATAATCAAAAAATCAAAATAAAAAAATCAAGTTATTCAATTTAGGCCCTGAGAAGGCGCTTATGAACGTCAAAGCTACTACCGGTTCGGAAAACAGTCCAGTCATCGAGAAGAACCGGCAAGAAACTCGATTTGGTTTATCTTTTCATGTCATATATTTTTACAGTACTTAACATAAATATTCGTTATTAGTGGATGCACAGAAAGGGGCGTCATTTCCAAACGTCACAATCGTTCACGTATTGATGCACCATATAATAGCCTTTAAATATTAAAACCATCTTGACATGGTTCTTGAACTCACTATCAGGCAAATCGGTAATGTGTTTTGGGACTTTATTATAGAACCTAACACTATTACCTAAAAAACTGCTTTTGGACTTAGTGAACCTGTAGCATGGAACGACCAATTTGTTGCTGTTTCTAGTATTTAAATTATGCTGGTCTTTTACTAGATCCAACATATCTAAGTTTTTGCGGACATACATTAAATTATCAAGAATATATTGGGAGGGCAGAGTTAAGATACCGAATTCCTGAAGTCTTTAATAATTCGCGAGGCCTCATATTATAAATTGCTCGAACTAATAATATAATCACATACTAACCCCTCTAGGTACATATTTCCCGGTACCATGGAACGTGTAACCGTCAGGGATAACAATCCTCCTGCGGCTCGTCGTGTAGTCCTTACTTACGGAAGCGAATTCATTCAGGTCGTCCTCTAAAATCGAATTCATAAAAAAATGGTTATTTCTTTTTTATACCAGGATATTTCAGAAAGCACGCGCATTCATTGAACACTCTATCATGATCATACCAGCCTATAACAGACCCGTATAGGTCTATAGGCCTTTTCCCAAAGAAAGATATAGGCATAATAGGTTTGTAGGTGGTAGAGGCACGCTGAAGTTATTACTGGTTTCAGTATGAATGGGTCGGCTCGTCCGGGGTAGTACCACCCTCTCATAGAAAATTGACGTGAAGTATCAGCGCTTACATTATGCCCCTCTCTCCGTTCCTTCCCCCCAAACACAGGCTGGTAACACACTTTCGACTCCCCTGGTATGTTAGTGTCTATGGACGGTAATGATCACTTAACATCACGTGACCCAACCGTTCCTTTGCCTACTATAACATTTAAAAAATTAGCCTACGATGTACGATGGCGATTTCAAACTCGGAGAAATCCAGTTCTATAGTGTTCCCACATACAGTAGTACTACAAGAACATCCCTCAGGTTCTGGTCTCCTCGCGATGTTTTCCTTCACCATCACGTGATACTGTTACCAATTTAAATAACATGCCAAGGTCCGAATCTGAGGCCCTCGAATTCACATTCCAGCGGTTAAATCATTCGAAAATATATACTTTCCTCTTTTCTCATACAGTCTATAGTCTATCCACTTTACTCATATTGCAAAATTCGTATGTTAGAAAGGGGCAAGTGTTATAGAATTTATTTATTAAAGTTTTTAATTTTCTGAATACTACAATTGATGATATTTGAATCGTTGTGTAATTAGGTGCAGAGGCACTTTTGCAGGTCGGCATGAGAGCGATGAGTGCCGTTATTTATCACCGACAGTTGCCATTATTTATGAACTGTACTGTACTTTCCAGGTACTGTGCAATAAATTCACAGAACCTGTTTAAAAAAAACTGCGGTCCAACGAGGACGAGTATTTAATAGAAGTTTGAGTTCTAAAGAGTATCACCGAGAATAGCCGAACTGTGTATGCCTATAGCGAGATACGCGGCTTAGTCGCGTGATCGTCTCTATACGCGAGAGGTGTATGTTAAAATACTTCAATTATTTTTGTGACTTGGGAAAAAGCAAGAGGTTTTATCAACACTACTGGTGAAAAGAAGAAAACCAGAAATACTTTTAAACTCTATGTATTAATATAAGAAACTTTTTCTCGTACTGACTACGCTATTGACCCTGCAGAGTCTTCACAGCTTCACCGGACTACACGGTATTTAAGCTGATGCCGCATCGTTAGATCATTAATGGCATCCCTTAGACATACAACATCTGCACTCGTTAATAAAAGTATATCTGTGTGCCCTAATAAAGACTCTCATAATTATTTATTTATTGCGGTTAATCCTTTTACCACTCTTAACCTTCTAACATATTTTATTGTGATGTCTAATCGTTTTATTGCGATGCTTAATAATATTACAATTGTACTAATTCTTTTATTATTCGCATATTCCTTCAAACTCAACAGTGTACTTTATAAGTACTGGATTTACATAATACTACTAACTGCGTTGACAATAATTTAGAATTTAAAACAATGAAGCATTAATGTAATCTCTGTTTACAGTGTCCAGTATACACGTCCATTTTTCCCCAAACCTAGATCCATTATTATATACTCACCAGGTATAGCTGTAAATAAAGACAGATTAATAATTTTTACACCTCTTTATTGGGCATATTTTCGTTGTTATATAAGAAAAAGTGCAGGCCTTTTTAATTTAAATAATAACTCGAGAACAGCGTTCTCGAGTTCTTTTGATATGTCTAAAAACCGCGGGCACAATTAGCGTGGTGCGACTATCGTCACGCAGTCCGATAGTGCGTAACGCATGACGTATGGAAGATAGAGGTATTTGCGTTTCGTTCGGTCAGTGATAGCGCTGGATACCCACCTCCCCGCCACCTCTGCTTTCCCCAATTCCCCTTCAAACACAAGCCGGCAACGCACTTGCCACTCCCCTGGTGTTGCTAAAGTCTATGGAGGGCGGTGATCACTTAACATCAGGTGACCCACCTGTTCGTTTGCCCCCTATAATATATAAAAAAACAACAATAGATGAGTCATTTCAAAATGAGCTGAATCCAAGTCTAATCGTACATACCTATAACATTTTTTTTAAGGTTACCAGTTTTTATACACCGAGAACGAAGTTCCAATTTTACTGTTTATATAGTTTTTAGTTTTACACCGTCACGAAAAACAGACACCCTGAAGTTAGCTATAGTCAACTTTTTTTGTTATCGTCGTTTTTTTCTAGAAACATAGAATAAGGTGAAAGATAAAATTTTTGAAAAGATATTTATCTTGTTACACCGAAGAAGTATAAATTCTAACGCGTGTACATAAAAGTACACAGATTTTTTTTTTGTTTTTCTTATTAAACATGTACAAAACTTGAAGATCTTGAAAAATAACGTAAAATATTAGGAACAACTAAAATTGGATTTAGCTTATTTTGAAATGTAAAGACATAAATTTTGTTAAGACTCACGTGACACGATCTCTGTAATTTAATAAAAAATGAAAAATATAAATGAAATATACTTATACATTATTAGCCTTAGTGAAACCAATAACAGTTTTTTGGGAAATAGTGTTAGATTTTACAACCAAGTCCCAAAGGAAATTACCGATTTACCGGATTGCGAATTTAAGCGCCATGTCAAGCGGGTTTTGGTGTTAAAAGGCTATTATAGAGTGAATCAATATGTGAACGATGGTGATGTCTGGAATCGACTCATCTCTGTGCATCCATTAAAAACGTTTGTGACATGTACCTAATGTATTCTAAATATTTTTTTTTTTATGTCATAGGTGGCAAACGAACAGGTGGGTCACCTGCTGTTAAGTGATCACCACCATCCATGCACACTAACAACCCCTGAGGAATCGTAAGTGCGTTGCCATCTTTCGGAGGGAAGGGTTAGGGGAGGGAAAAGGAGAGGAGAGAGGAGAGGGGAGGGGAGATGGGTCTCCGGCGCTCTCACTGACCGAACGAAACGCAACAATGCAAGCACTGTTACTTCACGTCGGTTTTCTATGAGAGGGTGGTACTACCCCGGGCGAGCCGACCCATTCATGCTGAAACCAATAATAGTTTCAGCGTGGCTCTACCACCATAAACCTCCCACCACCATATTATATATATTTGTTAAAAAGATAAACCAGATCGAGTTTCTTGTCGGGTCTACTCGATGAGTGGGTTGTTTGTCCGAACTGGTGGTAGTTTTGACGTTCATAAGTGCCTTCTTAGGGCCTAAATTGAATAAATAAAATTTGATTACATTACATATACATTATTCAGGCCTTCGCTTTTTATTCCAGATTCCAAATATGCTAAACACTAGTCACTATCTTCAAATCACCATCATCAGTCTCTTAGAAACCCACTGCAGAGCCATGGGTATCTCCCCGAAGGAAGGCATAATACCCGCCAGTCCACGACGTTTTAGCGATTTCAAACTCCGAGACATCCACATGTATATATTTGCCCATATACGGTGGTATTTCAAGAACATTTTCTCAGGTTCAGGTTTCCTCCACTGAGCGCCATCCAGGCATACCGCACGGTGTCCTCGGCTCCCTGCCCTGGGAGCCGTGTACGAATTCACGGTGGCGAGAAAAGCTAGCGAGGTAAATCCTCTAAGTGGCCCTCTCCGCCAATGGAGAATCGGCGAGAGAAGTCGACGCTTTGCCCAACTCTCCCGCCACCGTAGCTGGATCTGAGGGGATTGGCTGGGGCGCCCATCTCCTCATTGCACAGGTCCGGCAGACGAGGGGAGGCAGCTGGTGTGTACCCAGACTGCCTCTCTAAAGGTAGGAGCCCGGCGGTCACCTTCTGCCGGTTTTTACTGTATTACGATCTGCCGGTACACCATGGGGTTTTAGTCCGTGTGAGTCGGACATAACCCACCCTCTCCCTCGGGAGGGTGACGTATTTATAAGGGATTTCCCCACGTAAATAAAAAAAAGGGTTCAGGTTTCCTCACGTTGTTTTCCTTCACCGTCAGTGGATACTGTTACCAATTTAAATTAGTAAATGTAGGCGTATTCCAAAAAATTCGTTGGTACATGCCGGGATTCGATCCTGCGGACATTAGATTGATATTCAAACCATTCGACCACCATAGTCCATATATATGGTTTTGATATATATCAAAACCAGCTTTTGGTCGCGGCTTTGCTCGCTGTAATATCAATTTGATATATACCTCGTGAACAGTATATTTTTTCTGGGTGAAAAGTCCCCTATCTTTTATTGTAACCCTAAAGCAATATATGCAAAAATTCACAAAGTTATTTACGACGTGCAAGTGTAACAAACGAACCAACCCACATTCCCATTCATAATATTAATAAGGATTTATTCCAGTTACATTAAACACAAGCAGTTGTCTTCAAATAGTCTGTATATCTAAAAATATATGTTGCTGTAATAGATAAACTCAAAAATCCTTTCACAGGATTCCCTAACTGGTCTATATCGGCCCCCGGGGTCAAAGACGATTAGCAAAAGTGTGGATGTGGACAAAAGAAGAATTAGGGGTCGAATAAGTAGACTTTATTTGAACAGGACGTGGACTTAATTTTAATATCTCATAAATGGAGCAATACATACACATGTCTACTTAAATAATACTTTCTTATAATGTTAGGATGTATCTATATAATATCACCTTTGTCAAACATAATAATTGCAATAATAATCAATATTAGGTAGCCAAGGGCTCCACATGTAACCGAAAAATATGGCAAGTGGTCTACGAGACAATAAGTATGAAGACCTCTGCTTTAATTTAACCCCATGAATTTAATGTTGGCACACCTGAGTATTTATCATGCAGTAAGTAAAAACGCTATTGGATAAACAACAATTGGACACTAGGTGGTGGTCTTTAATGGTGGTAGAGCCACGCTGAGAATAGTCTCAGCTGGCTTACTTACTACAGCATTACTGGTCTCAGCATGAATGGGTCGGCTCGCCCGGGGTAGTACTACCCCTCTCACAGAAAACCAACGTGAAGTAACAGTGCTTGCATTGTTGCGTTTTGTTCGGTCAGTGAGAGCGCCGGAGGCCCACCTCCCCTCTTCTCTCCTTCTCCCACCCCTAATCCCTTCTTCCGAAGGGTGGCAACGCACTTGCGACTCCCTCTAGTGTTGTTAGTGTCCATGGACGGTGGTGATCACGTAACATCTGGTGACACAACAGTTCGTTTGCCACTTATGACATTAAAAAAAAAGATGGCGCTATACTATATTTTATTATTATTCAATTTTATATCTTAAATTACGCGGACGAAGTCGCGCGCGGTTTTTAGTTATTAATATAATGTTACATACCGTCCTCTGTAATTGAAATTGAATAAACAAATATAATACAAATATTAATTAATACTATGGCTTTTTACACACGACGATACGCAAGTATCTGATCTATCTGATACCTACTCCGCGAATATCGTACAAAAAGTGCATTTCTATAGAAGTTCGTAATGACGTTGTAGAGGTCGCGAATCCTGATCATTGAGCATTAAATTTATCCAAGAGGTAGAGAACTCTTCCTTTGAATGAATTGTAACTACTTATTTATTTAATTATATATTACTAGCGGATACGGTAAACGTTTTCCCGCCCTGATTATAAATAAATCCTTGACAAATTATTAAACCTTCCTTATGAATCACTTTATCTACTGGTGAAAACTGCATGAGAATCCGTTTAGTAGTTTTTGAGTTTATCACGAACAGACAGACAGACGTGGCAGAGAACTACGTTTTAAAATATTTAATGATTAATCAACTTGCCGCCAATATTACACGATATAATGTCAATTAATGTAATATAATATTATGTATAAATAATAAAAGACATTATATGAAAGGCGAAAATCCCGCCAAATTTGCCAAGACAAATAAAAAATGTGTCGAAATTTGTCTTTGGATTTTTCAAAATCATCTGTCCGACATTTATATTCTCTGTGTCCTTCAAATTATATCCTTAAGTTGGCAACGCCGCTGATAAACTTTAGTATATTTTTATTTATTAATAGATTTTTTATTTTTTTTATGTCATAGGTGGCAAACGAACTGGTGGGTCACTTGATGTTAAGTGATCACCACCGTCCATGGACACTAACAACACGCGAGGAGTTGCAAGTGCGTTGCCACCTTTTAGGCGGAAGGGCTAGGGAAGAGAGAGGGAGAGGAGAGAGGAGAGGGGAGGGGAGATGGGCCTCCGGCGCTCTCACTGCCCGAACGAAACGCAACAATGCAAGCACTGTTACTTCACGTCGGTTTTCTATAAGAGGGTGGTACTACCCCGGACGAGCCGACCCATTCATGCTGAAACCAGTAATAGTTTCAACGTGGCTCTACCACCATTGAAAATTGAAGGATTGGAAATTGAATAGATATTTAAATAACCAAAAATTTAATACTCACTCTCGTATTCTGTAAAAGTATGGAATATAATATTGTTTTAGTAAGTACATATGCTACTGATTATACAAAAATAGTGATAATTTCGTCGGAAATGTTTAACATTTGATAACACTAAATATACCATCAAATACCTTATCTGTAATCTGTGTATATAAAAGTGGATGTGGATATGTACATGATACATAAAATATATCAAAATATTACAAAATGAAGCTGGTTTTTGTGTCTACTGTGTTTTGATGTTGTGATTTTGTTTTGACTATAGAAAATGTCTTCCGCAATTTATAAGACATGCATTTATTTATTTCTTTTATTTTTGGCAACCAATCTTCTAGTAGATTATTACTGCCATTGTAGAATATATAATGTTCTTGCGATCATTTTAATGAACTAACAAGATGGCAGCCGTCTCGTTAGAACTTTCCAGGGAGTTGAGTTCCGATCGAACCGTCGACTTGAGCGGTTGTCCGTTTTGCTGCGCGCGCTAAGTTCGATTTTAATACTCGTGATTTAGTGACGTCAGTTATTGTTTGTTTCGATCCGGCACACCTTTTTCTTGGAACTGAGTGAGACCTTTCCTTGTATTTATTTATTGCTTTATCTATTTCTTGGTATATTTATTTATTTACTCTTTTGTTTATCTATTTATTTACGTATTTCTTTAATTCTTCAGTGATTTATTTTTAAATTTATTTTCTTTTTTTTGTTTGTTTATTTAAGTAGTCTTATGTTATTTTCCCCCTGTCTCGCTCAGGTACTTATTTGCGTTGTTACCGGGGCCTGAGGAGGGGAGTGGGGCGGGGGAAGACATGTGAAACCTCCCTGCCAGAGGGGCAGGGGGGCGCGCCTTAATGAATTTAACGGACTATCCTATTTTGTTTAGTTTTAAACAGCTCTCTTTGATCCGGACTCGGGATAGTCCGTTAAATTCATTAAGGCGCGCCCCCCTGCCCCTCTGGCAGGGAGGTTTCACATGTCTTCCCCCGCCCCACTCCCCTCCTCAGGCCCCGGTATGGCCGCTGAACAAGAGATCAGTCTCTTAGAGACTGAGCTCATTAGCCTCCGCGGCTTCATAGCCGCTATCTGTCCTCGTCTCGTAGACGATTACGATGCGTACGCTGCAAAGCGTCGCACCGAGCTCCCTCATTCCTCGAAGCCCGCTCCCTCGATCTATGCCAAGATCGAGGCTTCCAACAACTTCCCAATCCCAGCCGATCGCGATAGCGATGACTCCGACTCCGACTCCGGCTCCGACATGGAGCAAGACCCTCCTGCTCAGCAGGATCCCCCTGCCGAGCAAGCCCCTCAGGCTGAGCAAGCCCCTGCTGCGGACGATGGCTTCACCACCGTCACGCACCGCAAACCGCGCAAGAAGCGCTCGAACTCCTCTTCCGATCCGGAGGACAAATTGCCCTCTAAAAAGATCGCAAACGTCGATGGCGCGAAAGTGCCAAAGGCGACACCAGCGCCCTCTAGACCCGACTCGCCCGTGGCTGCGGGTTCCGCAGTTTCGGGCAAGAAGCCCCGCCCACCGCCCCCCGTTACGATCCAAGACAAAGCGTCTTGGGTTGAGATTTCTAGCCTGCTGGAAACGGCAGGTATCCCTTACACCTCCGCCGTGAATACCGCTGTAGGTATTCAGGTGAAGGTAGCCACGTCCACCGCCCATCGCAACCTCACTCGTTTCCTTCGGGACAACCAGTGGGGCTATTTCACGCACTCTCTCGAAGAGGAGCGTAAACTACGGGTTGTGATCCGTAGAGTCCCCTCAGAACTCCCGACTGACGACATTTCAGACGACCTCAAGGAACAGAAGATTCCTGTTCGCGAGGTTCATCGTATGCGCTCTCCGCGCACCAGGGCTCCATATGATATGGTTCTCGTTGTCCTCGATCGCACCCCTCAGGGGAAAGCGATTTTTAATCTTACATCCCTTTGCGGCCTCTCCGGCGTCATAGTCGAGCCGCCGCGCAAAACGTCTGTGCCCTCGCAGTGTCACAACTGCCAGGTGTACGGACACTCCGCACGAAACTGTCGCCTGAAACCCAGGTGCGTTAAGTGCCTCGGCGACCACTCCACTAGGGAGTGTTCTCGCACGAAAGACGCCTCCGACCCTCCGAGCTGTGTTCTGTGCCGCGGCGTGGGCCATACCGCGAATTATCGCGGATGTCCCCGCGCCCCGCGCACAAAGCGCCCTCGATACCCCAGGCAGGCGTCGCCGTCTAAGACGGCCGCTGCCCCCGCCCGTCCTCGACCTCCGCCTCTCATGTCTCGAGAGGCCTTCCCGAACCTGCCGGGCACGTCTCGTGCACCGGCAGCGTCCGTACCCGCGACTAGTGCGCCCCCCCGCCCCTACCGGGCCCCTCAGGCCCCGTGGGCTCCTAAACCCGCGTCCCAGCACACTCCCAAACCTCCGGCGGCTAATCCTTCACAGGATGACCCCGCATACTCCTTTTCCCTATCGAGTATTGACTACGCAGGTCAACTACTCATTTTCCACGAGATCTCGGAGATCTCGGCGTACGAAGAGTGCTCTCGTAATCCGCTACTAGGTGCCGTCACGGCAATCCATAGATTTCCAGCCATCGCGGCTACACTACAACGGCTCGCGCGCGCAGCTGTTAAAAAATAAATAACTCAAATAAGATAGAGTAAATCGCGTATTTACGTCTATCTTCCCCTAAAAATAACCGTCAAACAATAATAATAATTTTTGTTATGTCTATTTTTAGACTTCGGTGCCGTCACCGTTAGTAAATTTAAATTCAATCTTATAAAATGCGTGTTGCGCCCACGCTTTTGTAATCGATCCCTATTAGCTCCCGCACACTTCGCGGTTCTCAATAATATCTCGAGCCTAGGTCGTCCCCGCGCGGAGCCCTCTTGATATTATTTTCGCGATACAGTGACTCACCTACATCACTTGAACAGACATATGAGATCATCTCTCTCACACACGTGCACATATATACACATGGTGGGAAGGTTTTGTTTTTTTTTTCCCCCATCGAACTGAATCGAATAGTTTAAGTTCGTTTCAATCCGATATACACGTATTCATTTGTGAATCATGCAATTTCGATTGTATGGTTCACAAATGTATATATGTATGAATAGCTTAGAATAGTTAGCTAGGACAGACGTGTCTTTTTCGAGGAAACAGCCCAAGCCGAGGTGTGCGTGCACCCTTGTATATGTTACCCAAAACCAAAATCGGCTGAGTGCCCTAAGCGCTCGGCCTTAGTAGTCCGGTGAAGCTGTAAAGACCTTACCAGGTCAATAGCATAGTCCGGGTCCGGGCGGACTTGATAATAGAAAAAAAATCTCAAATTCAACCGCAACGCCACCCACCAGGTCCAATTGTGAATCTAAACCATCCTCGGATCGACTAGTACACGCACACAAAATTTTATCAAAATCGGTCCAGCCGTTTTGGAGGAGTTCAGCGACATACCACGTACAGAAGAAATTTATATATAAAGATTAAGTAAGAACTGCGATTAGATTTACCTTCCTTATCTGAAATAAGAAGTCAATATATATTATTACTTTCTAAAAATGGATAAAATATTTAAAAAAAATGTGTATTATGTTTTTTTAACTTTATTTTTGGCAACCAGTCTTCTAGTAGACTATTACTGCCATTGTCGAGTGAGTATCGATATTACAAGTTTCTTGATATAATTACAATGAACTAACAAGATGGTGGCCATCTTGTTAGAACATTCATGGTCCGTGGTATTATTTTCCATTCACTTCACTTATGCACAATAAACAATCTATATTACATAGAACAACACCAATTTTACACAATATAGAGTCAAGTAACACAAGATTAACTTTTTGGGGTGTAAGGGGTGTCGAATAACATCATAAGACTTGAGACACCCAAGCCAACCTCACCTGCACGTGGTGCACCCTGCTGAATAACGAACGAGGCAATGGCGAAAGCGGCGTGGTAGGGTTTTACAGCCTGACTGGGTCGCAACCACCATGTATATGGCGAAAAAGCCCGTCATAGTGATTCGCTTTTGCGGGTCGCGTTTCGGGATCAGCCTGTGCATATCCAGCTTTTCACAGGCCGGCATGACAACGGCGACCGGCGATGGATAGTGTGTCACTCGATGGTCGCCATTGTTTTTGGATTTTACTATGCTTACCATCAGGCATAGTGCAGTCACCTTACCGTGCAACAATAAAAAAAAAAAAAAGATTATGAATAAAATTTACTACATGACAGACCAAAATCCCGCCAAAATCTCCGTGGACTACGTTAATAAGTTTTTTTAAATTGGTAGTCCGGTGAAGCTGTTAAGCCCTTACTAGGTCAATAGTATAATCAATTCAAAACAAAACTTTTTAAATTGTAGGTAAAGTAAAAAAAAAACTCACTCTCGGCTAAAAATGAAAAAAAAAACATTTCATGAATATTGCGGACCGAACTCTGATTATGTATATATATATGTAAAGAAAATATATTTCTTTGATGTAATAATTATTTTTACCGCGCTCGGCGTTATATGTTTGTAAAATAAGTTTTCTATTATACATATATAGTCCGTGCCAATCTTTCTGACCGCTCTGCATATAGTTCCGACAAAAACAAATTTAGATAGAAATGCATATTTTATTGTTTTTTTTTGTTTTTTTTTTTTATAGCAAAAGGAGGCATACGAACAAGTGAGTCACCTGATGTTAAATGATCACCACCGTCCATAGACACTAGCAACACCAGGGGAGTCGCAGTGCGTTGCCAGCCTGTGTATGGGGGAGTGGGTAGTGGGGATAGGGAATGGAGGATGGGAAAGGGGGAAGGTACACCTCCCTCACCTCCCACCGGCCTCCGGCGCTCTCACTGACCGAACGAAACGCAACAGTGCAAGCATTGTTACTTCACGTCGGTTTTCTGTAAGAGGGTGGCACTGACCCGGACGAGCCGACCCATTCATGCTGAAACCAGTAATACGTAGAGCGTGGCTCTACCACCTACATTATGTATATATATATATAACTAGCCTCTATCCACGACTTCATTCGCGTGGAAAAGTTACTTTGGACTAACCCTAATACACAGTGAAAGCTCTCAAGAGGAAAATTATACCCGAGTTTGAAACGTTCTTCATCGGTGCTCCGCTCCTATTTATCTTATCGTGATGATATGTAGCCTAACACTGAAAGAATTTTACAAATCGGACTGGTAGGTTCTGAGGTTACCCCCTACAACTTCACAAACTCACAAACTTTACCTCTTTATAATATTAGTACAGAATATCGAGACAACTCAGGATAAATAAATGCCAATTTTAAATTCTTATAATGTTATTATAACTCTGTTTTGCATTACACTCTTGACTATATTACGCGCAAACCCAAACTTACGGTAATATTCAGTGCGGACAAAAGATTGACAAAGTGTACATTTTTAACTTTGTGATAATTTTAGATGTCGTTATTTTGTTCACGATTAAGAGTTCTGTTAAATCGCATAAAATTGTATGTAGTTTTGTAACAGGATTTAAAAGAAAATAAAATAAGATTAAAATAAATTGATATGCGATGAGATTAGGCGAGGCGATGCGAGGTGAGGTGAAGTGATGTGTAAAGAGAAATGAAATAAAATAAAAAGCATAATAGTTTATTTAATTTACAACGTAGACTGCATTTAATCCGTGTTTATTTGTTCAACACGCACGAACACGTACATTTATTTTTCATGGTCGACAATATGAGATGCGTTATTAGACGCGTGATACCTGGTATGTACACCAATTTTTTTTAATAAATAAAAAAATATGATTATGACTTACTGTAGTCCCCTGAAAAACGAAAAAATTAATAATAAAACACCATCTAGCGTAGATTGTTAATACGAAATATACACTCAATTATATGACTAGTTACTAAGTTATAGCCCTAGATAGAGCTATTATTATATATCTAGGAAATGTGTTTTGAAGTAATAAATAAGCCCCTAATTTTGATAGTCATTGCTTGCTATAAACATGTACAATCCACATCAAAAGCTCACAGTCCTGAGGTCAGTCTTGCTACTCCTAAAGCGATTGTGCCAATAGCGCCTTTGCAGTAGAAATATTTATGTTCGTGGTGTTTTTACAGCTGAATCGAAGCTCTGCCTCTCCTAGATATATGTAATTTGTTTTTGATAGTAGTTTGACGAGAGGTGGTGGTGGTAAACACAATGTCGGGTAGAGTGTTGAAAACATCGGTTCTCATTCGATCACCGAAATTAAGCAACGTCGCGTCGGGCATTGTCGATTGAATGTGTTGGGAACACCGCGTGACGTTGGCTTTTTATTGTATTTTTTTTACTGTAATATAAAATTTCATTTCTATCGTTTGTCTTTTCGACACATCCTACTTTTTTAAACCTTATAGCTTTTATCGTTTGACCGTAATCTCATCTAATGTTAAATGAAGACACACACAACGGTAAAAACACGTTAAACCGTTCTCAAATTAAAGTACCGCAACACACGTGCTTGGTGAGAGATTATCAATTTAAGGGAGGCAGCTAGCCAGGCGAGGTTAGAAAACGAATGCTAAACCTGTACGGTGTTATTAGAAAAAAGTTAAATACGCATTGAACCCTGCTTTAAAAAGGTCTCATATTAAATGCACTGCGGTCGCTGAATGTTCGCCATCTTGCTCTTTTGTCTCGCTTTGGTTACGTTAGGTTAGACTTGTGAAAAAAGGATAAGGCGAACATGCCTCGGGCGAGCGCGGTGTATTTATTAGGAAACTTTTTTAAACCAAGTATTTAATACGTATTTAACTTTTTTGTAATAACACGGGTAAAGTATTTATAGAAAGACTATGGGAATTGGTTGCGACCATCATTAACATGGTCGTAAGTCGTGGTTGGTATAAACGATAACTGTATTTGGTTGGCAGCATTTAATCCGGTAAAATGCAGTTGTAGCGAAATAATGACACTGAACCTCTAAACAGTCATAGTCATAGAAGGTGGTAGAGCCACGCTGAAGCTATTACTGGTTTCAGCATGAATGGGTCGGCTCTTCCGGGGTAGTACCACCCGACACACAGACACGCCGACGTGAAGTAACAGCGCTTGCATTGTTGCGTTTCGTTTGGACAATGAGAGCGCCGGAGGCCCACATTCCCTCTCCTCTACCCCTCCCGTCCCTTCCATCAAAGACAGGCTGGCAACGCACTTTCGACTCCCCTGGTGTTTTTAGTGTCTATGGACGGTGGTGATCACTTAACATCAGGTGACCCACTTGTTTGTTTGCCTGCTTTGACATAAAAAAATGTCTGTTTCTCGTGCTATTACAAATAAAAGACTTACGCCATAACTCGTTTGCTGGGGTCGCTTGGTCAGGAGATGGCAGACTATATATGTATCCGATCTGACATGGATTCCAGTGGTCGCAGACTTCCCTATCAGGGTCTAGCTCAGTCACAAATTTATATGTCTGTTAATGAAAAGAAAGAGATTATTTACTCTACTTGTTTACGTAATTTGGTTAGTGGTCTTCCAGTGGTAGAAAGTGGTCCATAAATCATTAGTTTCTTGAGTTTCAATATTATGATGTGTTTTAAATCATCGTATTCAATGAGATGAACCAATGTTTTTTTTTTTTTCTTCTCGAACTGACTACGCTATTGACCCTACAGGGTCTTCACAGCTTCACCGGACTACTAAGGTTGGCGCTTAAGGCACACAACCGATTTTTGGTTTTGGGTAACATACACAAGGGTGCACGCACACCTCGGCTTGAGCTGTTACCGAAAAAAGACGCGTCTGTCCTAGCTAAACTATTCTAAGCTATTCATACATATATACATTTGTGAACCATGCAATGAAAATTGCATGATTCACCAATGAATACGTGTATATATGAATGAAACGAACTAAAACTATTCGATTCAGTTCGATAAGGGAAAAAAAGTAAACCCTCCCACAATGTGTATATATGTGCACGTGTGTGAGAGAGATAATCTCATATGTGTGTTCAAGTGATGTAGGTGAGTCACTGTATCGCGAAAATAATATCAAGAGGGCTCCGCGCGGGGACGACCTAGGCTCGAGATATTATTGAGAACCGCGAAGTGTGCGGGAGCTAATAGGGATCGATTACAAAAGCGTGGGCGCAACACGCATTTTATAAGATTGAATTTAAATTTACTAACGGTGACGGCACCGAAGTCTAAAAATAGACATAACAAAAATTATTATTATTGTTTGACGGTTATTTTTAGGGGAAGATAGACGTAAATACGCGATTTACTCTATCTTATTTGAGTTATTTATTTTTTAACAGCTGCGCGCGCGAGCCGTTGTAGAGTAGCCGCGATGGCTGGAAACCTATGGATTGCCGTGACGGCACCTAGTAGAGGATTACGAGCGCACACTTCGTACGCCGAGATCTCCGAGATCTCGTGGAAGATGAGTAATTGAGCTGTATAGTCAATACTCGATAGGGAAAAGGAGTATGCGGGGTCATCCTGTGAAGGATTAGCCGCCGGAGGTTTGGGAGTGTGCTGGGACGCGGGTTTAGGAGCCCACGGGGCCTGAGGGGCGGGTAGGGGCGGGGGGTCGCGCTAGTCGCGGGTACGGGAGCTGCCGGTGCACGAGACGTGCCGATGGCCCACGCCGCGGCACAGAACACAGCTCGGAGGATCGGGGGAGTCTTTCTTGCGAGAACACTCCTTAGTGGAGTGGTCGCCGAGGCACTTAACGCAGCTGGGTTTCAGGAGACAGTTTCGTGCGGAGTGTCCGTACACCTGGCAGTTGTGACACTGCGAGGGCACAGACGTTTTGCGCGGCGGCTCGACTATGACGCCGGAGAGGCCGCAAAGGGATGTAAGATTAAAAACCGCTTTCCCCTGAGGGGTGCGATCGAGGACAACGTAATATATGTGCCTAGATCAATAATTTTCAGTAACGTGTTCATATCTAGATAATACATATTACAGCGCCATCTATTGTTAGACTATTAAAACGTTAAAAAGAAATCGACAGGCATGTTAAAGTTATTTTAATATGAAGACAGTGCCGTATGCCCAATGTCTAGTTTCGAATACCTCTTGGTAAACATGGTTTTTTTTTGTCAAGAGCGTATTGTACTCCGACCGCAACCGTTGTACTGCGCCTATGTGCGCTCACTGCAAACAGACAGTCTGTGTCAGACGTACATGAGATAAAATTGATAAAGATGAGTCATGCGTTATGCGTTAAGATTTTATATTTCCAAGAATTAAAAGTTAATTTCATTTATGCTGGTTTTTTATTAGTACTTCTCTAAATTAGACAAAAACAGGGAGTGGATATAATTATACTCGTAAACATACACCTTCAAAACATTATGCTGTGATATCGTAAGATCTGTCTGACACTACGAATCGCATGTGAGTTTGTGCTCTTTCCTTTCCATTCCCCACCTCTTCGCGCATACCTTAGGCGCAGTACAGCGACTGCGGTCGGACTATACTACGTATTATTATATAAAAATGTGTTTTATATGCTCCGTACTAAGCCTAGAGGTACTGGTTCCCAAATGTAGTAGTCAGAACGCATGCTTGGCTACAAATTCATAATACGAGGGTGGTAATTAATCAAGCGAAGGTGATAGAGCCACGCTGAAGCTACTACTGGTTTCAGCATGAATGGGTCGGCTCTCCCGGAGTAGTACCACCCGCTCACAGAAAACCAACATGAAGTAACAGTGCTTGCATTGTTGCGTTCCATTCGGTCAATGAGAGCCTCGGAGACCCATCTCCTCTTCCCCTTCCCCCACTCCTCCTTCCCCCCAAACACAGGCTGGCAACGCACTTGCAACTCCCTTGGTGTTGCTAGTTTCTAACGATGATCACTTACCATCAGGTGACCCGTCTGAAAAAAATAAAATAAAATTGGAATATATCTCCAATCATTATAATATTAACTCACCCTGTCCGGATAGTATCTGTAATGAACTACCACATCGTCAGTGTCTTCCAAGGTGCATTTGCTAGCGGTGTAGTTCAGCGAAGTACGCTCTATGGGCGCGCAGCCTATAACAGTGCTGCCGTTTCTTGGTAGGTCTGGTCCTTCGACTTTATGTCCTAAAAAGTATATGTAAATTCAACGACTGATAAATTTAAATATACTATAATATAATATATGCTTCAATTCGATTAAATCAAATCAAAATATCCTTTATTCAATTTAGGCCCTGAGAAGGCACTTATGAACGTCACAGCTACCACCGGTTCGGAAAACAACTCACTAATCGAGAAAAACCGGCAAGAAACTCGATCTGGTTTATCGCTTCATGTTATATATTTTTACAAAACATAAATAGTTACATTTGTTATTAGTGGATGCACAGAGAGAGGCGTCATTTCCAGACGTCACAATCGTTCACATATTGATCCACCCTATAATAGCCTTTTGACAATAGAACCCGCTTGACATGGTTCTTGAACTCACTATTCGGCAAATCGGTAATGTGTTTTTGGACTTAGTGAGCCTGAAGCATGGAATGACCAATTTGTTGCTGTTTCCAGTATTTAAATGAAGATGAAGAGACATATTATAATCTTAAACGAGAATTCTTGTATATTATATTTAAAAAACTAGCGGACCCGGCGGACGTTGTCCCCCTCTGATAGTTAAAAAAACCTTGACAAATCATATACCTTCCTCGAGAACCACTTTATATGCTGGTGAAAACCGAATGAAAATCCTTTCAGTAGTTTTTGGGTTTATCACGAACAGACAGACGTAGCAGAGGACTCTTTTATAATTTATGTAGTGATTTATTTTGCGTATCTCTGAAACGGCTCGAACGATTTGGATCGAATCTCGTATTTAGATAAGATTTTACTTTTTAAATTTATTTACATAGGTAAAAACTCGATTTTAGCCGAAATATATACCTAATTATCTAACGGATAATAATGCCACCGCGTAAAACTTTGTGGTACTTGCATTGTCACCAATAGATGATTATTGGACTAGTACCTCAAAATTTTACGAGATGGCGTTTTATTATTTGTACACGAATACATGAAATCGCAACGATGCAGTTATGATGTTAAACTAGAGAGCGTACTAGCGAGATGTACTGAAATAAATCAAATATGAGGTAATATGAATTCGCTAGGGAAATATTTGGTATTTATTGCTTTACCTTTGCAAATTGATTTGATTTTAGCGTAGTAACTTACACATATATCGATTGTAAATCGAAATAAATAGACTGAATAAATAGTTCTCGTGGAAGAAACATTTAGACATAGAAGAGGTACTTTACTGTATAATAATAATAATGTTTATACTGCACTATACCTGATGGTAAGCACAGTAAAATCTAAAAACAATGGCGACCACCGAGTGACGCACCATCCATCGCCGTTCGCCACTATAATGCAAGCTAGATATGCACAGGCTGATCCCGAAACGCGACCCGCAGAAGCGAATCACTATGACGAGCTTTTTCACCATATACATGGTGGTTGCGAGTATGTATGTAAACAAGGATGTATGGAAAAGATAATGATCTTTTTTTTCGAACTAACTACGCTATTGACCTAGCAAGGTCTTAACAGCTTCACCGGACTACTAAGGCGAGCGCTTAAGGCACTCAGCCGATTTTATTTGACAACTAGCTCAAGGGCGCACGGCACACCTCGGCTTGGGCTGTTACCTGATACATGCAATTAAAAGATAATGATCGCAGTTTGTCTGTACTTTTTTATTTTCGTGATAATAATTGTTGCAGGTATCTAGGATTAAGTAATAGAATACATTTCAATCATTTTTAGAATTGTCTGTCTGTCTTTTTGTTTGTATGAACACGCAACACTACTAAAGCACTAGGTTCAAAACATTAAACTATAAATCATAAAGCATATCCTCGGGAGTAACTTAGTCTTTGTTTCATTAAAATCGGTCCACTCTATCAGAAGTTATTGTAATTTGAACGACGGCTCGAGTTAAGTGCTAGAGATGAGTAGTAATCTTTAACTAATTTGGTTGAACGCGCTAATCTCAGGAACTACGGGTCCGATTTGAGAAATTCCTTCAATGTTAGATAGCTCATTTACCGAGGAAGGCTATTGACTATATAAAATAAAATAGCCTTTATTGCTGTTAACTATTTGCTAAAACTAAAACTTAGTTAAATCGATTTGCATTTTAATGATCGGCAACTGCGTGTTTGTGTAGTACAGCTTGTCCCTCGACAAAGGCCTCGGGTCCATATCGGACCAGCTATTTTCTTAAATTCGTCTTCCCACCTTTTGATTTGTCTGCCTCTATTTCTTTTGCTATCTCTTGGATACCATTCAGTTACTAACTTGGTCCATTTTTCTTTACTATCCCTTAACATGTGTCCCGCCCAACGCCATTTGAGTGCCCTGTAGGCTGTGTGTGCTTTTTTAAATTTTGTTTTCTTTTTAATTTCTTGTAATTTCACTCTATCTCTTCTTTTTATACCTAAAATACTTCTCTTAACATGTTATTAATGCACATAATCAAATATTTTATATTTCATTAGCGGACCCGGCAGACGTTGTCCCGTCTTGATTATAAAAGAACCCTTAAAGTCAACCACGTCACCTGCCGCGTCCCATTGTGAATGTAAACCATTCTTGAACCCACGTGAATATATAAAAAATTTCATCCAAATCTCTCCAGCCGTTTAGGAGGAGTTCAGTCACATACACACGGATAGAATAAAATATACTAATATTATAATGCTGAAGAGTTTGTTTGCCTGAACTCAGGAACTACTGGTCCGATTAAAAAAAATATTTCATTGTTAGATAGCTCATTTATCGAGGAAAGCTATAAGGCTACATATAACCACGCTAAGACCAATAGGAGCGGAGCACCAATGACGAATGTTTCAAAATCGGGGTTAACGTACGTATTATTAAAAAATATTTACACCTATGTAAAATAAGTCTCGAGTTAAAGTTATCGTCAGCAAAGTAACTTTCCTACGCGGACGATGTCGCGTGCAGAAGCTAGTATAGAATAAACCTCTTACTGAGATATTTATAGTATGGAATCCTTTAAAAAAAAATTTTTTTTTTTTAAACTAAATTTTTGATGTGCGTATATAAATAAAAGCATTAGTGACAATACTTACTGTTGCAAAAGAAGTATCTGTTGTCAGCTACATAGAGTTCTTTATCTTCTGCACTGAGACACGAATCGTACATGACCGGAGAAGGGTCAATATCATCCTCGCACATAATCATTCCCGAACCGTCTGGTTCTTTCGGCGCCCGATTAGCTGGACACCTGTACATTAGGCCTGGAACATGAAATGTTATAAAATAATTATTAAATACTAAAGACAGCCCGCGACTTCGTCCAATTTTCGTCTTTATAAATGACTTCACAATACATACCTTTATTGAATTATACCATACACTAAATATACCTTCCGTATAACTTTAATGGAGCACGCCGAAATGGTTTTTAGACGATAGGTTTTTTAAACTAATTTGATGCTTACTAGCGGGCCCGGCAGACGTTGTCCCGCCCTGATTTAAAAAAAAAATCCTTGACAAATTATATACTAAAATATACCTCATGAATCACTTTATCTACTAGTGAAAACTGCATGGAGATCCGTTCAGTAGTTTTTGAGTTTATCGCGAACATACAGACCGACAGACGCGCTAGGGGACTCTGTTTTATACTATGTAATAATTTTTATGCCAATTGATACAATATATTTTGTGAATATTAGCTTATATGTTATGAGTATAAGTTATATTTATAGTGTCATCAAAATTCATTAAGTAACCATTGCATGTAATTGTAACATACATTCCTCTACGTTCTTGCTTATAATATTAGTAGGATATATAAAAATAGTTGGATAGTTTGACAACCATTGATAAATCAGCCTTCAATTTAAACACGGTGGTAATCGAAAAACTAAGCACTGCTCTGGTCGGGCGGTCAATTTCGCTCCCGCACACCCGCCGCGGCTTCCCTTGATACTATTTGAACTTAGTTTTCGATACCCCAGAGTGAATCGCACGAGCGTGCGCGATATACTGATTAGTATTGATATACTACATTCATTAGTTCACTGCACACTCACGCGGTACGTACATAGGTTCTGCGACGAAACTTTTACCTTCTCTTTGGTTAGTTAACCTTAGTGAAAATTGTAAGATCCGAATTATATGTCTCGTCAACGTATACTTGTATGTTTAGCTTAGTTGTTATTGCTAGTTTAAGTCGATTAACGTTATTGCCTTCAGGGCAACAACCAAAGCCAATGTTCGGTCACTGTGAACTTTGAACTCGTTGCTATTCAGCCGAGTGACTTAGACGCGCGCCTTTAAAGGCCCGTGGAAAAGCAAAGGCCCAGACAACAAAAAGTTAATCAGTCTCGTTCTAAATGTACGTTTGTATATGTTTAATGGTGGTAGAGCCACACTGAAACTATTACTGGTTTCAATATGAATGGGTCGGCTCCTCCGGGGTAGTACCACCCTCTCATAGAAAACCGACGTGAAGTAACAGTGCTTGCATTGTTGCGTTTCGTTCGGTCAGTGAGAGTGCCGGAGACCAACCTCCCCTCCCCTGTCCTCTCGCCTCTCCCTCTCCCTCCCTTAACCCTTCCCCCCAAAGGGTGGCAACGCACTTGCAACTCCTCTGGTGTTGTTAGTGTCCATGAACGGTGGTGATCACTTAACATCAGGTGACCCAACTGTTCGTTTGTCACGTATGCCATAAAAAAAAATGTACAGATCTAAGTGTACGTCCAGAGTGGACGCTATAATCGAGCGTCGAGCGTGGCGTTGCGTCCGGCGTTCGCTTCAAACGTATGCATTAATACGTGAGTGTCCTGAGTGGCACGCGAGCGTCGCTCTTGGACGCTGGACGGTCTGCCGAACGCAGATGCACTCAGGCCGTACATTAAGGCTGGGGAAACGTGTATAACTCCAAATTGTAGAAACTTGCTTGCTTACTTCAGTGCTTTAAAGGGAAAATAAATAGTTTATTTAATGGTCGGCAACGCGCTTTTAACACTTTTGATGTTACAAGCATCTGCGGTGACCGCTTTACATCAGGCACTTGCTTGGTTGCTACCGTCGTGGTATAAAAAAAAACGCATAAATTTAAATCATTCAAACTTCATACCTTTTCTTATGATCAACGGTGGTTTGTTCCTGATTTCTGCGATTGTGACGCCCTTCTCGCCGTTCTGTATCGCGGTCATTATTCTTTTATAGAGCGTGGTGCGACGTTCTTGCTCCGCTATGATGTAAGGAAGAAGTTCTTCTGATAGCACGTCGACTTTCTTCTTTGCTTCTGCGTTCATCTGTCAATGTTTTTAAATTACTAGCAGCTGCCGTCTTGTATCGGGTCTACTAAGAAAATGAGACCAAACTTTCCCTTTATAGTACGAAAGAAATAAGATGGGCAACTGACCATCATTATTATTGAAGATCTAGCTACTGTCTTGTCGCTCTCATTCGGTCACTTTTAAAAAAACCATTTTACTTTTATTTTACGTACTTTTTTTTCAAACATTTCATACAAACCTTGTCCTGACAATTATAATATAAACAAAAGAGAATTAGCCAAATAAATGCAGTCGCCGCTATTCTGATGTGAGTGATGATTTCTATTTATACATATGGCAATCTGGTGCGAATGCTCACGCGGTTATATTTTAAAGATTATATATTATATTATAGAAGGATCAATATGTGAACGATGGTGATGTCTGGAATTGACTCATCTCTGTGCATCCATTAAAAACGTTTGTGACATTTACTATTATATAGAATATATTATTATTCCAAATTTTATATATGTTTGTTAAAAAGATAAACCAGATCGAGTTTCTTGCCGGTTCTTCTCTATGACTGGGTTGTTTTCCGAACCGGTGGTAGTTTTGACGTTCATAAGTGCCTTCTTAGGGCCTAAATTGAATAAAGTGTTTTTGATTTTGAAAGAGTGCCTGTCTTTTGCGTCAGACTAATCTTCGAAACACGAGAACAAATTTTGCCAAAACCTATGGTGACTGACATATGATTTGTCAGAATGTTGTCTAAGCTATATACCATTACGCTATTACACGAGGATTAAGCAGTTATGTTAGAATATAACAGAGATAACTTAATTAAATAATTGTTTTTATACATTATAGGTATTAACGATTCATCATAATCTCAGCTGATGTTAAATGTGGTCGACGTTTGTAAACATGCTTAATTTAAAGGAGACTGGGTCTCAATTGCAGCTGCCGAAACACATCAACAGATTGCTTGGTAAGAAGATTTTGAACTCGAAGGTAGAGTAGCTAGCTAGGCGGCCTAAGATAGACCTCTACCATTCGATCAACATTAACTAGATAAAGGTTCACGTACAAAATCGGAGCTAAAAGCTGTCCGCGTAAATAAAAATATTAATTTATACAATATATATTAAAATTATTATTTTTTTCTCGATCTGACTATGGCTATTGACCTGTTTTTTTATTTAATTTTTTATTAATTTGTTAGTTTAAAGCTTCAAATATAACTTATTCAACATGTATTTAGCGAAAGTAAGATACTCCGGACGTTATGTAGCTTTTTCGGGTATTATTTTTGCATCTTTTGAATACACTGTGGCATGTGAAACGTGCTTACATTGGCTGTGTTTCAAACAAAATAAAAGCTCACGTTTCAAGTGAGCTGTAATTAACCGAGACGTATTTTTCGCGCCGACCCTATATATAGTTATTGTTGATGGAAGAGAGGTAGAGCCACCTCGCTATAGTGCTATTACTATGTTTTCCTTAATCGAAAGCGCTTCCTCGTTCGAAAGGATTCGAACCTACGTAGATAGATAATCAGCTCGATCATGGGAACCGCTGACCCGTAACTAATGGCACCACCATGATAACCATGAGTTAAGTAAAATGACTAAATCTGCAGTGCTAACGCTGCTGTGTCCCAGTCGAAAGGGTTTGGTTGCCGCTACGCGTTATTACACAAGCAGTTTGTAAACTCGGAACTTACAATTAACAATATATTAACTTGTCTTAAGAAATTGTTAATAACTTAGGTTAGAAGATTATGAAATAACCAGAGATGTTCCGACTAGTCGGCTACTAGACGGTAAAGCCGACTATCCGGCTACCGTCGTAGTCGACGATTAGTCGGCACAAAGTGCCGACTATCCGGGTTTTTACTTTTTATGTATTTCCCAGTAAAAAGTATGTAGAGGGAATTACATTCAATAAAACCTTGACTGTTTATTAATATTTTTATTTTATAATAAGCCTTACACATTATTTAACGTAAAGCAAAGCAACCTCTCCTTTGATAATCAGTTTCTAGAATTACTTCCTTGTATACAAAATATGTTTATGACATTTATGATATAAAATTAGTATCGTAATTAACATACAAATAACATAAAAGCATTATCTTTACATAACATTTTTTTCGCACAAAATCACCGCTCTGTCCCGAATAAAAGCAAAAATAAAAAAAAACAATGCGAAGTAAATAACAGGTTCCGACAGGCTCGCATGTGGTGGTTACGACTTACGCGCGAAACAACTGTAAACGAAGTGTCACGGATACCCCCGAAAAGTGATCGGCTCCCCCCCTTAGTCGGCCCTTTTTACCACCGACTAATCGGCACATCTCTAGAAATAACCATAGATGCAGTAAATATCTGGTAAGCTTTTTGCCGTATGCTTAAGCATTTAGCTTTATGCCACTTTGTACAGAATAAAAGAAAAAAACTTACTCGGTCAGCATCCTTATTGAATGTAATACCGGTACCATCCTGGAAAATTAAACGGTGTTTACTATTCCAGTATTGAATATAAGAAAAATGACAATTCACCCATAGAATATGGTGAAAAATAAGAACAGCCGCGTTACGCTTCATTGTAGGCGATATGAGTTCGATGATAATTGATACTGTATGAATAAATGTATCATCACATCAGCCTTGTACGACATCCAATAAAGAAAGGAAGGAAGATATGTGCATAATCACAATGCCAGTCCAGAACGTTATGGCGATTTCAAACTTTGAAAAATCCTTAAGTTATATATTTTACCACACGTGGTCATACTACAAGAATATTTCTCAGGTTCAGGTTTTCTCGATGTTTTCCTTCACCGTCAGCCGATAGCGTTACCAATTTAAATTAATAAATGTACGCGAATTCAATGGCAAAAAAATCAATGGAACACGCCGGGGCTCGAAATGGTATATGCTGCTATTAAATTAAAAATTTGTCTGCTTCAATATTATCTTGTCGGTATTACTAACTGAATACAAATTAATTAATGTAAGTAAGAAATCCCACTAGCCTTATTCGGTATCTAAACTTTGCCTTCCCAATAAATTCTTAATGACTTAATGTATGTCCGTAAATACTTTGGAAAGCTGGATATCGTAAAAGACCGGCATAAATTCTAGAAACTGTAATAAACTGATCGTTCCATGTTTCAGGATCACGAAGAACAGTAACAGTTTTTTTAGGTAATAGTGTTAGGTTTTACAACAAAGTCCAAATGCATATTACCGGTTTGCCGGAATGTAAGTTTAAGCGCCATGTCAAACGGGTATCGGTGTTAAAAGGCTATTATAGCATGGATTAATAAGACTGCAACCTCGGCGGTGGCTGGGAGGCCTGTAGCCAAATTGCGAGCGAAGAAGCTCCCGTCCGCTCCTCGCTCTGCTGCTGTGGTAATAACGCTGCAGCAGGGGGCGGCGGAGAGAGGAGTGGACTATAAGGCCGTCCTCCTGAAGGCACGGGAGCAGATTCCCCTCGCAGAGATGGGAATCACTGCTCCCAACGTACGGAAGACGGCCACGGGAGCTAGGCTTATAGAAGTGCCAGAGGGTGCCCAGAAAGCCGAAGAGCTTGCCCGGAGGCTGCGTGAGGCCCTGGCTGATATCGACACGGTAGCCAGGCCGGTGAAAAAAGCTGACATCCGGATCGTCGGCCTTGACGATTCGGTGTCGCGCGAAGAGGTTCTGACGGTCGTGGCGGCTAAAGCAGGGTGCGACGAGAGCTTAATGAAGGCTGGCGAAATTAGGCGCAGTTCAGGTGGTCCTGTTGAGCGAGAAGCCCATGCCCTGTTACAAGTACAAATGTGAACGATGGTCATGTCTGGAATTGACTCCTCTCTCTGTGTATCCACTACAAACGATTGTAACGTGTAATGTATTTTGAATATATGTAAGTTAAAAAGATAAACCCGATCGAGTTTCTTGCTGATTCTTCTCGATGACCGCGTTGTTTTCCAAAGCGGTGGTAGTTTTGACGTACACAAGTGAATAAAGTATTTTTGTTTGATTAACCAAACGAAACGTACAATCACAATAGTGGTTTTTTTTTTTTTTTTGAAAATGTACACTTACCACGGCCTGCCTTCGCACTATGTTCGCGAGGTAGCGTCCTCTTCTGGTCGCAGGTAGGAGCACACTGCCAGCTTGTACTTCATCACCGATCTAGTTCGAGTAATGAATTGAAATATTTTCAATGGCGCTATACGATTTACTTTATATTGCCCCTTTCTTTAATATAGTGATAAAATTCCCCAATTATATAGTACTAGCGGGCCCGACAGACGTTGCCCCGCCCTGATTATAAAAAAATCCTTGACAAATGATATACCAACACGTTCCTCATGAATCACTTTGTCCACTGGTGAAAACCGCTTGAAAATCCGTTCAGTAGTTTTTAAGTTTATCGCGAACAGATAGGCAGACAGACGCAGTAGGGGACTTTGTTTTATACTATGTAATGAAAATCACCTATATATCTCCAAGTATAGTCCTTGTACATATTTTTGGCCGCTCTGAATATGACCATAAATTCCGGCTTGCGAATAATTTCGTCAAGAGTTCAATACAAGAATATTATAGTGGACGCTACTTTGCATTTCCGCCTAGAATTCATTGAACACTACTACGTCTAACTGCAACATATTTTAATTTATTTATTTGATTGAATTTTATCATTATAATTATTGTATTATTGTATAATTGGTTCCTTTTTTGTTGCAGTTAGACGTAGTAGTGTTCAATCAATTCCAGGTGGGTGTGCAAAGTAGCGTCCGCTATAATATTAATGATGGATTTCCGCGAAGTAACGTTTTTTTTTATATCATAGCAGGCAAACGAACAGGTGGGTCACCTGATGTTAAGTGAACACCACCATCAATAGACACTAACAACAACAACAGGGGAGTCGAAAGTGCGTTGCCAGCCTGTGTTTGGGGGAAAGGGAGGGAGGAGGAGGGGAGAGGGGAGGCGGGCCTCCGGCGTTCTCACTAACCGAACGAAACGCAACAATGCAAGCACTGTTACTTCACGTCGGTGTTTCTGTGGGTCGGGTGTTACTACACCGGGCGAGCCAACCCATTCATGCTGAAACCAATACTATCTTCAGCGTGGCTCTACCACCTACAACTACGTCTTCTTCAATCAAATATTTAACACAAGACAATAATAAAATATTATTATATGAATCGGCATTCAATTATCTTTGAGATGTCTCGATTTTATACATACAATACGTTTGTGTTCGACACAGCTACATTCAGAACGGATTGTACTTCCATATACTTTGGTTACCAGGGTATTTCAACAAGTACATATTCAGGATAGTTGTAGTTCTGTCTGTCAGGACAATTGTTGCCTTCAAAACTCTTATAATTTATATAAAGAACAAAATTACAGTCCTGTGTATTAATTTTGTTTTTATTAATCACTACCACGGCTTCGTCTGCGTTGTTCTGCACGAGCGTACTTACCTATATCACTTGCCTTACGTTTCCGTGACAGGAACGTATTAGTGTTTATAAAAATCGTACGATTCTTAAACTTTATATTGAAAGAAGACGTGGTTATTTGATATTAGATAGGGACATGTATTTAAGAAGCAAAACAAAAAATTGCTTGAAACCTCGTAGTTTTTGCGTGATGCGAGCACATCGACAGACCTTATTATTTCATCCTTATATATGTTAGATTAGGCGACGTTATTTTGATGCATGGATTAAAATCTCTTATTAATACTTACTGGTGGATAATTACAATGTACTAAAACAGAAAGGTTTAGAATAAAAAATAAATACATTATTTAAAAAAAAACGTCAGAAACTCGATATCAAAAACATGAGTTTACACTGACTCGTGTTACGACAGGTAACTGAAACGGTTAGTTAACATTAATTGGTTCTACGCAACTATAACATATTTGGGGCAATTAAATTTATCGCAGACTAATTTCTACTATCGGTTATGATATAGCCTCCGTTCGGTGACTTCGCTTGCATTACAAACAAACCCATAGCTTTATATTCTATGTAATAGTGTCTTGTCAACTTTTATAAGTGGCAAAACCTCAATCTAGGATTTCGTGTCAAAAAATACACTGGGTTATAAGTTACGACGTCGGCAATATTTCTACAAGACAATCATAAGTCGTTACTGATTTTAATTCAATTTAAAAAATAAGTGCTTAATATTTGACCTAATTATCTCCAAAAACGCAAAACTGATATACACTCATACATCAGGTGATATACGCAAAAAGGAAATGGTATAAATAAATATAGATAGGGAGTTTTTAGCGGGATTTTGGTCTGTCATGTAGTGGATTTTATTTTTTATTGATAATCTTGTGTTACTTGACTGTTTATTGTGAAATTTTGGTGGTGTTTTATGTAATATAGTTTGTTTATTGTGCATAAGTGAAGTGAATGGAAAATAATGCCACGGACCATGAATTCTGAGATGCCACAAAAACTCCATGGAAAGTTCTAACAAGATGGCCACCATTTTGTTAGTTCATTGAAATTATATCAAGAAACTTGTAATATCGATACTCATTTGACAATGTCAGTAATAGTCTACTAGAAGACTGGTTGCCAAAAATGGAATGGAAGAAGAACTTATTAACTACTATTAACTACTTGACAATAGCAGTAATAATCTAAAAGATTGGTTGCCAAAAATAAAGTTAAAAAAATAATAATACAGAAACGAACGAATCACACCATGACGCGCAGTCCAGCCCGCGTCCCGCACCTCAACCCGCGCCCCGCTTCCCAGTGTTCGACGGTGCGGGGTTCCAACATGACCAGTTACGTAATACGATTAACCTTGAAAAGCGCTGCTTTAAAATTTAAAATAAGCGTGATTTTTCTACGTTTATAAGTATCTCTCCCATACTTTAAAACTTTTAGAATAAACTTTTAAAAATTTTCTTTGTTGTTTATTGGTGTTTGTTTTGGTATATTAATATATATATATATATATATAAATTTCTTCTGTGCGTGTGTATGTCATGAACTCCTCCTAAACGGCTGGACCGATTTTGATGAAATTTTGTATGCGTGTTCCAATGGATCTGAGAATTGTTTAGATTCACAATTGGATCCGGTAGGTGGCGCTGTGGCTGAATTTTAAATATATTTTTTTATTATCAAGGAAGGACAACGACCACCAGGTATTTTATATGTTAAATATGACCATGAAGGGTCATATCCTAGAACGCAGCGAGGGGCTAACCTTTCTTTCCTTCCTTCCTTTAACCTTGTATATATGACTTAGTTTTTAGGTGTTAGAGCCACGCTGAAGCTATTACTATTTTCAGCATGAATAGGTTGGCTCGTCAGTGGTACTACCCGACTCACAGAAACACAGATGTGAAGTAACAGTGCTTGCGTTTTGTTATGTCAGAGATCGCTGGAGGACCACCTCCTCTTGCCTCATTCCCTCAAACACAGGCTGGCAACGCACTTGCGACTCCCCTGGTGTTGCTAGTGTCTATGGACGGTTGTGATCACTTAACATCTGGTGACCAGCCTGTTCGTTTGCCTCAAATGATATTAAAAAAAGCTCAGTTATAATAAAATCTAGCTTAGATTTCACCTATTCCTTGGGAAAAGTACTTATTTTTTGGATAGTGTACCTTATGTCTTTTTCTGTACCTTAACAAAATATATGCAAAATTTCGATTGGTTGAGTAAAGTCGTGAAAGCATAACAGACAAACTCACATTTATACTATTAATAAGAATTTGTATATTGTGTATAAATCCAATTTTAATATCTACATCGTTATTTTTACTAATACACTAGTGATGGCCCGAGATTTTGCTTGCATTTGTTACGAAATAGCATTTTATAAGAATCATAAATGACCCTATATCATTAATTCGTACATAATAATTTAGCTATAAATTAATAAATTTTCAGAATCGAATCGATAGTGTCAGTGATCACTTGGTACAAACAAACAGACAAACTTTAGTTTTTAAGTTTTAATTAGTTTTAAGATCTCTTGTAACTTAGTTACTAGTTAAACTAGTTTGCAGTTAATGAACTATGAAAGTAACCACGAAACTTACTAAACTTCCCATTTGATAAAAAAATGAATCAATAAATCGATTTCATTTACTCTTTAATGTACGACACTAGAAAATACAAAAAAAAACCACTAAAATATACAAAATATATCTTTATTTCAAAATCATTTTACATTATTCATTACTACAACCCATATCTCGATATATCCGATTATAATACATTTTAAATAAAAAAAAATGTCAAATCACAATTAAAATTAATTTAGAAATTATAATCAACGTTCAGATTATTGAGATATGAACTTCACAAATCAACTTAATATTTATTTATATCTTAATATTATTTATATCATTAATTCTATTCCTTTATCTACGTCCGCCATCTTGTCACTCGTATGGAACCTTCTAGCAACAACGCATACGCTCTATACACATCTCTGTCGCGCGAACTTAAATCATGTATTTACATCTCATCACACAAACAAATGACATAACGAATCTACAACTTTATATAACGTACTCTGTGTCTACAACTAAGGAGAATCGCTCGAATAATGATCGAGTACAAGCGGGCTGTGATAATTAAAAAAAAAATCATTGACAAATGATATACCTAAACCATCCTCATGAATAACTCTATCTACTGGTAAAACCGCATGCAAATCCGTTCAGTAGTTTTTGAGTTTATCGTGAACAGACGTGGCCGAGGACTTTATTTTATAGTATGTATTGATGTTACTTTGTTTTCTTGGAACTGTTACCAATAGATAAACTTATTAGAGACGTTTGGATTTTTAAGAAAATTGAAATACCAGACACTATGCCTATAACAGCCGGGATATTAAAGTTCCGTTAATATAAAAAGTGACTGGAGTACATTTATCACATACTAGCCTCGGCCCGCGACTTCGTTCGCGTGGAATAATTACTTTGGGCTAACGGTAACACGCAGCGGAATCTCTCAAGAGGAAAAATAAAACCCCAATTTTGAAACATTCTTCATAGGTGCTCCACTCCTGTTGGTCTTAGCATGATGATATACACCCTATAGCCTTCCTTGGTACATGAGCTATATAACACTGAAATAATTTTTCAATTCACACCAGTAGTTCCTGAGATTACCCCCTACAATGTTACAAACTTTACCTCTTTATAATATTAGTATAGAAAAAGGTGTTCCCAAATTAATTATGTTTTTAAAAATTTCAAATTACTTCCATTTTTTTTTCTATGACTACACTTGTAAATAACCGTAAGTATGTAAAATGACACTTATTTTTAATGATAAACTCGATATTTACTTTACGAGAACTTAATTCTTTACTTAGTGTTAACTTAAAAAAGAAAAAAACTATCAAATTAAATTAGGAAACACAATCTTAATAATAACTAAGCTTACATTAATTAGAATAATAAAATTCATTATCTATTTTCCCTACTGTATTAAACACTATTAATAAATCAAATAATACAGAACTTGCAATACAACTATTTTTTATCTTGTGCTATTTTATGTATTTAATTATGTTTTAAATTTTATTTTCGGCAACGAATCTTCTAGTAGATTCGGCAACGACTCTTCTAGTAGATTTGGCAACGAATCTTCTAGTAGATTTGCCAACGAATCTTTTAGTAGATTCGGCAACGAATCTTCTAGTAGATCCGGCGACGAATCTTTTAGTAGATCCTGCAACGAATTTTCTAGTAGATTTGGCAACGAATCTTCTAGTAGATTATTACTGCCATTGTCGAGTAGGTAATATATCACAAGTATCTTACGATCATTTCAATAAACTAACAGGATGGTGGCCGTCTTGTTAGAATTTTCCAGGGAGTTTTCATGGCATCTCGGAATCCATGCTCCATAGTAACATTTCCCATGCAGTTCACTCGTGCACAATAACCGAACTATATATTACGTAAAACACCACCAATATTTATACAATCTAGAGTGCAGTAACACAAGATTATGTATAAAATATAAAATCCACTACATGGCAGACTAAGATCCCACCAAAGACTATACAATAAAATCATCTTTATCTTGTGCTATTTTATTGCACATATTATAACCCTTAAACGCATATTGTTGCCAATTGTCTACATTTCACTTAATTTTGTTCTAAAACCTGAAGACTGCATTCCCTAAAGCTTAACATCAAACCTTAAAAAAAATATCTTACGTGTCAAAGAGAAAGATGACATTACTTTTGACAGGTTTTTTTGTTGTTGTTGTTTCAAAATAACTCTCAAAATTCAAAATGAAAATCATGCATTTAAGGTATAACTACGGTAGGGTCTTTCTAACTTAAGTAAAAAAAATGACCTTAGATCTCTTGAATCTTTAAGTTACTATATCACCTTCTTATAGACCATTCTAGTAATATGGTCATATACATTCACGGTTATCTAAAAACATAATTTCACTCAAGATATAATATATTGAATGAACTAACAACTGAATAATTATCATTAAAGATTTCAAATTGATAAATTCCGAGTACGTCGACAGAGTGACACTGGCTAATGCTTAAATCGCGCATTGTTGAAAAGAAAAAAGAAAGTCCCTATAAACACACGTTCAAACGTTTCGAAAATTAAACCTTACGTCATTTTTGTAATTTGAAAACGACCTACAGACATGATACCGTTTGAAAGATTTTTTTTATATCTGTATTTTTTTTATATCCAGGCAAACGAACTGGCCGGTCATCTGATGATAAGTTACCACCGCCGTCCAGGGACATTAGCAACACCAGGGGAGTCGCAAGTGCGTTGCCTGTTTCGGGGGCGGGGTATGGGATGAGTGGGGGAGGGGAAGGGGAGAGAGGGGGCGGTCCTCCAGTGCCCATTTTTATATTCTATCATCATTTTTAATGTATGTATGTACATTATTACTCCAAATTTTGCATCGTTATACCTCTTGCGTTGATAACAAAAAAAAAACGATCCCATTTTAATAGATAGACCAAACTAAGACTTGTATTGAGGACAAA
The DNA here is from genome assembly GCA_015888305.1 of Antheraea pernyi. Lineage (NCBI taxonomy): Eukaryota > Metazoa > Arthropoda > Insecta > Lepidoptera > Saturniidae > Antheraea > Antheraea pernyi. The sequence continues at coordinate 1,073,272 of MU158966.1, forward strand.
TAATAATATGTTAATTTGTTATATATGAAAGTATTAATTAATTATATTAAGCAAGAGAAGAAAGGAAATTAAACTGTCAGTTAGAACATTTGCCAGTCACAGGGAGACATTACTGTATGAAGAAAATGGGACAGGTAACAAAATTCGATTCGCTTGAACTACTGAAATTGATCGAAAAAAGCTTAAATATACCTTCAGAGTGGAAGACGACCGTAAGGCAGAATATATTTATTAATAATTATGTGTTAGTATGACGTCATACAATTACAGAGCTGTGACGTCATTATATCGAGATAAAATAACCTATGGCTTGTATTAAAGCACTTATCATATAGACTCCCCGATAACCAACGAATGGAACCTTCTCGAAAATAGATATATATATATCTATTTCCTTCTAACAAGGAGCGATTATACAGTTACTGTTTTTTTACAAACACTTTGTCTCTTTATGTCTTGGGTTAGTTGAGTTTCAAAGAAATTTTTTCGAGCTACATTTGAATCAGTTTAATACAGGAATAATTTATTTATCTCTACGCCCGCGCCCTCCAGCGGTAGGAAACGAAAATCATTAATTACATTAAATTACAATTCACAACAATATTCATACAATTTTACACTTTAACGCAAGTAACTTTACAAATTAAACATTTCGTTCATTCACTCGTTCATGAAACTACTCATTCGTTCATTACATTCACTCATTCAATTTTATCGATTAATTGAAGTCTTATAAAGTTTTTAATCATCCGACAATAAGAATAAAATAACAATTAATATATTTAAACCGGGGGGATAAGAAGTTATTGGTCCACTTATGAGGGACGGGGATGGTATTTTCCCAACTAGCTCATCCAACAGTACACAATGCTGTAACGCCACTCCTATACCTGCGTGTATCGGTGCGAAGTTTTGTCTATGGTCACATTAAATACAGATGTGGAAAGACATTATCGTTATGCGTTACGCTCTTCGATCAACAATAACTAGATATCGGGTCGGCGCGAAAAATACGTCTCGGTAAATAACAGCTCACTTGAAACGTGAGCTTTTATTTTGTTCAGTCCGTTTGAAACACAGCCAATGTAAGCACGTTTCACATGCCGCAGTGTATTCAAAAAGATGCAAAAGTAATACCCGAAAAAGCAATTCAACGGCCGGAGTATCTTAATTTCGCTAAATACATGTTAAGTAACAAATAATATCAAATTTTGTACAAAATTACTGATTTTAAACCTGTGATACAAATGTTTGGCCTCGCCCCTCACAAACACGCACAATAACGGAAAAAAGTACTTTATTCATTGCGTGTTAAGGTTGAATTCACACTAAATGTTGTTTATGTTGTCTTTTCGTTTGTGACGGGAGTAATTTATTGCTGTGCTCATTTTATCGTAAGTATTAGATAATATTTTGAACATTTGTGACTTTATTACTAGGTGTCATGGTTGTAATTAGGTTGAACTTAAAACTGTTTTAAAACTTGTTTTTCTCCCTTTCTTAGTAAACAAATAGCTACACATAAGTATATATTTACGCGGACAGGAGTTAGCTTCGATTTTGTACGTGTCCCATTATCTAGTTATTGTCGATCGAAGATTACGATAGACGCAGCACGATTAACTGTGCTTGTTGGCGGTTTTTACACACATCAAAGAGTTTAGCGGACGCTAATGTTGATTCACTGGAAAGACATAGATGTGGCAACGTATAATCTGTGCCTATATCGTAATGAATAAATGCAGGTATTGGAGTAACATAAGGGTATAATGTTTAAATCAGCAGCGGTCAACCTTTTTCAAAGTAAGTGCGTAATGGAAACATTTTACAACGCGGTGGGACGCATATATTTTTTTAACTTCATTTTTGGCAACCAATCTTTTAGACTATCACTGTCATTGTCAAGTGAGTATCGATATTACAAGTTTCTTGATATAATTCCAATGAACTTTCCATGGAATTTTTGTGGCATCTCAGAATTCACGGTCCGTGGTATTATTTTCCATTCACTTCACTTATGCACAATAAACTAACTATATTACATAAAACACCACCAATTTTACACAATATAGAGTCAAGTAACACAAGATTATGAATAAAATATAAAATCCACTACATGACAGACCAAAATCCCGCCAAAAACTCGGACGTACTTTTATTTGTTTGTTTTTTAATGTGGAAATCAAACCTACACGATACATGTTAAGAAATATTTCAAATCAGTATTTTCGAAATATTACACCCCGGTGCTGGATTGACCACCACTGGTCCAAGTGTACGGTAATTAGTTACCCACATACTAGTCGTTACCGAGACAATGAGACTCGTCAGACCCAGTCACTGTGTCGGGTTATTTATCGTCTGTGATGGTGAGCCGTGATCAGGATTACCGGAAACTCTGTATAGGGAAAACGAAAGAACAGAATCTTCGAGAACGTTATCTCTAGATACGTACACGGGACTTCCCCCCGATTAATGATTAATGGGAAAACTGAATTGGATGATATACATAAGTCGTCCCGCTCTAACTGTTGACTGTGGCCCGATGGTGTGAAGAGAGCGGCGAACTTGATGCTGATTCGAGGCACATTTCGCTCGCCCTCTCCGCCAGATCCGTTGTGATCTGTCAAATAATTATTCATCTATACTGGTATTATAAAACTGGAGTGGAACTACTTTTCATGAAGATGGTAAACACGCTAAACCTGAAGGAATTCTGACCCTCGAGTGCAGCCGCTAGAGGTTTAGACCTCCTACCACCATGGTACGGTCTCGTCACGATATTCCCCTTCACCGGGTGGGTGCTCCAGCTCGATTGCAACGATTCGAAGCTACGTTCATTCATGCTGAGTGCGAAAGCATTAAAACAGGGAGCCGACATCGCTTCGTACACGATTAAAAATCGTTTTCAATGATTTCACCCACCTCTTATACAATTTTGTCAAAATCAAGTAAACAGATCTTGTGGTGCGCATGGGGGGAGGGTGTAACTTGTGGTGTGCATAGCGGGAGGGGTTTACCTTGTGGTGTGCATGGGGGGAGGGGTGTACCTTGTGGTGTGCATAGGGGAGGGTGTAACTTGTGGTGTGTATAGAGGGAGGGTGTAATTTGTGGTGTACATAAGGTGAGGGTGTACCTTGCTATGTGCATAGGGGGAGGGTGTAATTTGTGGTGTGTATAGGGGGAGGGTATAGTTCGTAGTGTGCACAGAGGGAGAGGTGTACATAAGGGGACGGGTGTACCTTGTGGTGTGCATGGGGGGTGGGATGTACCTTGTGGTGTGCATGGGGGGAGGGATGTACCTTGTGGTGTGCATATGGGGAGAGTGTACCTTGTGGTGTGCGTGGAGCAGAGGGATGTTGAGTACGTTGAGGTGCGCGTGGGTAGATATACCTTGTGGTATGTTTGGGGAGGAAAGGGTTACCGTGCAGTGTGCGTGGAAGGGAGGTGTACCTTGTGATGCGCGCGGGTGGTGATACCTGGTGTGTTTGGGGAGGCAACGGGGTATCAAAGGGGGGGATGGGGGGGGGGGGGGCCCTT
>MU158966.1:1076887-1150960 GCA_015888305.1 Antheraea pernyi
GTGCGGGGGGGGGGGGGGGGGGGGGGTGGTACCTTGTGGTGCGCGTGTGGGGTGCAGTCGGGCGGCAGGCGCAGTGTAGCCAGTAGTGCGGCGAGCGTGTGCGCGGGCTCGCCGGCCGCCAGCGCGAGCTGCACGAGCCGAGCGCCCATCTCGGAGCGCGCGCACGAACTCGCCGCCGACCTGCACAACCGACACCAATCCAATCGAATCATCACATCACATTATAATAATAATTTCAAATCGATTCTCATTCATAACACTGTTTTTGCAATAAACAGATTTAGACAACAAATCGGTTGGTTAAAAGTTACCAGTATTAAGTCTTACATTATAGAAATGAAAACAAGGAAAATTGACATTAAACTGTAAATAAGATGAGGTATTCTGAAAAATATCGGAGTAATGAATGGAAAAATCAAAAAAGAAATATATCACAACAGGGTCTACACACAAAAAAATTATATTTATAAAAAAAATCCTTTCACTTTTGCATGAACTACAAATGTAATCCTATATCGAGATTCAGATTGTTTACATATGTAGACTTTCGTCACGTAAGAAAAACGTGTTACGCTAAATGCGACTCTCTCTTTTATAATCTCTACATTATGATTTTCTATAATGTTTTCAAAGCAATTAACGAAAAGTCAGGAATCAAATCATATTTTTTTATTAAATACTTTTATTTTTACTTGTGATTAAAGCGTGCGACCGCTTTAATATACATGTTGAAAATAAACTATGACCCTTATTACTCGCTGGTAATGTAACTTACCGCAGTTGTGATTTTTTTTACCGATTTATCTATTACCAAATAAAAAAATTAAGTATAACTTCTTATGCGTAGGCTGTAACATTCTGATTCGCAAACACTTTGTGTGACAAAACGTGGTGAGAGTAAACACTGTGTCGGAGAGAGTGTTGGAAACTCAGATTCTAGTCCGATCACCGAAGTTAAGCAACGTCTTGGCAAGTGCTTGGATGGGTGACATTTCTTACTGTATGTTTTTTTTAATGTGGTATGTAAATTTCACTTCTATCGTGTGTCATTACGGGACTCGTTTTTTGTTTTTGTTATTTATTGTATTTTTTAAGCGACGAACGTAACCTTAATGTATGGTATATTGATTATTAACCTGTGTGGGAGGGCGGGGAGAGCTCGACACGCGGCGGCGAGTGCTGGCCGGAGAGCCTCTAATCGCGACACCACTGCCGCCCGACCCGCCCACTCCGACACCAGCCCGCGGATCTACAAACAGACAAACAAACAAACATAAAGGGGTCAATGAGTTTTTGACGGAATCTTGGTCTGTCATGTAGTGGATTTTATATTTTATTCATAATCTTGTGTTACTTGACTCTATATTGTGTAAAATCGATGGTGTTTTATGTAATATAGTTTGTTTATTGTGCATAATTCGGAGACGTCACAAATAACTCCATGGAAAGTTTTTTTTTTTATGTCATAGATGGCAAACGAACATGTGGGTCACCTGATGTTAAGTGATCACCACCGTCCATGGACACCAACAACACCAGAGGAGTCGCAAGTGCGTTGCCACCCTTTGGGGGGAAAGGTTAGGGGAGGGAGCGGGAGAGGAGCGAGGAGAGGGGAGAGGAGGTGGGCCTCCGGCGCTCTCACTGACCGAACGAAACGCAACAATGCAAGCACTGTTACTTCACGTCGGTTTTCTATGAGAGGGTGGTAGTACCCCGGACGAGCCGACCCATTCATGCTAAAACCAGTAATAGTTTCAGCGTGGCTCTACCACCATCCAGAAAAGTTCTAACAAGATGGCGGCCATCATTGTAATTATATCAAGAAACTTGTAATATCGATACTCACTTGACAATGGCAGTAATATTCTACTAGAGGACTGGTTGCCAGAAATGGAATGGAACAAGAACCTGTAATACTATTAAGTACTCGACAATGGCAGTAATAATCTAAAAGATTGGTTGCCCCAAAATTAAAGTTAAAAGGGGTTATTAGAACCGGGGAGTCACATCGAGAGATCAGCGAATTATATCCTTACATTTCTAAATGACCTAAATCCAATCTTAGCCGTTACTAATATTGTACGTTATTTTTCCACATCTTCAATATTTATACATATACCTACTATATGAAAAAACTTTAAAAAATATCGACGGCAAAATTGGAACTTCATTTTCAGTGTAAGAAAAAAACTAAAAGTGTTATATGAACGATTAAAATTCGATTTAGCTCATCGTAACAACGCATATACTGTTCGGGCATAAATTGGTTGGGGGTAGCCAAAAATTTTTTTTCTTTTGACACATTGCTTGTCAACGGACAATCGGGATAATCGACCACTTACTCGGCGGCACTTGTTCGAAACTCGCGCTTACACTCGGACCCGCTCTATACCAGCGACACGGCGGATATTAATTTATATTTGGGCATTGTGTGTGTACGTGTTGGACCACTGGTGCTCTCACCACGGCAACGGCGGCGGAGAAGACTTATCAAGTAAGTGAGCGTTTTATCCCGATTATAAAGAGACATACTTTCGGCATTTATTTTCAAGGGTATCTACCTCCAGCTAATTTTAAATATACAGTCCACTTCCTAGGCTAGGTACCCCGATCAGTGTGGGTGTGGTGGTTGCCACCCCATATACCGGGTGAATGTTTAGACAGTAGCAGTATTTATGAAGGACACTAGGCACTCGATTTTCGTTCTAAATCAATAAAAAAAAATAGGTGTTTAATATTTGACCTAATTATCTAGAAACATACAAAAATTATACGCAATCCTCTACGCGTCTATGTTAAAGCGCAGTGTTAATCACCGTCGGGTGAGGCGAAAGTGACGACAACCAACTAACAAAGGATAATTTTTCAAAGTTTGGACAAACAAATGGGTTTATATTGTCCGTTTTATTATCGAAAGTTATTAACTCCGGGTCGCCCCTTGCAGCTTTCGGCACCGGTCATTCAACCTAGGTTTATTTAAGATATTATACATACTTTTGAAATTCTTAAAACAGATTTTACCTAAGGTTCTCTTTCTTGTCTATTAGTATTTGTTTTGATATTATTATTTTATGTGTAAACTGTGACCATGAATTATCATAAACCCTAGAATACTGAGTGTTTAACATTTGACCTAAAAAGATCAAAAAGTACATAAATCTTACCTCAATTATAGAAAATAATTAAAAAAAAAAAAACAAATTACCTCCTCGCATATATGTATGTAATGGTATAAGGCCTGTCCTCCAGTCTCCCAGCCGCTGACCTCGTGTCGTTGTGCGGCTTCGTTCAACTTCTCCAGCAGTGGGCGGATACTCTGGAGATCGTCTGGAAGCGATCACTACAGTTAACTCTCTATACATGAAGAGTTTGTTTGTTTGGTTGAACGCGTTAATTTCAAGAACTACTGGTCCGATTTGAAACATCCTTTCAGTGTTTGATAGCTCAGTTATCAAGGAAGGCTATATATAGGCTATATATCATCATGCTAAAGCCAATAGGAGCAGAGCATTAATGAATAATGTTTTAAAATCGGGTTCTTTCTCTCTTTTTGAGAATTTTCACTGTGTGTTTTCGTTAGCCCTAAGCGGACGAAGTCACGGGAACTGCTAATATAGGATACTGACCGGCTAAGACGACATCGGCTAGTATGTCTTCGAGGAGCACCCTGTGGGCGGCGTTCCACTCCTCGGCACCGACGAGATGCTCCACCTCCAGGGTCGGGAGGTGCTGTGGGAAATGGGAACATGAGCTTTTCAAAAAGGCTTTTATAGCCATCACTATATCAGTTTTTTTTTTAGATTTAAATTTAACCAGTACATTGTATAGTTGGAGAGTTAGTCCACTATTCTAAGGAATGGGATAATAAGCGAGTCTGTCTAAACCATAGGTCACGAGATTATTGAAGTTATACTTCTTTTTGCGCGTTAGGGAAAAATGATGAGAGTAAATTTTTAGGATGCGCGCGCACACCGTCACGAAAAACCGACACCCTGAAGTTATTACGATGCGGGCGCGCACACCGTCACGAAAAACCGACACCCTGAAGTTATTACGATGCGGGCGCGCACACCCGTCACGAAAAACTGACACCCTGAAGTTATTACGATGCGCGCGCACACCGTCACGAAAAACCGACACCCTGAAGCTAGCTATAGTCAATATTTTGTTTCTTTGTATTTGTTGTTTGTATTTCTTTATATTAAAACTTTCAATGTATTAAATACCTTTTTTTTTCTATTGTTAGTGTCGTTTCTTCTCCAAACGTAGAATAAGGCGAAAAATAAAAGTTTTGAACAGATTTTTATGTTGTTACGCCCAAGAAGTATAACTTCTAACGCGTGTACACGCACACTTTTTTTTTGACTCGTAAACCACTTGCCATGATTTCCTATACTATGACTGCTTCTCAGGATTCCTAAACAGACAGTTACTTTTAAAACTGTTCAGACATACCAAAATTTATTTTATTATTTTATAACCAGTTTGTACCGACATTTTGTTTTCGTAAAAAACGGTTTTATGTTATAGGAGTGAGATAGAAAACCGACGTGAAGTAACGGTGCCTTGCATTGTTGCGTTTCGTTCAATCAGTGAGAGCGCCGGAGGACCACCTCCCCATCCTTCTCTTCTCTCCTTCCCTTCCCACTCCCCCTACCACGTCCCCTTTTTCCCAAACACAGGCTGGCAACGCGCATGTTACACCTCTGATATTGCAAGCGGCCATAGGCTGCGGTGACTGCTTAACATCAGGCGGTCCGCATGCTTGTTTGCCACCATCGTGGTATTAAAAAAAAAGAGTAACGTGTTATTTTTGTTACGAGACATTTATTGACACGCGTTTTAGTTGTAATCGATTCGTATGCTGTCACGGTATATGGTATGACGTTCTCATGTCGTCATTCGAGTGCGTACGCTATACACTTAATTGCCGATCTGTGTAAGCTGCGTACTATTTCTAGCATAGTTAACACGTTTTTAACTATAAATTCTAATATTAATTGGTTAAAGAAAGTTTTCACATCTGCCGGGACGCCGGTAAACAACAACTTTAAAAAAATATATTATTGCTATATTTATGTGTTGATTTACTATGATTACTCATAACTTTTGTTAATAGCTATTTTGACAGTACTACTTACCCCATATAATAATAGCTTTACTAATTTTCGATTACTTCTGTTAAATTTTACAATAACTGCTTAGTTTTTACAGTAAAGAGTAATTACTTATATCTAGATAATACACTGGAAATTCCTCTATCTATACCAACTATATCCCAAAAATCTTATCAAAATCGTTTCAAATATATCAAACAATATCATCAAGGACAAACAACAAACACGAATTATATTTTGTATATATAGATTTTATTGTTTTTTTGTGTCGAATAACATCATAAGACTTGAGACATCCAAGCCAACCTCACCCGCACGTGCTGCACTCTGCTGAGTAACGAACGAGGCAATAGCGACAGCGGGGTGGTAGGGTTCTACAGCCCGACTGGGTCGCAACCACCATGTATATGGCGAAAAAGCCCGTCATAGTGATTCGCTTCTGCGGGTCGCGTTTCGGGATCAGTCTGTGCGTATCCAGCTGTTCGCAGGCCGGCATGACAGCGGCGTCCGGCGATGGATAGTGTGTCACTCGGTGGTCGCCATTGTTTTTGGATTGTACTGTGCTTACCATAAGGCATAGTGCAGTCTTTTCGCCGTGCTAATATAAAAAAAAGTGCGTGCGTACAAAGTACACATATCAGAAGTGAAAGTGGCGAACTAATTAATAAGTCTTGTTTATATTTATACAAACAAGAAAAAAAAAAAAGTTTTTTTATTTATTTAATCTGCGTTTTTCTGCAAATGACGTCACTTCCGTTGCATACCTGCGTGACGTTACATCTGTAAAAATTTGACCCTCGTGCGCCTAAAGAAGTTTCATTTCAAAAAGGCATCGATTACTGACCTCATACTTGGCTCTGTGCGCCTGAGCGAGCAGTATCCATTTCTCAGGGACGCCCAGCTTCCTGATCAGGTCCAAGCGGCTCTGGAGGTCCGGTGTGTCAGCTTTGGCTGGTGCGTGACGAGACAGGACGCCGCGTATGAGATGACCTCGTCTATCAAATTATATACATTTTTTTTTTTATGTCATATATGGCAATCGAACCGTTTGGTCACGTGATGTTAAGTGATCATCACCGTCCATGGACACTAACAATACCAGAGGAGTCGCAAGTGCGTTGCCACCCTTTGGGGGAAGGGTTAGAGGGAGAGGGAGAGGGAGAGGAGAGAGGAGAGGGGAGGGGAGGTGGGTTGCTGGCTCTCTCACTGACCGAAGGAAACGCAACAATGCATGCACTATTAACGTGGGTGTTTCTGTGGGTCGGGTGGTAGTACCCCGGACGGGTCGACCCATTCATGCTGAAACCAATAATAGTTTCAGCGTGGCTCTACCACCATTAAATATAATTAATATATATATATATATATACTAACAATTTCCAGCGGCTTCCCACGCGTTTTCTATATATATAAACGTATAGTAAAGCTGAAGAGTTCGTTTTCTTGAACGCGCTAATCTCAGGAACTACCGGTCCGATTTGAAAAATTCTTTCAGTGTTAGATAGCTCATTTCCATAAAACCAGCACCAATGAAGAATGTTTCAAAATCGGGGTTACGTTTTCCATTTGAGAGCTTACGCTGTGTGTTAGCCCAAAGGAACTATTCAACAGGGACGAAGTCGCGGATATATGCTTTATGATTTTCTTGAAGAGGTTTTATCGTGAACGCACAGAACTTTAGCGGTGATATGGTATTCATACAAACAGACAGACATTTCAAAAAATGATTGAAATGTAATTTGCTTGTTTTTTTTGCTGCTTAGCTGGAAGAAAACGCCTTATGGCATTAAGTTCGTCAGTGTACATAAGTGCAATAAAGAATTAATTCATTCATTCAATGTATTTCATTACAAAAATCTAAAAGTACAGGCACGTTAGGTGTATTATCATATATATATATATATATATATATTAATACGTGAAGCCCAAACTTTGTATCCCTTTTTAACGGAATTGGGCGAACGGATGAACATGAAACTTGGCATAGTTAAAGTTTATATGGAGGAGAAGTGCAGAAAGCTATTTATTTTATATAAAATGCATTAGAAATACATTAAATTAAAAAAAAATATGCATTACTGCATTACTCACACTACTGCTTCAATTTTAGACAACATATACACACATGTAAATAAAAAAGGCATTTTGACATCTGTCAATAAAGGACTTCAAAGAAGGTTGTGAAGGAGGTTGCTATGCTCGACTGTATGTATTATTTTACTCTTACGTTCCAATTACCCTTTTTCATTCTACATTCAACAATGATATTATAACATACAACTATTATTATAATATTTATCCCTTTAAAAAATCAATGAACTATGGTCGAATGTCGACCACTGGGCGCCCACTAGTACATTGTTATTATAATGTATATAGATAAACGCGTATACTCACGCCGTGTCGTTAGGGTGGTAGGCGAGCGCCAGCACGGCGAGGTGCCAGGCTCCAGAGGCTTCCAGCTGCTCGGCGACACCGACGATGCTCTCAATACTCGGATTCCCGAACCAAGTGCCGAGGAGGAAACTGGAACGTACACGACTAAAATCCACCTGAGACTTTTTTTTTTTATGTCATAGGTGAGAAACGAACATGTGGGTCACTTGATATTAAGTGATCACCACCGTCCATGGACACTAACACGCGAGGAGTTGCAAGTGCGTTGCCACCCTTTGGGGGGAAGGGTTAGGGGAGGGAGAGGGAGAGAAGAGAGGAGTGGGGAGGGGAGGTGTGTCTCCGGCGCTCTCGCTGGCCGGACGAAACGCAACAATACGTGCACTGTTACTTCACGTCGGTTTTCTGTGAGAGGGTGGTACTACCCCAAACGAGCCGACCCATTCATGCTGAAACCAGTAATAGTTTCAGCAGGCTCTACCACCATGAAAAACTTTGTCCACGGTACATTATAAAACTTTATTTTTATTGTATCACAGCAAAGTGACTGCACTCTGTCTGGTGGGGGAGCACAGTACAATCCAAAAACAATGGCGACTACCGAGAGATGCTCTATCGATCGACGGTCGCCACTCTCATGCCGGCCTGCGTAAATGTTTTTATTTTTTTTCACCTGATGTTAAGTGATCACCACCGTCCATAGACACTTGCAACACCGGGGGAGTCGCGAGTGCGTTGACAGCCTTTAAGGGAGAAGGGGGAGTGGGGAAGTGGAAGGGGGTGAGGGGAGGTGGGTTATCCGGCGCTCTCGCTGACCGAACGAAACGCAACAATGCGTGCACTGTTACTTCACGTCGGTTTTCTGCGAGAGGGCGGTACTACCCCAGACGAGCTAAGGATGCTGAAACCAGTAATAGTTTCAGCGTGACTCTACCACCATCAAAATAAAAGAAGTAATGCTCAAAACAGTAACCGTAACATACATACGTGATTATAGTTATGCGATAAACTTATGACTTGACAAATTCAACCTTACCCGAATGATTTAAAGTTGTTTTTACAAGGACGCGGGCGAAGCGAGACTATTTGAAATGACTGCTGTAATGTATGTAAACAAGGATGTATGGAAAAGATGATGATCTTTTTTTCTGTCGAACTGACTACGCTATTGACCTAGCAAGGTCTTAACAGCTTCACCGGACTACTAAGGCGAGCACTTGTGGCACTCAGCCGATTTTATTTCGGCAACTAGCTCAAGGGTGCACGGCACACTTTGGCTTGGGCTGTCGAGTCATTCACGTTCGGGTTCCGTATATAACTTACCAGAGTGTGTAGTCCATGAGGTCGGGAGTGTAGGCGGCCGGTCTGACGTTCGGTCTCGTGTTGAAGGCGCGCGCCCTCAGCAACTCGTAGCGGAGATCGAGAACTTTCCGCCTCTTATTGTTCTGTTATACATTTACGTATGATTTTAGCATATAGCAACAAATACACAGAACTATTAACTTAGCCGTCTTTGTCTACGACTTCGTCTGCATGGAATACTTGCTTTGGTCTAACGCTTACACAGAGCGGAAGCTCTCTAAAGGGGGAAATAAAACCCGAGTTTGAAACATTCTTCAACAGTGCTCCGCTCCAATTGGTCGTTAGCGTGATGATAGCCTTTCTCAATAAATGAGCTATCTAACACTGTGAGAATTTTTCAAATCGCAATAGTAGCTCCCAAGTTTACCGCGTCCAGTCAAACAAACAAACCCTCCAGTTTCGTAAGCGAGCCGCCATTCAAATCACAGTAACTTTTGATATAGTGGACCGATTTTAATGAAACAAAGACTAAGTTACTCCCGAGGATATGCTTTATTAATTTGTGAGGTGAGGTTTTATTTCGAACCCAATACTTTAGCAGTGATGCGTGTTCATGCAAACAGACAGACATTTCTAAAAACGGTTGAAATTTATTCAATTACTTATTCCTAGACACCTGCAACAATTTTTTTGCACAAAAATAGGAAAAATACAGACACTTTAGATGTACATTCATATTATATGTAAATAGATGGTGTCTAAATTCACCATAAAATAATAATAGAGTATTCACAATGTATTAGACCCACTGCAGGGCCAAAGGCCTCTTCCCGAAGTAAGGTATGGGCTTATTAATCACGACGCCAGTCCACGACGTATTGGCGATTTCAAACTCTAAGAAATCAATATTTCTATGTAATCCCACATACAGTAGCACTTTTCCCACATACAGTAGTACTTTTCCCACATACAGTAGTAGTTTTCCCACATACAGTAGTACATTTCCCACATACTACTTTTCCCACGTACAGTAGTACTTTTCGCACATACAGTAGTACATTTCCCACATACAGTAGTACTTCCCACATATAGTAGTACTTCCCACATATAGTAGTACTTTTCCCACATACAGTAGTACTTTTCCCACATACAGTAGTACTTTTCCCACATACAGTAGTACATTTCCCACATACTACTTTTCCCACGTACAATAGTACTTTTCGCAAATACAGTAGTACATTTCCCACATACTACTTTTCCCACGTACAGTAGTACATTTCGCGCATACAGTAGTACTTTTCGCACATACAGTAGTACATTTCCCACATACAGTAGTACTTCCCACATATAGTAGTACTTTTCCCACATACAGTAGTACTTTTCCCACATACAGTAGTACATTTCCCACATACTACTTTTCCCACGTACAATAGTACTTTTCGCAAATACAGTAGTACATTTCCCACATACTACTTTTCCCACGTACAGTAGTACATTTCGCGCATACAGTAGTACTTTTCGCACATACAGTAGTACATTTCCCACATACAGTAGTACTTCCCACATATAGTAGTACTTTTCCCACATATAGTAGTACTTTTCCCACGTACAGTAGTACTTTTCTCACATATAGTAGTACTTTCTCCACATAGAGTGGTACTGCAACAATACTTCTCGAGGTTCAGGCTTCCTCACGATGTTTTCCATCCCCATTGACCCGATAGTATTACCAATTTAAATTGGTATATGTACTATTGATATTCCACCGATTGAGTAGTTTCGGAGGTAATCCTGGATGAACTTCATTACACTGGAGTTCTACAGTATATTTAGATAAGACGATTGCACAGACCTGATCAACGGTAAGCTTATAATCTGTAACGTAGTCCGGCAACGGGAGCTGCATCAGCGTCTCCTCGTCTTGCAACGTGAGGTCCACCTCCTCGTCTTTATCCTCCGCGAAGAAACCCTCGTAGGTGCGAATCACTCGCTCGAGGCTCGGTACGTGCTGGCACAGGTACCTGATTGGAGAACACGAGACGACGTACACATTATTCGGTTTTTCCTTCAGCCAACCTTTGCAGATACTGCTGGGAAGTTCCTAAGGGTTCTAACCATAGGGAATCGATTCTCGATAAATATCTAACCTACACTTAATAGAATATGGAACTTATTAATAAAATATGGAAGATTATTAAAGTCTCTGATTTAGTTTGTTGCTAAAAATCAAAAACTGTAAAGAAAATAGAAGGGAAGGAAAAATCTTTATGAGTACGAGTATCCTGAGTTATTTACTTTTCATTTTTTTTTAAGCTCTCAAAACATCTTAAATATATATAAATCCTTTTAGACCACAAATTCTTTCTTATATTAAAAACTAGCTTCAGCTCGCGGCTTCGTTCGCTTTAATATATGAATTTTATTGTTATTATCAAACACTGAAAATACTAAGACGCGTATAAATCCTCGATCAAAACAACTGTTGGATATATTGTGAGGTAGGTAATATTGGTATTTGCATATTTACTGTATGCTGTTGTAACAAACAGGTCGGTAAACCGTTAATTGGTCACTGTGCCCTATCGTTCTGTACGTTCGACTTCAAACGTACTGCAATTCTGACACCAATCATGATAGGTCACATATTTCTAAGTTAAGTTACAGAGTTGCAGGGTTGATGCTACAAAAGTGCCAGAATATACCAGAAATTTGATTGAATAGAGTCAATTGAAGATAGTGAATGTAGTGAGGTTGGTGACGGTGGTAAATTTGGTGAAGGTGGTGAGGTTGGTTACGGAGGATAAGGTGGTGAAGTTGGTGATAGTGGTGAAGTTGGCGAGGGTGGTGAAGGTTGGTGAAGTTGGTGAGGGTGGTGAAGGTTGGCGATGGCGACTCGCCTGGCGGTGGCGTGCAGCACCCGGAGCCAGTCGAGGGCGGCGAGGTCCGGCAGCGGCGCGGACCCGCACAGCAGCTGCAGCGCTGCGAGCCGACGCGACGACACGAGCGCGTCCGCGCCGCACTCGCGCCACTGCGACAGCTGCCGCGACACCAGCGAACGGAACCACGGCGAACCTGACGAATTAACAATATATAGAACCTCGATAACACGAACTTCTTTGAGTCGAACACTCGATTAACCCTACCTGTAGGAAATGACACTAATGTAGATACCACAGCATCTACGTATATATAAATAGGCAGTATCGAAACGGTTAAGTACATCTCCCTCATCTGTTTCTCAACCGATTTTCTACATTTTTGTTTGTTCTACAGCTCTTGACGAACTTCAGTGTTATCTATAATATATCTCTAATATCAAAAATTGGAAAAGGTGTTTTTATTTCACTATGGTCAAAGTTCGACGGTTGAAAGAGAACTCGCAATAATAGGTTTAGGTATAGTAAAATAGCTGAAAGCACAGGTTTATTAAGTCACAGGTAGTATAAGGAAAGAAGTGATGTTAACACACACAAATACCATTAGAGAAAAAAAAACAGAACTACAATCATTGCAGTTGCATTAACATGATCCGATATAACAAGTATTGTTACGTTGATACTCGATGGACGGATTAAACATAGACAAGTCGATACCCAATAGTATATGGAAATACAGTATGTCTAATATCGATAATTCAAAAGCTTCGTTTTTTTTTTCGAACTGACTATGCTATTGACCAACAAGAACTTAACACCTTCACCGGACTACTAAGGCGAGCGCTTAAGGCACTCAGCCGATTTTATTTTGACAACTAGCTCAAGGGTGCGCGGCACACCACGGCTTTGGCTGTTGCCCGATACATGCAATTCGCGACCTATGTGAGCTAAGCTAAGCTAAGCTAACTATTCATACATATATGAGTTGTTGAAACATATATGTGTACCAAGCATACATACCTCAACAACCCTTATATATATTTCGTATCGGATTCAAAAGCCAATAGGACGAACTTTAGGTAAAGACACGTCGAATCGATATCGAATGTCGATATATTGACACACGATAGGTCGACATTCAATAAGTTAAATCGTGATAATTCGACACTTGATATAAAAAAAAATCTAAAGACCGATCCCGATAAGTCGAACCTCGTTAAATCGAAAAACTGTACAACGTAAACTCATTCGTACCAGAGGCTTGCGAGATGAGCATCGCCATGTTGAGGTCTCCGTTGTCCATGGCGACCTTGCACGCTTCCACCACCCTGCCGCCGAGCAGCAGCGTCCACACGCGGGCACTGTGACCGTCCGACTCTGGAATTAATTCGTAAAACCGATGTAACACATCAATTCTATTAGTATTATTACAAAAGAAGTTAAATACGCACTGAACACTCGCTTCAAAAAGGTTTGATCACATTATTTGTTGGACATTATTTAGTAAAACTCGTGTTAAACGCGTGCTCATTTTTGTTTTTATAATAACACCGTATGTATCTAACGGCAAAACAGAAAATTGTAAGACATTAAAAATGGGAAAATCGCAGTTAAAAAGGTTAAATATGCTTTGAACACTTGCTTAAAAAAAGTTTGATCACTGTTTAGTGTCTTACCCTTATTTACATCTAGACATTATTTAGTAAAACTCGTGTTAAACGCGTGTTCGTTTGTGTTCGTGTTCGTAATAACACATCGTATATATCTAACGGCAAAAGAGAATATTGTTAAACATTAGAAATGGAAAAATCCCAGTTGATAACCTCGATCGGATCCATCATATGACTTACATGTTTCTACCAGTTCATAAACTCGGATGAGGAGCTTACTCAACAAGTAAAACATAAACGTCTATGATTTCAATGTGACCATTACAAATTTGCCTGCGAGATAGTTTTTACTTTGAAAAGGGGAACATTTGGTCTCAATTTCTTTGTTAGTCTACATGAGTGTGAAGCCGGAGAGGACATTTTTTTTAAATTTCTTAATTTGATTATCTTAATATTAAATACATATTTAGAGCAATGAATTCATCATGCAGATGTCAGAAATAGATAATAAAAATAACGATCGAGTTGAAATATTCTTAATACAAAAGAAAATAAGCCTAAGAAAACACACAAAAAAATAATTTACCATCTTCTTTTTCTCCTTTCCTCGGCTTCGATAGTTCACTTTCAGTGACAGAGTCAACAGAATTCTTGAACCAGTCCAATAGTTTCTTGTGACGGTTCACTATAGACAAATCATCCGTTCCAGGCATTCCTGTAATCCTGTAGAGTTAAATATTGTAAGCTTTACATCTAGATTTTCTAAAAAAAACATACATAAAATAGTAATATTCTAAATTAGTCTCAAAGACTAACTCGTGCCGGTCAATAATAAACAACAAAGAGAACATAAGTTGATGTTTGTTCTTAGATTTTCAAAAGTATAGATGCAAACGTAATAAACTTAGGTGCAATGACCGGTGCCGAAAGCTGCAAGGGGCGACCCGGAGTTAATATCCTTCGATAATAAAACGGACGATAAACCCTTTCGTTTTGTTCATGCCGTTCCCACGTTCACTTTCATTTCACCCGACGATCATTGACACTGAGCTTTAACATAGACGCGTAGAGGATTGAGTATAATTTTTCTATTGTTATAGACAATCATGTCAAATATTAAACATTTATTTTATTAATTGATTACGAACGAAAATCGAGTACAGAGTATCCTCTATAAATATTGCTACTGTTTAAACTTTCACCTGGTATAACTGAAAAGCATGGTTGTTTATACATAGAATTATCTATACAAACTATCCGATTCACTCGTAGTTTATATTCAAGTTGGTAATTACATGGTATGTTCAATTATACTTTGTTCTATATTAAATAAAGGCACGGAGAGTCGCTTCTTATTGAAATTAAATCAAACATAGTTTATTCAAATTTAGGCTCTGAGAAGGCACTTATGAACGTCAAAACTACCACCGGTTCGGTCGATCTGGAAAAACTCGATCTGGTTTATTATCTCTTCATGTTATATATTTTTACAAAACGTAAATAGTTGCATTCGTTTTTAGTGGGTACACAGAGAGGGGAGTCACTTCCAGAAGTCAACATCGTTCACATATTGATCCAGCCCATAATAGTCTTTAGACATTAAAGCCCGCTTGACATGGTGCTTGAACTCACAATCCGGCAAATTGGTAATATGCTGTGGGACTTTCGTTAGAAACCCTAACACTATTAAGCTACAAAAGTGTAGTAGTCCGGTGAAGCTGTTAAGACCTTGCTAGGTCAATAGCGTAGTCAGTTCGACAAAAAAAAACCACAGAACTGGAATAACCAATCTGTTATTTTTTCTAGTATTTAAATTATTATTTAATACTAGCTAAACCCGCGACTTCGTCGACGTAGAATAGTTACTTTGGGCTAACGCTAAAACGCAGCGGAAGCTCTTAGAAGGAAAACAAAAAACGATTTTGAAACATTCTCCATTGTTACTCCGCTCCTATTGGTCTTAGCGTGATGATATATAGCCTATAACCTTCCTCGATAAATGAGCTATATAACACTGAAAGAATTATTCAAATCGCACCAGTTGTTCCTGATATTAGCACGTTCAACCAAACAAACAAACTCTTTAATGATATACGAGTATACGAAATAACTCATGGCGGAGACATTGTTCCATTTAAAAATAGATTCCTGAACTATATATATCTGTAAAGTGTGTTTGTTTATGTATAGAAGGTTCTGGAACTACTCTACTATACGGTTCTAATCCGAATCATTAAGAGCTTATGTCCAATTTAATAAGTATAGGTTACTAGCAGGCCCGGGAGACGCAGTCTCGCTCTATCAAAAATTCCTCAACAAATTATATACCAAAACCTTCCCTATGAATCACTTTATCCACTGGTGAAAGACGCATAAATATCCGTTTAGTAGTTTCTGAGTTTATCGCGAACAGACAGACAGACAGACGTGCCAGAGTACTTTGTTTTATACTATGTAACGATGCTTTATTATTTTATATTAAAGGCAAGGAAAGTTGCTAGTTATTAAATAAGGCTCTTACCATCGTTTTCCAAATCCGCACCCCAGAGTACGTCGCACAATTGCCACACTTCGTAACAATACGATCCAGATACACCAAACTATCCAAACAAAAAAAATGTTCATCATTAGCTCACACACGATTCAAGTTTATTCCTTAAAAACGATTATCGTACAATATAGATTATTACTCCCTGTATATAAACTCGCTGTTAACATATAAATAACGAACGACTCCTCGATCATGGGAACCAGGAATAACAATGAGATTGCGAGAATACCAAGTCTCGAACTTTGTCGAATAGTTGGAATAATGACGTCAGCTCCCCCAGAATATTCTACCCTCCTATACTGCAAGGTATATTAGTTTTAGACATGCAGCGATATGAAGAGAAACAAGGAAGCGATCTTCAAGCGGACTGCAACTACAGCATTATATTCTGAATGTGTGACTGTAGTGCAATTGTGTGATAATGTGTACTAGTGGGCGCCCAGTGGTCGACATTCGACCATAGTTCATTGAGTTTTTAAAGTTTAAATTTTATTAGGATTAATATCATTGTAGAATGTAGAATGAAAAAGGGTAATTGGAACGTAAGAGTAAAATAATACATACAGTCGAGCATAGCAACCTCCTTCACAACCTTTTTTGAAGTCCTTTATTGACAGATGTCAAAATGTCTCTTTTATTTACATGTGTGTATATGTTGTGTAAAATTGAAGCAGTAGTGTGAGTAATGCATATTTTAATAAATTTAATGTACTTGTAATGCATTTTATATAAAATAAATAGCTTTCTACACTTCTCCTCCATATAAACTTTAACTATGCCAAGTTTCACGTTCATCCGTTCGCGCATTTCTCTCAAAAAGGGATACAAAGTTTAGTAGGCTTCACGTATTAATATATATGATAACAATGATCTTCATGCAGTCTTGTCTCGTTTAAAGTGTGTATAGCCTTAGCGTTATTTCATTGCATAACAAGGCATTTTATTTAATCACAGGCATCGTCAACATCACATTAGTTTGTACGAGTCTCACCATAGAGCTATAGACCGCTTCCCGAGGGAAGATATGGGCCATAATCACCACAATAACACCAGATTTCAAACTCTGAGACATGCACAGTTCTATATTTTCCCCACATATGACGGTACTACACAATAACATATCTTAGGTTACGGTTCGCTAGATGTTATCAACTCAAATCGGTATATGTACACCGAATTGATATTCCACTGGTCAAACCACTCAAACGCTACAAATTCCAACAGACAAAGGCGATAATTTTAGTGCAAGAGATGGATCAATAAAGGTGTATCAAGTGCGAGGGAATACCTTGGAGCGGTGGAGTTGCTTGGAGGCGTGCTGCAGATGTTCCTTCAGGGCCGAGAGACGCGCAGATGGTTCCGGGCGGAGGAAGAGCCGAGGGCAGAGCCCAGCGCCAGCAGGATTCGACTGGGACCACTGTAGCATCGTCGCCAAGTGAGGACCCAGCGCCTCCTATTGGACAAAAAAAATGTTCATTCTAATATTGATAATGGCAAAATTTCATTATTATACTAAATTCTTTAAAGCTACTTTGGGCTAGCGCTAACACGCAGCACTCAACAGCTCTCAAAAGGAATAAAAAACACCCCAATTTTGAAACATTCCTCATTGGTGCTCCGCTCCTCTTAACGTGATGATATGTGTGTAACGTGAGCCCATGGTCTTGCTCGATAAATGCCTCGGGGGCCATTCAAGTATTACGTAAGCAGAATTTCTACAATTTCTGGCCACCCCCTCCCGCTGGTCAACTAAGGTAAGCAATGCTCTTAACCCACCTCCCAATAATTACATAAACATTTATAAAAGTATATTCAAACCGGTTCATTCAAAACCCCCATCCCCTATGTCATCAAAAATAATCAAATCAAGCACCCCCACCCCAACAGTGCTTACGTAATAGAATACATCGATAGAAATTTTCAAATCGCACCAGTAGTACCTGAGATTAGAGCGTTCAACCAAACAAACAAACCTCCCTGCTTTATAATATTAGTATAGATATCTACTATTTTTTTTTCACAGTACAATCCAAAAACAATGGCGACGACCGAGTGACAAACTATCCATCGCCGGTTGCCGCTGTCATGCCGCCCTGCGAAAGGCTGGATATGCACAGGCTGATCCCGAAACGCGACCCGCAGAAGCGAACCACTATGGCGGGTTTTTTCGCCATATACATGGTGGTTGCGACTCAGTCAGGCTGTAGAACCCTACAACCCCGGTATCGCCATTGTCTCGTTCGTTATTCAGCAGGGTGCACCACGTGCAGGTGAGGTTGGCTTAGGTGTCTCTAGTCGGGTGTACACGTCAGAGAGCCTCTACGTGGCGCACCCTGGGCAACGTTGACGGCTTCCCGGTAGGCGGCTGATCTCTGACACGACCTTGGCTTGTCATATGCACTCCAATCCCTCCTCACATGATAACCCTGGCTTTCTTAACGGACTCTGTTTCTTCCTAACAGGTGAGGTTGGCTTGGGTGTCTCAAGTCTTAGATATTATTCGACACCCCTTACACTAACACATTATAGGTTTTAGTGTTTCACCACAATCTCACCTGATATTACATGACGATGCAGTATAATATGATGAACACGCTAAATCAAGATCTGAAGTGCAGCTCTGACGGAACACAGCTCCTAGATAACAGCAGTTATCTAGGAGGGTTTTGAGAAAAGCCTTACCACCATGCTATGGGTTTTTTTTAATGTCATAGGAGGCAAACGAACAGGCGGGTCAGTTGATGTAAGTGATCACCGCCGTCCATAGACACTAGCAACACCAGGGGAGTCGCGAGTGCGTTACCACCCTTTAGGGCGAAGAGGAGGGAGAGAATAGGGGAGGGGAGGTGGGTTATCCGGCACTCTCACTGACCGAACGGAACGCAACAACGCAAGCACTGTTACTTCACGTCAGTTTTCTATGAGAGGGTGATACTATGGAGGGCTAGACGACACGTTTATGTTTTGCTGGTTGGTTTGTTTGGTTGGTTGGTTTCATCACGATGTTTTCCTTCATCGACTTGTACCTTTTTAGATTCCAAGTCTCACAATAATTTAGTAACAATTATACTTTATATATGTACTCATCTTCCATAAAATGTATATTTCTGTTTGTGCATAAACAACATTGTATAGATATAAAAGGGTTAAATATGAGATCAAATAAATAAGATATTACTTATTTATATATATATATATAAAAACTCACCTTCACATCGTACGTGTTGTCCGGCTGTCCTAGGGCGACTCTGACCACGGTCTGCTCGGACCAGTCGTCCGGGAGTCTGCCCCGGACATAACTACCTACAGCCGAGTGGTCTGCACCTGGGGAAGTACATTAGATGACACATTTAAATGCAATTTACGAGTTTTTGGTGAAATCTTAGCCTGCCATATTGTGGTTTTTTTGTTTTATTTTTGACTACCAACCTTCTAGTTGATTATTACTGCCATTGTCGAGATGGTGGCACCCTTGTTAGAACTTTCCAGGGAGTGTTCGTGGCAAGTCGGAATACTAACGTTTACACGCGGATCTTTTTTTTATGTCATTGGTGACAAACGAACAGGTGCGTCACCGGATGTTAAGTGATCACCACCGTCCATGGACACTAACAACACCAGAGGAGTCGCAAGTGCGTTGCCACCATTTGGGGTGAAGGGTTAGGGGATGGAGAGGAGAGAGGAGAGGGGAGGGGAGATGGGTCTCCGGCGCTCTCACTGACCGAACGAAACGCAATAATGCAAGCACTGTTACTTTACGTCGGTGTTCTATGAGAGGGTGGTACTAGCCCGGACGAGCCGACCCATTCATGCAGAAACCAGTAATAGTCCCAGTGAGGCTCTACCACCATAAAAAGGTCCATCCTTTTGCGTTAGTATAGATTTTCAAAGGAAACTTCAGTTCATTTTTTTTGGGCTATCATTGATCCAGATTATGACAGCCATTGTCGAGTAAGGAAAAATATTACAAGTGTCCATCATGATATCAATATTCTAACAAGATGGCGGCTCCCTTGTTAAAACTTTCCAGAGAGTTTTTGTGGCATCTCACAATTCATGCTTCGTTGTATTATTTCCCCATTCACTTCCCTTGTGCATAATAACCGAGCTACATTACGTAAAACATTACCAATATTACATAATATACATCCAAATGACACTTAACATTATGAATAAAATATAAATTCAGATCGCGGCAAAACTCCCATAGAGGATTTTATATATCTCGTGTCACCCAACACCATATCTTGTAATATTGGGTGTGTCATTTTACACAATATACAGTCAAAACCGTTTACTGCGACATCGTTTAGAACAACATGCCGGTTATAATAACGTAGAACAAAGGTCCCGGCTGAACACTATATGACCGCCTTATTAAAAACATTGCTTTATACGACATAGGTCATGAAACGACCACATTTAACTAATATTTCGGAGAATTAGATCTGTTAGAACGACCCCGGCTAAGATGTATTGTAAACAATTTGAATAGGTCACCACATTTATCTTCAATGGCTATTAAAATCAGGAAAGAAAACAATAGGATTTAGTTTAGTGTAAGGTCTTTTCTAGTTCTTAGAAACAAAACATGTGCATGCAGTAGAGTCAAAGCCCGCTTCTTCATATCTCTTCAGTTAGTTTGTTACTTATCTATACACAAGACACACCAAAACTTTGTGGAGTTATTCGTGAAACTTTCAAAATGTCACAAAGATAAAGAAAACAAATTAATATATAGATATATTTAATATAATTATATTATACAGTAGAACCTCGATAAGACAAACCTCTATAAACCTTTATAACTTCAAAAAATAATCTATTCATTTCCCCTCAGAGCTTAAAACCTGTATTACTTGAAATACCCACCCTCTATAACTTAAACTAATAATTTCAGTATTAGCCCTCGGTTACTTAAAGAAATGTTTCAACAATTGTATTTAACAACACTAACATACGCTGATAAATTAAAAGCGGTGAAAAGTGGATTGAAAGGGAAATATGTTGGAGGCTCAGTTTGGAATGCACGAAAATATAACTTATAATTAAAAAAGAAGCTGAACTCTTTAAGACACGACAATTCTGCAGAAAAATCTTTGATGTACAAAACGAAAAATTGCTGGATTCCCTATTTTGGAGCAATGTTTATTGTTCAAACAGTGTCCGCAACAAAACATTAGTGTTACAGAGCCCATAGTGAAAGAAGCTGAAAAGTTCGCTAATTCGCTGAAAATCCATAATTTTCAAACTAGCAATGGCTGGTTAGAAAACTTCAGGAAACGGCATGATTTTGCCTTCAAGAAAGTATGCGGCGAAAGTGTAACATAAACCTTTGATAAGTCAAAAGTTCTATAACTTAACATATTTTGTGTTTCCCTTGGATTTTAACTTATCGAGGTTCTACTGTATATTATAAATTAATATATATATTTATTAATAAATATATTTTTCCAATAATTCCCTATCGATTTGTTTGTTGTCTACAAACATCACCGGTTGTTAGGACTATCGGTTTTTACGACTGAATATGAGCAGTCCCTTCGATGTCGTTATAACAGATTTTGACTGTAATTCGATTATTTTGCACAAGTGGATGGGAAATACTACCACGGAGTATGAATTCTGAGACACCACAAGAACTCCCTGGAAAGTTCTAACAACGGGGCCACCATCTTGTTATAACATTGAAAGCATGACGGACACTTGTAATATCAATGACTTACTTGACAATGGCTGTCATAATCTGGAAGACTGATGGCGAAAAATATGGCTTTATTTTACTTTCAAACTCTATATTAAAGCGAGCGGATTCGCGAACAAAGGTTAGTTAGTATTAAATAAAGCTCTGTAAATTCGATTCCGTTTAGTACGTTATTTGCATTGGAAGAGAAATGGGGAAGAATTTTTTTTCTTACGTGACGAAAACATTAATTTAAC
The DNA here is from genome assembly GCA_015888305.1 of Antheraea pernyi. NCBI lineage: Eukaryota > Metazoa > Arthropoda > Insecta > Lepidoptera > Saturniidae > Antheraea > Antheraea pernyi. The sequence continues at coordinate 1,098,678 of MU158966.1, forward strand.
TCATTTCTGCCTAATAAAGGGTTTATTTATACTGTACATAGTAAAATTTAATGGTGGTTCGATTTGTACGTTATTTGTTGTGGAAAAATGTCTAAAAAAGTACACAGATTACATACAGTTACGCACGATGGGGACGTCACGATTTTTTCTTACGTGACGAAATTTATAATTTCACTCGTTTCTGCGTAAGAGTTTATAGTGTACATCGTAATTTAAATGAACAATTTCGTATATGTAATAAGTGAAGTATAAGTTACTTTTGGGTAAATCCGTGATGGAGTCGTATGAGGTGACATAAGCGAGGGCACAGCCGGGGCCGAAGCCGATGCGCGAGTGTCGCGCGCGGCATACCGACATGTCCGCTATGCAGGCGGCGTCCAGACGACCTGCAAACAACACATTATTCTATATGAACATACATACATACATCAACGATTGTATATATATAACTTTACGCTAGAAACAAATCTATATATACCAGGTGACTATTTAAAGGTTAACACCCTTCAATCGTGGGGTAGTTCATGGTCACATTTAACATATAAAATAATAATATCAAAACAAATACTAATAAGCAACAAAGAGATCCTAAGTTTAAGGTTGTTCTAAGACTTTTAAAAGTATGAAGACGATACTTTTAAACGTAAAAAAAGAATATCACGCCTAGGTTCAATGAACAATTTTAGAGGGGCGCTTTTCAAGGTTAATCATTACGTAACTGCTTATCATGGGAACGCCACACCGTCGAAGAAAGGGGAAGCGAGCCGCGGGTCGAGGTGCGGGACGCGGCCCGGAGTATACGACAAGGCGTGATTCATTCGTTTCGTATATATTACACCAGTTCGTTTTTGCGTAAACCACCTGATGTTGAGTTTTTCTCCTTTCTCGAGATAATTAGGTTAAATATTAAGCACCTATTTATTTAATTGATTTAGAACCAGAAACGACTAATTATTGTACTGTAAAATATTGCTGGCGTCTAACCTAACAATATTGGGAATACTTGTGAGGTGATTGTAAATCACCTCTATCCGTAATATTCGTATAGTGTTATATTGGTACAAGTTCTTTCTTTTTATTAAACCACCCTCTTGAACTATATGTTGATTTATTGTGCGTCTATTCTTTTCGAACTCTGTCGTGTCACTATTACGAGTATTGGTATATTTAAACAGAACTCCTTCTAAATGGCCGGACAAATTTTTATGATTTTTTTTTGTGTGTTCAAGTAGTTGGCGCTGCGGTCTTATTCTAAGTTTTTTTTTATTATCAGGGCAGGAGAATGTACACCGAAGCCTCTAGTCTATATATAAAAGAACAACCTTGACTTGACTGATATATCTAGGCTGAGTGCCTTAAGCGCTCGCCTTAGTAGTCCGGTGAAGCTGTTAAGACCTTGCTTGGTCAATAGCGTAGTCAGTTCGAAAAAAAAATGATATATCTAACTAACTTGACTGACATATCGAGGCACCACGCAAACTACTGAGGCTAGGGCCGTCAAAATTTGCATGCAAGTTACGATTTCCCTTTCTAGTCGCTCATAAGGTTTTTAATTTTTTTTTTCTTTATGATCTTCCTATTTTATATGTTTATTTGAAGATGTTGGGAAATAACGTAAAATATCAGGTACGGCTAAAATTGGAATTAACTAATTTTGAACGTAACGGCTGAAATCAACGTGATGAAATCATCTCATGGTGGTAGGGTTTTTCGCAAAACGTTATGAGGAGCAAATCAGCAAGCGAGTTGTCAGGACGACATATCGCCAAAATGCCTTTCTGATCCAATCATGTAAATATTTTAATTCATTAGAAAATGACCTAGATTTATTCTCAGATAGTATATCATGCCTTAGACAATGTTTCTCTAGAGATTTTTTAAAATAATATCAACTTTGTGTATGTAATCATGTTATTATTTGTACATCTATATTGATAGCTGTCTTTTCTTTCTTTATTTATAGTTTTTATAAGTGAAAATTTGTAATTAGCCTTAGTATGTTATTTATTTGTTATTTCATTAGTGTTAGCTGTAAGTTTTCCTAAATAAATTTTAAAAAAAGTCCTAGCCTTACATATGTCCTTATGTACCCATTTGTGAAAATAATGTTGTTCGTTAGGTCATAATAGTTTATATGTTATTATACGTCTACAACCGGCCTGCTGTAGAATATTATAGCGAAACGGGAAAACGATCAGTAGACTTTGACCCCTTCATATCCATATCGTGCACTCTATAGATACACTGTGTGTCCTTACAATTGCTACAATGTGCAACCTAACCGAGTGCTTGAATGCGACTAACAATTCAATTATTTCATAAAAATAACGTTACTTCAACTGTGCTGGTTGATGCATACATAATATGTAGGGCGACATGCAATGTATGTTACCGTACACACATATTGATAAGTCCCGATAGCTTCACTTGAGAGCTCTTTAATTTCCCCCTTTAATTTTAGCATTGTTTGCCAACTTAGATCACACCGTCAACTAACAGATCAGATGAGATGTGTTCAAACGACATACGATTAGGTAGTTAGTAGGTGGTAGAGGCACGCTGAAGCTATTACTGGTATCAGCATGAATGGGTCTACTCACTCGGGGTACTACCCCCCCGACACACAGAAACACAGGCTGGCAACGCACTTGCGACTCCTCTGGTGTTGCAAGTGTCTATGGACGGTGGTGATCACTTAACATCAGGTGACCGACCTGCTCGTTTGCCTCCTATGATACAAAAAAAAAGAAAAGATTGAGCAACGACAATATCGTATGGGCATTACCTGCTATAGTTTTCTTGAAGGGCGGGACCTTGCGATGGTACTTCAGGACGATCGTGTGCGGTTGAACTATCAGCGGCCTCATTTGCACCTCTGTAATGAAATACTTCGATAAACTAAGAAAAAAACAGTGTGTGAGTTCACGCGCCGTAGAAGTGAAACTTAGTATTCTGATTAAACATTACATAACATTAGTTATGGGCGTTATTTTGTAATATTTTAATATATAGTGTGAGCGAGCAGGTGTGTGTAGTGGTGTGTGCAGGGAACTACTGAATGCGGTGTGAGTGTCTCACGCTAGCAGCATGCTCGAGATATCCCGTCCGGGGGATTTGAACCTAGGTTTGAGATGCTGCCGAGGGAGGCCGCGTCCGGTGTGCGGGAGCGAAGTTGACCGCCCGACCAAGGCGGCGTCATTGGTGATAACACAACCGAAAACACGCACTAAGACGCATTTTTATAACAGAAAAGAGAGATAGAGAGAGAAAAAATCACATGAAAACACAGAGGAGCATGTGGTAGCAATACTGACGACTTTATTTTTGGTATCGTAAGGTAAGGCGCATTAGTCAACGTTCCCCATCTATAGGTTCATTCATTGTATAAACTGTACTGATATGTGGGTGTATCATTTCCAAATTAAATTAATCATAATTTTGTATATATCCTGGAGTATAATTTCTCCGGCCTACACTCACACACAACAAGAACAACAATAAAACTACAAGCATAACGCTATTTTCTTACGTGACGATTTGTACCAGTCAACACTTACCGCGAGTTAAGGGACTTAATTACAGAGACAAACCACATACTGGATATTAGACTTGAAACATAAAGCAGTTAGTGATTAAGAGGGTGGGCAGACATACCGGCATCGTCGAGTTCTGGAGTATGGAACTCCTCGCGGCGTATCTCCCGCGGCAGGCGCTGAGAGATGCTCGCTGATACTATGCTCAGAGCTGGAGCACTGCGGGGAACGAGCTGGTCTCCCGTCGACACAGACACCTCCTCATCCATATCTATACATATGACAAGATTTAAGTATCAGTATAACAAAGTTCTCTACCACGTCTGTCTGTGTTAAATTCAAAAACTACTGAATGGATTTTGATGCGTTTTTTACCAGTAGATAAAGTGATTCATGAGGAAGGTTTAGGTATATAATTGTCAAGTTTTTTTTTGTGAAAGTATATATACTAATGATTTTGTCTGTTTGTTCCAGGTAAACTCCGAAACGGCTGGAGCGATTTTAACAGGAATTTCATTGACAGTTAACTGATATTACAGCTGGTGACATAAGCTATTATTTTAAACTGAAAGTGAGCACTGAGTGGGTTGTGTAGTGGATTAAAGTTCCAAATATGTTACTGATGGTATATCGCATTCGACACACTCCTAGTAATTTTACATATCTAAGGTACATGTTACAGTAGATGGCGTGCGTGTCGTGCTTACAAATGTTTTGGAAAGAGCATTTGTGTAATTGTACATGATCCTACAATTTTACATTTCTTTAATACAGTTCGAAAAACACGTGCGTAGCTGCGGGTAGCTGCTAGTCTTCAATATAAACATCCAATTTAATTACACTATTTATTTATTAACGCACCGTTATCGTACTCTCGAAGCCACTCAATCATTATTATAAACATACTTATAAATACACACACATACCCACACGTACCCACGCGCACCTATACACACGCCCACATACACCTACACACACCCACGCGCAACTATACCCCCCGACCGGCCACACTTACCCACGCGCACCTATACACACGCCCACATACACCTACACACACCCACGCGCAACTATACCCCCCCACACACCTACACATACCCACGCGCACCTATACACACGCCCACATACACCTACACACACCCACGCCATATAAACCCCCCCACACACCTACACATACCCACGCGCACCTATACACACGCCCACATACACCTACACACACCCACGCGCAACTATACCCCCCACACACCTACACATACCCACGCGCACCTATACACACGCCCACACACACCGACACACACCCACACGCGCATAAATCCACACACCCACAAGCACCTACATACATACCGCAAAATACCCAACACACAATAAATAATACTACACGTAAAAAATTAGGAACGTCTAAAATTTAAGTTAGTTCATACTACGTCTAAGTATGACAAGTCTTCATACCTGCATCAGCGTAGAGGGAGGCCTTCATCAGCTGAACATCATGGCTCTGCCTGTTCTCGAGTCGTGCGAGCTCGCTTGTTGGACTCTTCACACCGTACGCTGAAACAAATATTCATGTAATTATCAAGGTAACACAACGGAGATAATTATAGAGGTATGACGACATCTGTATTTCAACAATTTAAAAAAATGGAGTGTGATTACTACTATAGTATTATCGTGGATGTTACTTAGCACTTCCGCCTGGAGGTGGTAGAGCCACGCTGAAGCCTATATACTGGTTTCAGCATGAATGTGTAGGCTCACCCGGGGTAGTACCACCCGACCCACAGAAACACCCACGTCAACTAACAGTTGCATGCATTGTATGCATTGTTGCGTTTCCTTCGGTCAGTGGCTGGACACCCACCTCAACTCAAAACACAGGGGGTGTTACTTCACGTCGGTTTTCTATGAGAGGGTGGTACTACCCCGGGCGAGCCGACCCATTCATGCTGAAACGAGTAATAGTTTCAGCGTGGCTCTACCACCAAACCTACCTACCTTCCTCGATAAATGAGCTATCTAACACTGAAAGGATCTTTGAAATCGGAACAGTAGTTCCAGAGATTAGAAGGTTCAACCAAATACACAAACAAACACTCCAGCTTTATAATATTATAGTATATTAGCGGGCCCAGCGGACCTTGTCCTGCTTTGATAATAAAGAAAAAACCTAAAAGTCAACCGCAGCGCCACCTACCGGGCCCACTTGTGAATCTAAACCATTCTCGGATCCACTGGAACACGCACAGAAGAAATTTATATGTAACTAGCGGGCCCGGCAGACGTTGTCCCGCCCTGATTATAAAAAAAATCCTGGACAAATTATATTCCAAAACGTTCCTCATGAATCACTTTATGCACTGGTGAAAACCGCATAAAGATCCGTTCAGTAGTTTTTGAGTTTATCGCGAACAGACAGACAGACAGACGCGGTAGGGGACTTTGTTTTATACTATATATATATATATGTAAAGATATAGTATAGATTTATAGGTATCTCTTTCACGTTACACATTTTTGTTTCACAAAATCATAGAAGTGTCTATTACAAAAAAAAGCCCGTCTATTACATACCCGTATGTTCTTGGTAGAGGCTCTGCGATTCCGCGTTGTCCTCTGTCGTGTCCATATCGTACGCTGTCAAACAAACAGATCATGTGAATCTATACCAGGTGGAAGGTTAAGCACTCGCAATATTCTAGGATATAATACTTCATGGTCACATTTAAGACATAAAATAATAATATCAAAACAAATACTCATAGACAACATAGATAACCTTAGGTAAAGTTTGTTCTAAGAATTGAAAAAAGGTATGGATTATAACTTAAATAGACCCGGAGTCTTAATAACTTTCGATAACAAAACGGACAATGAACTCTTTTGTTTGTTCAAACTTCTAAAAATTATCCTTTGTTACTTTGTTGGCGTCACTTTCAATTTTGCCTTCATTTCACCCGACGGTCATTGACACTGTGCTTTAACATAGACGCGTAGAGGGTTGCGTATAATTTTTGTATGTGTCTAGATAATTAGGTCAAATATTATACACCTATTTTTTTTTTATTGAACCCAGTTGGGAACATAAGGGAAACATAAGATGACATTGTAGTCAAACGCTAACAACTATAAAGTATAAAAAAAACTCTACACGTTGTCCTGCCTTGACAGTAAAAAGAATCGTAAAACACAACCGCAGCACCACTTACCCGGTCCAATTGTGAATCTAAACCAATCTAGAATCCACCTTAACAACACTCACAAAAAATTTCATTAAAATCTGTCCAGCCGTTTAGGAAGAGTTCAGTCATATACATACATACGTAATAATTTATATAATTACAGGGTGAAAGTTTAGACAGTAGCAATATTTAAGGAGGACACTCTGCACTCGATTCTCGTTATAAATCAATTGAAAAAATAGGTGTTTAATATTTGACCTAATTATCTAGATTAATACTGAAATTATACACAATACTTTACGCGTCTATGTTAAAGCACAGCGTCAATGACCGTCGGGTGACTTCGCTTTCGCCTGAAAGTGAACGTGGAAACGACATGAACAAAACAAAAGGGTTTATTGTCACTTTTATTATCGAAGGTTATTAACTCAGGGTTGCTCCTTGCAGCTTTCGGCACCGATTTATGGCACCTAGGCTTATTACGTTTGTGTTTATACTTTTGAAAGTCTTAGAACAAACTTTACCTAAAGTTCTTTTTGTTATTTATGAGTATTTGTTTTGGATATTATTATTTTATGTGGTAAACGTGACCATGAAGTGTCATATTCTAAAATACTGCGAGTGTCTAACCTTTCACCTGGTATATATATCTCTTTAATAATTACCTTTGCTACTTCCATTCATCAAGTTAAGTGAAGTTTGATCCATCGTATACATGTTTGTTTCCGATAAGGGGGCAGCAGAAGGCCCGAGCCCTCCTAGACCTGGAGACGCGATCACTGCTGGGGGAGCTGGAACCGCTGGAAATAATCGAATACTATGTTTATACAAAATTACATGAAAAAAACAGTGAACTATGAACAGTGCTGATGCGGTGGAGTCTTTATGCCGCGCGATTGGTTAGCCGCTAGCAATATTTTTACAGGATAATCATTGGTCGATTCTCGTTCTAAATCAATTAAAAAAAAATAGAAGCTTAATATTTTACCTAATTAATTAGAGAAAAACAAATCTGATACACACTCAACATCAATTGATTTACGCAAAAACGAACTGGTGTAATAAATAAGGAAAGCAATTAATCCCGCGCTCCCCTTTGTTCGACCGTGCGGCGTTCCCACGATAAGCAGTTACGTAATGAATAACCTTGAAAAGCGCCCCTTTAAAATTCATTGAAGCTAGATATGATTTTTTTACGTTTAAAAGTATCGTTCACATAGTTTTAGAATAGTTGTAGAACAAACTTTAACTAAGGTTCTCTTTGTTGTTTCTTAGTATCTGTTTTGATATTGTTATTTTATATGTTAAATGTGACCATGAAATATTATATCCTAGAATACTGAGAGTGTTTAACCTTTCACCTAAAGAGAACCTAAGTTAGAGTTTGTTCTAAGACTTCAAAAGTATAAACACAGTCGTAATAAACTTAGGTGCAATGACCGATGCCCAAAGCTGTAAGGGGCGATCCGACGTTAATAACCTTCGATAATAAAACTGACAATAAACCCTTTTATTTTATTCATGCCACCCCCACGTTCACTTTCAAATGAAAGTGGAATCCCATGACAGTTATTGACACTGTGCCTTACCATAGAAGCGTAGAGGATTGTGTACAATTTTTGTATTTTTCTAGATAATTAGATCAAATATTAAGCACCTATTTTTTTATTTGATTTAGAATGAAAATCGAGTGCTGAGTATCCTCCACAAATATTGCTACTGTCTAAACATTCAGCCTGTATATATCGAGAGTTACTCGCACTCTTTTCACAAACAACTCACCAGGTGCTGCCGAGTTCTGCAACGACTGGTTGACCAGCTGCCGTTTCAGCACGTCAGGTGTGTGCTCATCTTCTTCATCAGAGTCCGTCAGACCATATTTACTGAAGTGTTCCACCTGTTTGTATTCATTGTTAATTTATTAACTCGCTTATGACTATTACATTTATACTAATATATAAAGCTGGAGGATTTGTCTGTTTGTTTGGTTGAACTCTCTAATCTCTGGAACTACTGGTCCGATTTGAAAAATTATTTCACAGTTAGATAAGTAATTTGTCGAGGAAGGCTATAGGCTGTATATCATCATGCCAAGACCAATAGGAGCGCAGCACCAATGAAGAATGTTTAAAAATTGGCGTGTATTTTTCTTTTTGAGAGCTTCCGCTGAGTGTTACCGTTAGCCCAAAGTATTTATTCCACGTCGACTAAATCGCGGCCAAAAATCCAGTTGCCAATATAACGAACCAATATATGTGTCGTTACATTTTGAAATGAGATACATTCAATTTTAGCCGTTTATTCTATGTTGTTTTTCGAAATGTTCAAATTTTCTGCATATGAAGATAAAAAAAAAAACTATAAGCTTTATGAACGGCAAAGTTTGAACTTTAACTCACCCTGAAAACCCAACTGCCAGTTTGTGGACGATAATCGATAAACTCCGTGTTATGTTTCTCGCAGACACGACGCAGTTTACCTTCGTAGTCCATCTTGTTCAGCCTGTGTAGAAAAAATAATCGTTTAAGTTGACGAACGACATCAACTAATTGGCTGGTAGGATACGAGCCTTCGAAGGACACAGGACTGTAGAGAGTACCAGTATTCGTATACCCCGAGTTAGAAAAGGTCTGCCAATTAATAATGTAAGAACCTTTTACCGGTCTTCCGTAACGTTCAGCTTCCCTTTAGTGACTTATTCGACGATGATGATGGACTTTACAAAGTCACCGGCACTTAAAATCATTAATTATCGCGTATGGGGCACAGTCACGACCGTAATGTCAGTTTTAAATTCGACCGTTTGACAAGTCGAATAGGGATGTGCCCAAATGTGTCAAAAGATGGGGTGTAAGGGGGTGTCGAATAACATCTAAGACTTGAGACACCCAAGCCAACTGGTGGTGCACCCTGCTGAGTAACGAACGAGGCAATGGCGATAGCGGGGTGGTAGGGTTCTACAGCCCGACTGGGTCGCAACCACCATGTATATAGCGAAAAAGTCCGTAATAGTGATTCGCTTCTGCGGATCGCGTTTCGGGATCAGTCTGTGCGTATCCAGCTGTTCGCAGGCCGGCATGACAGCGGCGACCGGCGATGGATATTGTGTCACTCGGTGGTAGCCAATTTTTTTGGATTGTACTGTGCTTACCATCAGGCACAGTGCAGTCATTTTGCCGGTCTACAATAAAAAAAATAAAAAAAGTCGACTTTTATTACGTACTTCTGTTCTGCAGAAGTACCGAATACTGAACAGTTGTTTTGTTCAAAGACAAGAGAGAAATAAAGAACAATTTATACCAGGTGGGTGTTTAAAGGTTAACTCAAGGTTTCAAAATCGGGTTTTTTTTCTTACTTTTGAGAGCTTTCGATGCGCGCCAGCGTTAGTCCAAAGTAACTACTCAATGCGGACGTAGTCGCGAGCAGAACCTAGTCGATTAATATAGGGTTATAATGGGTACCTGTCAGGGTCCATGATGAGACGCTTATCGGTCTTATCCCGCGGCCAGATGCGATCCAAGGTGACGACAGCCGGCCTGTTCAGACCCTGCCCGACTGGTGGCTTGTTCGACTCCTCAGGGTAGATGATCACCTCCTTGTTCAGGAAGTGTACTGTCAAACAATGTCAACGAATGTTATAACTATTTTCAGGGCACAATGAAGGCTATTTATTTTTTCTTATCTCATAGGAGAGAAACGAACAGGTGTTGCATGCATCTATGGACGGTGGTGATCACTTAGCATCAAGTGATCGACCTGTAAAAAGATTAGAAAGGGAGAAAGAGATAAGAGAGAGAGAAACGCACCTATATCATCGAGGTCCAGTCCGGCGACGTTGATTTCATAGTCGTAGTAGACGTTCCCGAAGCCGCGACGTCCGATGGTGAGGTGCGGCAGCACGCACGTACCGTCCCCGCGCATGTACCCTGCATACACAAACATACAGTGAATTTCACTAATAACGACCTCGGTTCTAAGGACTTTCGATATAGCGTCAATTTCTATTATAGCGACTTCTGTTATAGCGTCAGTTTCGCGTATAACAACTTCTGATATAGCGTCAATTTCGGGTATAGCGACTTCTGATATAGCGTCAATTTTGAGTATAGCGACTTCTGATATAGCGTCAATTTCGAGTATAGCGACTTCTGATATAGCGTCAGTTTCGCGTATACCAACTTCTGATATAGCGTCAATTTCGGGTATAGCAACTATTGATATAGCGTCAATTTCGCGTATAGCGTCTTATTGTTATGAACCATTTATGACAGACTCCTAAAAATTCCATGCGTACATTGTGACTGCATTGGCAAAAGCACCAAGACTCGTTTAAAACTATTAAGCTTTCTCCATCCTTTGTTCACATTTACAAATGGTTAGATATTCTTGCTTTGTTTGTAGATCGGACTACTTAACACATGCGCTATGATAACGTTAAAAAGTACTGTTTGGCAACAATTATTTAAATATTAAAGAAATTCTGAAAGGGGAAACACCTTACAGCATATACAAAAAAATAAACTTAAACAATGCACTATAATATATTTTTTCAACAACTTACATAATTCGATAAATAAATAAGTATAATTATGTGTATATATATGACATTTATCTTTCTATTATTTTAGATATAGCGACTTCCGAATATAGCGACAAAATTAAACTGGTCCCTCCAACTATATCCAATCTATATAATAATCCCATATCACATACGAGATAACCAGACACCATAGAAGCTTCTCAAACTACGATGAGAGTCAAGATACAAAGTAAAAAAAAATCTAACGCTTTACAAACACAACAAGGATGGAATATAGATATCTGGCAAGACAGAAAGAGAAAGCACAACTTTAACAGTGGTGAGAGTAAAATTCCTAAGGCTTTATTCCATGCAATAACACCACAAAGACGTAATATAGGTACTTTAACTAGGGAGAAAAAGGAAATAACTACTTTAATTGCATTGATAATAGAAGTTAAGAATTTATTAAACACATACATACATTAATTACATAAAACAGATTGTGTATTTTTGGAGCGGTCAGTATTCTTAATGAGTATAGGAGTAATAATATGAGAGATACGTTACCAATCATCTCGTCGAGTGTAGGTATAGTGTAGTATCCGGGTCTCGTGAGCCGAACGCCAGTCGGGTGCGGAGGTACATCTCGTGGCGGGACAAAATTATCTTCAGACACTGAAATAACACATCAAATTACAGTATATTGTAGCACTGTCAAATATTGCCAAAGGTCAGTAAATCAATTAACATTTCCACCATGGATATATCCTTACATCCTAATCATAACAGATCATCTGTCAAACATTGTTAAAAGTCAGCAAATCAATTAACATTTCCAGCGAGTATATCTCCTTACACTCTAATCATAACAGATCATCTGTCAATTATAGTCAAAGGTCAGCAAATCAATTAACATTTCCAGCGTGTATATCTCCTTACACCCTAATCATAACAGATCATCTGTCAAATATTGTCAAAGGTCAGCAAATCAATTAACATTTCCAGCGTGTATATCTCCTTACATCCTATTATTATTTTATATGTTAAACGTGACCGTGAGCTAGGATTTCCTTGTATTTTAGTAAAAAATTCGAAAATTTTATTCCTAACTTTCTTTTCATCCCATTTTTCAATGTGAAAAATAAATATGAAACCTTTTCTCAATGTTTTATTTTTCCAGAACTTGAACGTACATATTTAAAACAAAACTCCACAACTAATATTGAATCAAGCGCGTGGAGGCGTTTGTAACTGCAGTGTAGGCTATTTATCTTAAAACAGATAGCACAGGGACCCTAGTGTCAACATTTCTTAGTGTACAATAATAATAGTGGCCACCTATAAAAAAACCGTCTTTTTTTTTCGTCTAGTAAACCCACGTACACCTAATTTTTCCTTAGATTTCTAATCGCACTCGCACTAATTATCGTCTTCTTTGCCTTATCCCACCTAAGTAGAGTCGGCACGACATGTTTCCCGTTTCCACTCTCCCCTATCGGCTGTCATTTCAGTATTCATACCTTTTATCATTTGTCACACAATCCATCTATACCTTCTTACCACTTACTATACTATACCATCCACCATATGCCTGAATATTAGGGGGAATTTTCCGAACTGGCAACATTAATAGGAAATGTATAAAAATGATTAGTGTAATGACAACCGTATACTCCTTGAATCTGATGGGCGATCTTTTCGCAGTTGGAACATTCCTGCGGCTCGCCGTAGCGGTGCCGGCAGAAGTTCAACGACGTTACCGACGCACCTTCGGGACGGATAACGGGATAGGTTCGTTAAAGGGATAGGGGGAAATGTGGGAAAACTTTATTGGAAAATAACTACTTTCTTAATTTAATATCTCTTAAAAAAAGCGAGAAGAGCGTATGTCTGGTAGATCTGGCGCTTGCCTAAGTAGGTTTAGCTACCAGATATTTCATTAAAATGCCCTAATATTAACATGTATTAAACAGGTGAAGCGTATGTAACCTATAACGATGATTTAGGGTAAGTATTATTATTGAAATAAATATAAATAAATAAGTATATATCACTATATCGCTCTATATCTTTTGTAGGTGGTAGAGCCACGCTGAAGCTATTACTAGTTTCAGCATGAATGAGTCGGCTACTCCGGGGTAGTACCACCCTCTCGTAGAAAATTGTTGCGTTTCGTTCGGTCAGTGAGAGCGCCGGAGGCCCAATTCTCTTTCCCCTCTCCTACTCCTCTCCCCTCCTCCAAACACAGGCTGGCAACGCACTTGCGATTCTCCTGATGTTGCAAGTGTCTATGGACGGTGGTGATCATTTAACATCAGGCGACATCAGGAAATATTATTTATAATAACGAAAGGCATTTAGTAGCACCATTATTTAGTTGCGTGCAGATTTACTTCTATATCAAATAAAATCAGAGTCATATAATAAACGCAACTAGAAGCATAACGATAAACTATTTCATGTTTTTCGTTATTATTTTACATATTGTTCTGGCAACTCGGTAATATCGCCAGTACAAGACACTTACACAGGTATATAAAATGTCCTCCTATATAGTTATAGATTATCACAATTCACTGCATGTTTATCAATGTTATCAATTGCATTATCTATATATAAATAGGGTAATGGTTAAAAGCATTTCCCTTCTCTATTTCTCATCCGATTTTCTTAATTCTTCCTTTTATTCTGTATCTATTGACGAGCTTTAGCGTTACCAATGACAAAAAACTGGAAGAAGTTTTTGTTTTCTATGGTCGAAACCCGATCACAGGCCGAGCACTCCATATTATTAATTGTCATTATACAATGAGAACGAATGTGTAAGTAATACCGGAGAGCAAGTCGACGTTTTCCTTATCCAGCGATGCGGTGGAGGTGTCCGGCCTGACTCCGAGGTCCCGGACGGAGTTGTCGACAGCATCAGGGTTGCCGGTCGTCGCCAGCGGCTGCCTCAGCGGCCTCGTCGTCAACCTTCACAAACAACACAATATAAAATACTAAGCCTGTACTATGGGACCAGCCGGTAGTACTATGGACATGACAGTATTCGTACCAACTACGATAATGGCTTGTGTATGTCTGTATTCAAACAATATGTTGTATGTTTAGTCTACATGTGCTTCCTTTGTGGTGTCTGTTCGTAGATAGCCCGGTCTGGATATAAAGATAATTGTTTAATTGTCTGGCGCAATCTCCATCTTGATATTGGCAAAATTGTGTGCGGACACATGTTGCCATTTAAAAAGAAGAAGAAGAACTTAATTACTATTGGATGTTCACCATTGACTGGATGTATACTATTGACTGGTGCATTTACTAATTTTTTATTAGAAAAATTTCAAACGTAGCGCAATCCTCGTTAACACTAATTCCCAAACACTTACCAACTAGCTCGTCTCTCGGTCGCGTCTGATGGTTTTTCTTTATCTGTAATAAATGTAACAATATCTTTTAATTTCTTTACTCCTCAGCCACTAAAATGCTATAGTGACTTCACTTAATGGGTCTGTTCACTCGGGATAGTACCACCCCTCTCACAGATAACCGACGTGAAGTAACAGTGCTTGCATTGTTGCGTTTCGTTCGGTCACTGAGAACGCCGGAGGACCACTTCCCTGCCCTCTTCTCCGTCTCCTATCCCACTCCCCCCTCCTCCCAAACAGGCTGGCAACGCACTTGCGACTCCTCTGGTGTCGATCGAAGTAATATCCCATCCTTGAATATAGGTTTCGTTAATTTTTTTAACCGTTCTGAATATAGCCTTAAGTTCGAGCTTGAGCACAATACAGTCAAGGATTTTAACACAAAGCAAAGTCAAAATATAATTATATGAATATTTTTGGCATGGCAATTGGCATTTATTTATCCTTAAGCTGTCTTGATATTATAGATATAACATAATTTGTATTTATATCTAAGTTTGTGTTCGACGCATGTATAATGAGAGCGGTCAAAAAGTTTGGCCAGGACCGTACTAGCCTACCACCTCATAGTCCATGTCTTTCGTTGAACCATCGCGACGTGTATTGCTCGAAGCAAGTCGCAAACATTATAGCCCTTGAGATTTGGAGAAAAGGTATCTCGCTTATCGACTGTTTACTCCCAATTATAACGTAATACTAAAAATTTCGCTCGAGTTTCGGGAGGTAATCAATTTTTTTTTCCTACATCACACACACATTCTATTGATCACCACTTCATCATATATAAATAAACTCACCTAAATTCGGATAGAGCCTCGGTGTAGAGTCCCACCCGGCCGGATTCTCCTTGTCGTTCCATAGAGAATTGGGAGATTTCAACCTAGAAATGTATTATACTTTTATATTGGAGTTTTTGGCGGGATCTCAGGTTGTCATGTAGTTGCACTCTATTTTTGAAGTTATACTGCATTTGGCACGTTATGGAAAAATGAAGTCACGAAAAAGCGACACCCTAAAGTTATTACGATGCACGCGCGCACCGTCACGAAAAACCGACACCTTGAAGTTTTTACGATGCGCGCGCACACAGTCACGAAAAACCGACACCCTGAAGTTATTACGATGCGCGCCGTCACGAAAAACCGACACCTTGAAGTTTTTACGATGCGGGCGCACACCGTCACGAAAAAGCGACACCCTGAAGTTATTACGATGCGCGCGCGCACCGTCACGAAAAAGCGACACCCTGAAGTTATTACGATGCGGGCGCACACCGTCACGAAAAACCGACACCTTGAAGTTTTTACGATGCGCGCGCGCACCGTCACGAAAAACCGACACCCTGAAGTTATTACGATGCGCGCGCACACCGTCACGAAAAAGCGACACCCTGAAGTTATTACGATGCGCGCGCGCACCGTCACGAAAAACCGACACCCTGAAGTTATTACGATGCGCGCGCGCACCGTCACGAAAAATCGACACCCTGAAGTTATTACGATGCGCGCGCACACCGTCAAGAAAAATCGACACCCTGAAGTTATTACGATGCGCGCGCGCACCGTCACGAAAAACCGACACCCTGAAGTTATTACGATGCGCGCGCACACCGTCACGACAAACCGACACCCGGAAGTTATTACGATGCGCGCGCGCACCGTCACGACAAACCGACACCCGGAAGTTAGCCATAGTCAACATTTCATTTCTTTGTATTTGTTGTTTGTATTTCTATGTATTAAAACTTTCAATGCATTAAATACCTTTATTCTATTGTTAGTGTCGTTTTTTCTACAAACGTAGAATAAAGCGAAAGATAAAATTTTTGAAAAGATTTTTATCTTGTTACGCCAAAGAAGTATAACTTCTAACGCGTGTACATAAGTACACACGCATACACATTTTATTTATTCCTAATCTTGAGTGTTATTTCACTCTACATTTTGTAATATTGGTGGTGTTTTACGTAATATAGTTTGGTTATCGTGTATCGGAAATAACACCACGGAGCGTGGTTTCCGAGTTACCACAAAAACCCCATAGAAAGTTCTAACAAGACGGCCACCATCTTGTTAGTTTCTCGTAAGAAACTTGTAAAATCCATAACCTACTCGACAATGGCAGTAATAATCTACTAGAAGATTCGTTGCCAAAAATAAATAAAACAATAATACTTTCATTAATTATATTATTAAATCAAAACTTGAACACTCACCAGCTGTCATTTCTGGACGAATTCTGATCCAAATCTGTAAAAACATTTCCTTACATATATTATCTATACTAATATTATAAAGAGGTAGTTTGTGAGTTTGTGACGTTTTAGGGCGTAATCTCAGGAACCGGACCGGTCCAATTTGAAAAATTCTTTCAGTGTTATTTATCGAGTAAGGTTATAGGCTATATATCATCACGCTAAGACCAATAGGAGCGGAGCACTATTGAAGAACGTTTAGTAGGAGTAGGCTATTGAGTACAAAAAAAATCGACCTACCCAACAATTTTGACATTTACGTTTCGATTTTGAAGTTATTTCATAGAAATATTAATTTCGTTTAACGATTGTCACCAAAACGATTAAAGGCCACACTTACTGTCACCGAATCCTTCACGTCTCATCGGACGGTCATCGTCCCTCCTAGTGGATTTGTCGACGGTAGTTTCTCTTGTATCAGCTGCTGGAACAGAACCGTTGCTGACGTCACCGGTGGCTCGAAGGACCGATTGGGTTTCCTCATTCGTTCTGTCAATTTGTAAAGTAAATTCAGGTATTTCTTGGACTACATTACAGCCACCACGGACTTCATCCGTTCCAAACAGTGAGAAAAAGATTCACAAATATATTATGTAACTAGCTGACACGACCACGTGTTCCTGTGGGTCAGTTATTAAAAAATAAATTCAAAAAAGTGTGTGTGTACTTATGTACATATGGGCGCGCGACCATACAGCCATCTGGTGTAAGTAATACAAATTAAATCAAAGCTTCATTATCTGTAGTGCCATCTATCAGCTAATACGGAACTTAAATAACACAGGAAATATTATTAGCAACTCTTTGTTATAAAATAAATAAAATATTGAAAAGTAGGAACAGATTACTATGATAAGTAACGAATTAAATTAATTAGATTAAATAAAAGTTGTGGTTATGTTTAAATGTAATCTAATATTGTTTTAAGAATTTTAAAATAGAAATATTATTTATTTTTGCCACAAATGTATAAAATGCGATATTTCCGGTGTATTTTTTATTATAATTATTTTTAAATATGCTAATTACGATATATTTCAACTTTTAATGAAGATTAAAAATAATTGCAATATTGTTATTTATTTTATATTGTTTTGTAAACCATTGATATTAATTATGTTTTTAATAAAGAAACTATGTTATTATTGAAAAATATAATAAGATATGGCGGAGTCGGTGTGAGTTACAAACGGGCAATAAGAAATTAAGTTAAATAAAACATTCTTTGTACGATTATTGTAAGGTGACGTTGTGGAGAAGGAAATATATTGTAATTCTGACCAGTAGAGTCGTTTTTGTGTCGTTTGTGTCGTCTAACACATACACGTGTTAGAAGTTATACTTCTTTGGCGTAACAAGATAAAAATCCATTCAAAAATGTTATCTTCCGCCTTATTCTACGTTTGCAGACAAAACGACACTAACAATAGAATAAAGGTATTTAATACATTGAAAGTTTTAATACAAAGAAATACAAACCACAAATACAAAGAAACAACATGTTGACTATAGCTAACTTCAGGATGTCAGTTTTTCGTGACGGTATGCGCGCGCATCGTAAAAATTTACTCTCATCATTTTTCTCTAACGCGCCAAAAGAAGTATAACTTAAAAAATTAAAACATGGTGCCATCTACGATATATCTATAACAGTAGGTCCCACAGTTTCCTGTCAATAAACTAATTTAAAGCGCCATCTGTTCGAGACCGATGAAACTTACAATTAATTACAATAATCAACATTGACAAAACATTTAACTTGAAATAACTAATATTGACCCCATTAATCTTATATAATATAATTATAAATTATACTATCTCTCAAGTCGGACCAAATTATACATAAATGCAAACTTTCATGTAGATCGGTCAAGTAGTTTCGGAGTTCATCGTGGACAAACATAACGACACTGAATTTTTATATGTCTCGTTAAGGGCAAATGAGTTGTCACAATTCATATTTCTTTTTCTATATGTATATGTTCTTTCTGTGTTTATTGATATAAAGGATAATTGACTTGTATTTTAATACAATTTCATGTATGTAGAACAATGTGTATTAACTGCCATTAGTACTATTATCACTAAAACATATTATATTGTACGGAACACTATTACAAGATGATGAATAAAATGTGTAATGTCAAATGATAATGTATGGTCGAAAGATGCCGTAATTACGGCGCACACCGCTTACTAGTTATAAGGATAAAGATCGGGACGAAATGCGTTCGTCACCGGCTCGTTATATACGATACTGTGAATATCGAGAAGATATACAGTCGACTGAAAGTTCTACAGCTTTTTCTGTTGAATGAACCTGAAGTCAGCACCTAACGAGTTTGTTTCCTTCGAGACCGGATCCGAGCTGTCGCTAACATGTATATTTAAAATTTTGTTGATTGTTTGTTCGAATATATATAGTATAATATAGGTGGTAGAGTCACGCTGTAGATATTACTGGTTTCGGCATGAATGGGTCAGCTCGCTCAAGGTACTACCACATGACCCACAGACACACCGACGTGAAGTAACAGTGCTTGCATTGTTGCGTTTCGTTCGGTCAGTGAAAGCGCCGGAGGCCCACCTCCCCACCCCTCTCAAAACAGGTTGGCAACGCACTTGCGACTCCCCTGGTGTTGCAAATGTCTATGGACGGTGGTGATCACGTAACATAAGGTGACCCACCCACCTGTTCGATTTCCTCCTATGATATAAATATATATATACAGCGTAGAAGGGCCGTAGGGTCCATATCTTGCAACTGAGTCTAAGCTATGGGTAAAAGAGAACATAGTGATAACACCATAGCATGATTGGTAGCGCATTTCCAAGACCATATATCAATATATAATATCAATATTACATGTATACAGGCTCTTATACTATGCTTCGCTAGTCTGACGCAAGCCTCGCAATACGGCCGGTCACGCTCACCAGCATGTTATGACGCGTAATTATGCATTCGTCTCCTGCCGTTACACATACCGTTGAACGTGCTTGAAAGAAGTTTTCAATTAAAAAAAAAAGCAAACATACTTGTCAGTGTTGCTATTATTGTTGTGGGTAGAGTCGAGAGTTGTGTCGTTTCTGGAATGTTCGTTGCTGGTACGGGCTCGTATCACGAGACGTTTCCTGCTCGGCTTCAAGCACAGCTTGTCCTCTAAGCTCGCATCGGATTCCTCCAATCCATCGAACAGTGATTTCTGTACGAGTTGAACAATAATAATTATTATCGATAGGTCTAAGACATCTCTCTATCTATGTAGGTGGTAGAGGCATGCTGAAGCTATTACTGGTTTCAGCATGAATGGGTCGGTCGGCTCGTCCGGAGTAGTACCACCCTCATAGAGAACCGACATGACGTAACAGTGCTTGTTACAGTTGCCTCCTCTCCACCCGTCACAGGCTGGCAACTCACTTGCGACTCCCCTGGTGTTGCAAGTGTCTATGGACGGTGGTGATCACTTAACATCAGGTGTGTTCGTTTGCCTCCTATGATATACAAAACAAAAAAAAAATCTGAAGGGTTTGTTTAGTTGAACGCGCTAATCTCAGGTACTTCTGGTCCGATTTCAAAAATTCTTTCACTTTCACGCTAAGACCAACAGTAAAAGTACCAATCAAATTGGTAACACTATCGGGTAATGGTGGAGGTAAACAACGTGAGGAAACCTGAACCTGAGAAATGTTCTTGTGGTATCACCATATATGGGAACAATATATAACTGTGGCGTTCTCAAAGTCTGAAATCTATACTAATATTATAAAGAGGTAGAGTTTGTGAATTTGTGAGTTTGTGACATTGTAAGGGGTAATCTCAGGAACTACTGGTCGGATTTGGAAAATTCTTTCAGTGTTATATAGCTCATTTATCAGGGATGGTTATAGGCTATATATCATCACGCTAAGACCCATAGGAGCGGAGCAGCAATGAAGAATGTTGCAAAATCAAGGTATTTTTTTTCCTTTTCAGAGCTTCCGCTGCGTTTTAGCGCAAAATAACCATTCCACGCTTACGTATTACCGCCCAACGAAGTGGGCACGGGTCGGCTAGTCGTCAATACATCTGTTTCATTATGAGCCATGTTCAATACTTGATGCAGTAACGAAACGCGGTTGATAGCAGCTGTCACGTGTCACTGTGTGTGTGTGTGTGTGTGTGTGAGTGGTGGGTGGGTGTGTATGTGAGGGTGCGTGCGTGTATGTGGGTGGGTGCGTGTGTGTGGGTGCGTGCGCGCGTTGAGTGTGCGTGGGTGTGTGTGTGAATGCGTGTGTGCGCGTGTACGTGTGTGTGTGTGTGTGTGTGTGTGTGAGAGAGAAAGATAGAACTGGTACGCCCGCAAATCAGATTTTTATCCGAGTGCTTTTGATTGAATTGTGGCAATCTGTATTGGTGGATCGATCACCAAAGTGCTGAACCAGGCCAAAATATGTGGTATTGTATTTGCTGCAGCAGAAATTGAGTATTGAACATAACTATGTTAATGTTTCCTTTTTACCCAGAAGAGCTAGGCTACCAAGGTTAATGGTGCAAAGGCTACATCTTTATGGTGTAGAAAGTCTGGATCGAACCAGGGCATACCTTACTACGACAAGAGGCCTATAACCCTACTGTGGGTTTTATAATAGAATCATAAGGTAAAAGAGTAAAAGAGAGTAGGTGAGTTACCTTGTCGTGTGCTGGACCGGTCCTCGGCTGCAGCCGGAGCTTGGATCCCGCTGAGGAGGGCGGGGTCAGACGGTAGGAACTTCCTTGGGATCGCTCCAGGACCGCTTTCAGCGCTGTCGGGTTAGTCGGCTTCAGTACCTCATCTGCATTGGTCGCTGAAAACAACATTCTCTTTAATATGTTTTCTTGTTCTAAGCATTAGTTCTAGTTTTTCGTGGTGGTAGAGCCACGCTGAAACTATTACTGGTTTCAGCATAAATGGGTCGTTTCGCCCGGGGTATTACCACCCCACCCACAGACAATCGACAGGAAGTAACAGTGCTTGCATTGTTGCGTTTCGTTTGGTCAGTGAGAGCGCCGGATTCCCACCTCCCTTCCCCCAAACAGACTGGCAAGGCACTTTCGACTACTAGTCTGGTGTTGTTAGTGTCGTCTATGGACGATGGTGATCACTTAACATCAGGTAACCCACCTGTTCGTTTTAACGTCATATGACTTAATTTTAAATGACATCACGATAAAGCTAGACTTGAAGCTACCTACAACATACTCATAGGTGTGTGGCGAGTTAATAGCTATCTCTTAAGATAGTAAACTATGCCGTTTGAATGCTTCACAACTAATAAAAATAATAATATGATATTATGATATAATAATTTAAAAAAAGATAAAATTAAGTAACGGGGTGTCAGTATTAAAATAATTGAAATGCGATCAGTCCTTCCGACTACGAGCAGATGTGTTGAATGATTATCGTGCATGAGGAGATATCCCCCAATAGGAATAACTTCCATATTAATATATTGGGTCATCCAGCGCCGTCGAGATCCAGGGTTCTGCGCCGTTTCAGGCGATTCACACAGTCGGGCAATGTGAGCTGCACAGCCAACTGATTAGGATGGTTTATCAGTCTTGTCTTGTATTTACTTGCAAGTGCCTTAATTTCGTCCTTTACTTTTGGCACTTCACTGTTTCTAATGAACCAGGGAGCATTGCTTATAGATATTGCTTGAGGGTATAGTTTTGTGTCCTTTGAATCTTATTTATGTTGGATTCACAGCAGGCTCCCCACAACTGAATTCCATAGGTCCAGATTGGTTTAATAATAGCCTTGTAGATTAGGAAATAAGTACTTACTGGAATCGGGTAGCAGGTCTTTGAAGAGTGGCGAGTCACCGTAAGGTCTTGCCGCAAGGTTCAGTATCTGTTCGTGTACGTTGCCCGTAACCGATGCTCCGGTCATTGTGTTACTAAAACAAAGGATTAAGGACTATAAAAAACGGTATCTGTATCAGTGTGTACACGCGGAGCAAGTGAAAGTTTTTTGGCATATATGTATTAAATTATATATACTATATACTAGCTGACACGGCCACGCGTTGCTGTGGCTCAGTTATTATATTAAATTACGATAAAGTATTGGATAATGAGTCCGCCTAATAACTTGATACAGAAAGCGAGGTTACCTAGTAAATAGATTAACAGAACACGTGCACCATAAAATAAACTGGAGTTGAGAAAAAAAAAACAAAATTAAAACGTGGCGCCATCTATGACATATCTATAACAGTTTTTTGTCAACAAACTAATTTAAGACGCCATCTATTCGAGACTGACAAAACTTACAATTAACAACAATAATCAACATTGACAAAACATTGAATTTTTAATTGAAAAGTATTGATCATTCAAATTGGATAAAATCTATATAAAACTGTAACAAAGCAAAATCTGTACAATAAATATTTTTTGAAAATTTTGATTGGAGTAGCCTTTTGTTATAGATATAGAAGCCAAAAATAACCCTTTTAAATTTTTTGTCTCTCTGTCCCTGTGAACACGCATCACTCTGATAGTACTGAACCAATTTTGACGAAATTTGGCACAGTGATAACGAATAGGATACTTTTTGTCTCATAAAACGCAAGGAATTCTCCAGGATAACGGGCGAAAGTCAAAAATTTGTAGTTAGTGAAATTCTTGACGGATTTTGTTAAATTTTCTTTATATAGCAGACAGATTAGCTAAAAATTTAAGCTATATTTCCCTAAGCTACTTTAAAAAAAATGATCGCTGGGTGCCAAACCGTCGACTGCGTCGGACCATTTAATGTCCAGTACGTTATAAGTGAGCTACGGCTACTATCCCCTTGACTTATGCACAATAACCGAACTATATTATGCAAAATATCATCAATATTACAATACTCGTATATAGAATCAAATAATACAAGATTATGAACTACATGACAAAGATTCCATTCCCAAAGCTTGTAAAGCTTATAAATAACTGTGCAACTTGTATATTTTATTATATGTTTTTTTATTCTAGTATAAGGAATATTTTTAACAGTGCTTTCTCATGGATTAGTAAGTTTTGTTTTCGAGGAATGCTTGCCACTATTGATCCGATTTCAAAAATTATTTCACTGTCAGTAAGGTATATTATCGCAAGTTCAGTATCTCAGTGAGAAAGGTGGTTTATATGCCAAAAGTAAAATAAATTTGACAAAATGAAGATTAGTGCTATACAGTATGTTTAGCGATGAAGTTACAATGGGTACAGGGAAGACATTTATCGGTAATATATGTAAGTTAGTTTTGATCGTAATTGGACACTTTAGGTTACGCTGCGAACGGGTTCTACGCTTATTTTAAAAGATTTCTCACATACCAACCGGGTATATATTTCGGTGAG
Source organism: Antheraea pernyi (assembly GCA_015888305.1). Taxonomy (NCBI): domain Eukaryota; kingdom Metazoa; phylum Arthropoda; class Insecta; order Lepidoptera; family Saturniidae; genus Antheraea; species Antheraea pernyi. The sequence goes on from MU158966.1 coordinate 1,122,954, forward strand.
TCCCCGGATAGTTTGGATTAACAATTGGAAGTGCTATACAGTATGTTTAGCGATGAAGTTACAATGGGTACAGGGAAGACATTTATCGGTAATATATGTAAGTTAGTTTTGATCGTAATTGGACACTTTAGGTTACGCTGCGAACGGGTTCTACGCTTATTTTAAAAGATTTCTCACATACCAACCGGGTATATATTTCGGTGAGTCCCCGGATAGTTTGGATTAACAATTGGAAGTGCTATACAGTATGTTTAGCGATGAAGTTACAATGGGTACAGGGAAGACATTTATCGGTAATATATGTAAGTTAGTTTTGATCGTAATTGGACACTTTAGGTTACGCTGCGAACGGGTTCTACGCTTATTTTAAAAGATTTCTCACATACCAACCGGGTATATATTTCGGTGAGTCCCCGGATAGTTTGGATTAACAATTGGAAGTGCTATACAGTATGTTTAGCGATGAAGTTACAATGGGTACAGGGAAGACATTTATCGGTAATATATGTAAGTTAGTTTTGATCGTAATTGGACACTTTAGGTTACGCTGCGAACGGGTTCTACGCTTATTTTAAAAGATTTCTCACATACCAACCGGGTATATATTTCGGTGAGTCCCCGGATAGTTTGGATTAACAATTGGAAGTGCTATACAGTATGTTTAGCGATGAAGTTACAATGGGTACAGGGAAGACATTTATCGGTAATATATGTAAGTTAGTTTTGATCGTAATTGGACACTTTAGGTTACGCTGCGAACGGGTTCTACGCTTATTTTAAAAGATTTCTCACATACCAACCGGGTATATATTTCGGTGAGTCCCCGGATAGTTTGGATTAACAATTGGAAGTGCTATACAGTATGTTTAGCGATGAAGTTACAATGGGTACAGGGAAGACATTTATCGGTAATATATGTAAGTTAGTTTTGATCGTAATTGGACACTTTAGGTTACGCTGCGAACGGGTTCTACGCTTATTTTAAAAGATTTCTCACATACCAACCGGGTATATATTTCGGTGAGTCCCCGGATAGTTTGGATTAACAATTGGAAGTGCTATACAGTATGTTTAGCGATGAAGTTACAATGGGTACAGGGAAGACATTTATCGGTAATATATGTAAGTTAGTTTTGATCGTAATTGGACACTTTAGGTTACGCTGCGAACGGGTTCTACGCTTATTTTAAAAGATTTCTCACATACCAACCGGGTATATATTTCGGTGAGTCCCCGGATAGTTTGGATTAACAATTGGAAGTGCTATACAGTATGTTTAGCGATGAAGTTACAATGGGTACAGGGAAGACATTTATCGGTAATATATGTAAGTTAGTTTTGATCGTAATTGGACACTTTAGGTTACGCTGCGAACGGGTTCTACGCTTATTTTAAAAGATTTCTCACATACCAACCGGGTATATATTTCGGTGAGTCCCCGGATAGTTTGGATTAACAATTGGAAGTGCTATACAGTATGTTTAGCGATGAAGTTACAATGGGTACAGGGAAGACATTTATCGGTAATATATGTAAGTTAGTTTTGATCGTAATTGGACACTTTAGGTTACGCTGCGAACGGGTTCTACGCTTATTTTAAAAGATTTCTCACATACCAACCGGGTATATATTTCGGTGAGTCCCCGGATAGTTTGGATTAACAATTGGAAGTGCTATACAGTATGTTTAGCGATGAAGTTACAATGGGTACAGGGAAGACATTTATCGGTAATATATGTAAGTTAGTTTTGATCGTAATTGGACACTTTAGGTTACGCTGCGAACGGGTTCTACGCTTATTTTAAAAGATTTCTCACATACCAACCGGGTATATATTTCGGTGAGTCCCCGGATAGTTTGGATTAACAATTGGAAGTGCTATACAGTATGTTTAGCGATGAAGTTACAATGGGTACAGGGAAGACATTTATCGGTAATATATGTAAGTTAGTTTTGATCGTAATTGGACACTTTAGGTTACGCTGCGAACGGGTTCTACGCTTATTTTAAAAGATTTCTCACATACCAACCGGGTATATATTTCGGTGAGTCCCCGGATAGTTTGGATTAACAATTGGAAGTGCTATACAGTATGTTTAGCGATGAAGTTACAATGGGTACAGGGAAGACATTTATCGGTAATATATGTAAGTTAGTTTTGATCGTAATTGGACACTTTAGGTTACGCTGCGAACGGGTTCTACGCTTATTTTAAAAGATTTCTCACATACCAACCGGGTATATATTTCGGTGAGTCCCCGGATAGTTTGGATTAACAATTGGAAGTGCTATACAGTATGTTTAGCGATGAAGTTACAATGGGTACAGGGAAGACATTTATCGGTAATATATGTAAGTTAGTTTTGATCGTAATTGGACACTTTAGGTTACGCTGCGAACGGGTTCTACGCTTATTTTAAAAGATTTCTCACATACCAACCGGGTATATATTTCGGTGAGTCCCCGGATAGTTTGGATTAACAATTGGAAGTGCTATACAGTATGTTTAGCGATGAAGTTACAATGGGTACAGGGAAGACATTTATCGGTAATATATGTAAGTTAGTTTTGATCGTAATTGGACACTTTAGGTTACGCTGCGAACGGGTTCTACGCTTATTTTAAAAGATTTCTCACATACCAACCGGGTATATATTTCGGTGAGTCCCCGGATAGTTTGGATTAACAATTGGAAGTGCTATACAGTATGTTTAGCGATGAAGTTACAATGGGTACAGGGAAGACATTTATCGGTAATATATGTAAGTTAGTTTTGATCGTAATTGGACACTTTAGGTTACGCTGCGAACGGGTTCTACGCTTATTTTAAAAGATTTCTCACATACCAACCGGGTATATATTTCGGTGAGTCCCCGGATAGTTTGGATTAACAATTGGAAGTGCTATACAGTATGTTTAGCGATGAAGTTACAATGGGTACAGGGAAGACATTTATCGGTAATATATGTAAGTTAGTTTTGATCGTAATTGGACACTTTAGGTTACGCTGCGAACGGGTTCTACGCTTATTTTAAAAGATTTCTCACATACCAACCGGGTATATATTTCGGTGAGTCCCCGGATAGTTTGGATTAACAATTGGAAGTGCTATACAGTATGTTTAGCGATGAAGTTACAATGGGTACAGGGAAGACATTTATCGGTAATATATGTAAGTTAGTTTTGATCGTAATTGGACACTTTAGGTTACGCTGCGAACGGGTTCTACGCTTATTTTAAAAGATTTCTCACATACCAACCGGGTATATATTTCGGTGAGTCCCCGGATAGTTTGGATTAACAATTGGAAGTGCTATACAGTATGTTTAGCGATGAAGTTACAATGGGTACAGGGAAGACATTTATCGGTAATATATGTAAGTTAGTTTTGATCGTAATTGGACACTTTAGGTTACGCTGCGAACGGGTTCTACGCTTATTTTAAAAGATTTCTCACATACCAACCGGGTATATATTTCGGTGAGTCCCCGGATAGTTTGGATTAACAATTGGAAGTGCTATACAGTATGTTTAGCGATGAAGTTACAATGGGTACAGGGAAGACATTTATCGGTAATATATGTAAGTTAGTTTTGATCGTAATTGGACACTTTAGGTTACGCTGCGAACGGGTTCTACGCTTATTTTAAAAGATTTCTCACATACCAACCGGGTATATATTTCGGTGAGTCCCCGGATAGTTTGGATTAACAATTGGAAGTGCTATACAGTATGTTTAGCGATGAAGTTACAATGGGTACAGGGAAGACATTTATCGGTAATATATGTAAGTTAGTTTTGATCGTAATTGGACACTTTAGGTTACGCTGCGAACGGGTTCTACGCTTATTTTAAAAGATTTCTCACATACCAACCGGGTATATATTTCGGTGAGTCCCCGGATAGTTTGGATTAACAATTGGAAGTGCTATACAGTATGTTTAGCGATGAAGTTACAATGGGTACAGGGAAGACATTTATCGGTAATATATGTAAGTTAGTTTTGATCGTCATTGGACACTTTAGGTAATGCTGGAAACAGATTCTAGGCTTATTTTAAAAGATTTCTCACATACCAACCGGGTATATATTTCGGTGAGTCCCCGGATAGTTTGGATTAACAATTGGAAGTGCTATACAGTATGTTTAGCGATGAAGTTACAATGGGTACAGGGAAGACATTTATCAGTAATATATGTAAGTTAGTTTTGATCGTAATTGGACACTTTAGGTTACGCTGCGAACGGGTTCTACGCTTATTTTAAAAGATTTCTCACATACCAACCGGGTATATATTTCGGTGAGTCCCCGGATAGTTTGGATTAACAATTGGAAGTGCTATACAGTATGTTTAGCGATGAAGTTACAATGGGTACAGGGAAGACATTTATCGGTAATATATGTAAGTTAGTTTTGATCGTCATTGGACACTTTAGGTAATGCTGGAAACAGATTCTAGGCTTATTTTAAAAGATTTCTCACATACCAACCGCGTATATATTTGGGTGAGTCCCCGGATAGTTTGGATTAACAATTGGAAGTGCTACATGTCGCTATAATCGAGTTTTAGGTTTTTTAAGATTACAATGGGTACAGGGAAGACATTTATCGGTAATATATGTAAGTTAGTTTTGATCGTCATTGGACACTTTAGGTAATGCTGGAAACAGATTCTAGGCTTATTTTAAAAGATTTCTCACATACCAACCGCGTATATATTTGGGTGAGTCCCCGGATAGTTTGGATTAACAATTGGAAGTGCTACATGTCGCTATAATCGAGTTTTAGGTTTTTTAAGATTATTTACGTTTAAAAATACAATTGAAACCTGTAATAACCGATTTGGTACAGACGATGTTGCACGGGTCAGCTATATAGATGTTTATACATATAAATGTCAACTTACATGAAGATTGGTCGAGTAGTTTCAGAATTCATTGTGGACAAACATGACACTGGATTTAAAGATGAGATTGCTTATAATCTGTATATTACTAGCGGGCCGGGAGGACGTTGTCCAGCCTTGATAATAAAATAAAAAAATCTAAATAGAATACAGTCGAGCAAAAGCCTTGTACTCACTTGACGAGGGAGTTGTTGTTCGCGTTCATAGTACCGAGACCGAAGGCGGAACCGCCCAGCGTCGAGGGGTTGCTGAACATGCCACCGCCCAGTCCGCCCTCCAGACCTGTCAAACAAAATGTTATTTATTGACAAGAAGTCTATATCAGTACTATCTGATAATAAACAAAAACTTTGACAAATAATATACTTAAACCTCCATCATGAATCACTTTATCTACTGGTAAAGACGGCATGTCAATCCGTTCAGTAGTTTTGTAAGTTTATCGCGAACAGACACAGACAGACAGACAGACAGACGTAGAAGGGGAGTTTTGTTTTATAATATGTGTTGTATCATGATATTAATTTTTATTTTTTATTGCTGCACGGCAAAATGACTGCACTGTGCCTGATGGTAAGCACAGTACAATCCAAAAACAATGGCTACCACCGAGTGACACACTATCCATCGCCGGTCGCCGCTGTCATGCCGGCCTGCGAACAGCTGGATATGCACAGGCTGATCCCGAAACGCGACCCGCAGAAGCGAATCACTATGACGGACTTTTCGCCATATACATGGTGGTTGCGACCCAGTCAGGCTGTACAACCCTACCGCCCCGCTTTTGCCATTGCCTCGTTCGTTACTCAGCAGGGTGCACCACGTGCAGGTGAGGTTGACTTGGGTGTCTCAAGTCTTACGATGTTATTCAACACCCCTTACCCCCCCAAGTGTTATTTTCCTATATATTTTGTAATATTGATGGTGTTTGACGTAATATAAATCGATTATTGACCACCAGTGAAGTGGATGAGAAATAATACCACGGAGAATGGATTCTGACTTGCAACGGAAACTCCCTGGTGAGTTCCAATAACAAGGCCACCGTCTTATTAGGCCTTTTGCAGGTGGTAGAGGCACGCTGTAGCTATTACTAGTTTCAGCATGAATGGATCGGCTCGTCCGAGGCAGTACCCACCTCTCATGGAAACACCGACGTCAACTAACAGTGCTTGTATTGTTGCGTTTCGTTCGGTCAGTGACAGCGCCGGAGGCCCACCTCCATTCCCCCTTTCCTTTCTCCTTTCCCTTCCCCCCCCCCATACACAGGCTGGCAACGCACTTGCGACTCCCCTAGAGTGCCTATGGACGGTGGTGATCACTTAACATCAGGTGACCCACCTGTTCGTTTGCCGCCTTTTGACATAAAAGGCCATTGAAATGCTCGCAAGAAACTTTTAATATCATTACCTACTCGAAAATGGCAGTAATAATCTACTAGAAGATTGCTTGTCTAATATTATAAAGAAGTAAAGTTTGTAAAGTTGTATGGGGTAATATCAGTAACTACTGGTCCGATTTGAAAAATTCTTTCAGTTTTATATAGCTCATTTATCGAGATTTATAGGATATATACATTTATAGGATATATACCATCACGCTAATACCAATAGGAGCGGAGCACCAAAGAAGAATGTTTTAAAATCGGGTGTCATTTTCCTCTTGAGAGCTTTCGTTGCGTGTTAGCGTTAGCACAAAGTAGCTATTCCACGCGGACAAAATCGCGGGCCGACGCTAGTCAGAGATAAATAAAATAATACACCTGTACACATTGCCTTTACATTATAAACTAATAAGCAACGATGCATGTCATTTATGTTTTATGGTCTCCTTGTTAAGAAAAGAACATAGTAGTACATAAGAAAGAATGAAAAATATATATTTATTATTTGAACACAAATAACAGAGACAGAAATGATAAAAAAATGGCAACCCCGTTCACCAACGTGACAAACGCACACACAATACACGATTTTAATTGATATCGGATGACATGTTCATGACGAATATATATACGATGTAATATATATACGAATATATACAGAGATAACAGGCTTGTACTTATGTACATATAGAATACAAGTAGTGTACAATCCTCGTCAATCTTTATGACCGCTCTGAATAATTATATCATTATATAGTATAAAACAAAGTCCCATACCGTGTCTGTCTGTCTGTCTGTTCGGGATAAACTCAAAAACTACTGAACGGATTTACAAGCGGTTTTCACCAGTAGATAAAGTGTTTCATGAGGAACGTTTTATAATCAGGGCGGGATAACGTCTGCCGGGCCCGCTAGTATAATAATATATATATATAAACCTTCGAGGCAATTTAAGGATAAATAAATGCCAGTTTTAGAGGACTATAGTAATATTTTAACTTAGTTTTGTTTTAATTACTCTAGAGTGTATTATGCACAACACCAGACTGATAGTCCGAGCGGCCAGAAAGATTGACGAGGATTTTAGACTTACCCGTTTTGAATGTGTTATTAGCCGGCTGCTGGAACATAGTGCTGGAGCCGAGTGTACTGAAGCCAGGTGCAGCCGGTTTCGCTTGGAAGGTGTTCGCTCCCAGCCCGGTGCCTAATCCGGTACCTGGAGTCATTTTATTTTATTACAGTATAATATTGGGATAGCCTGATGGGGATAGAAAGAAATTTAATTATATATATATATATATATATATATATTCTGGTATAAAAATGGCTGTAAATTCATTAAACATTGGTTGGATAACTTTTTTTTTATGAGTCAATTCTTTATTCTTCCTACTTTTGGCGGGTTGCTCGAAAAATTAAGAGAATTTTTTTTTTCAAAAACTGTACTTGACTACTCCTACTGGTGAACCAGTGCGAGTTACACAAAAAAACACAAAGACTATTTTGAAGAGCGTGAAATTCCCCACAAGTTCCATCAAACCGATTTGCAATATTGTAAAAGCAGAGTAAGCTATAGAAATTTGAAAGAAAAAAGATATTTTTACATGCATTTTGAATGCTTTGAATGCATTTGCATACTTAAAATTAATATTAAGAGCTCAAACTTGGTGAGAATTTTTTTTCTATGTGTAGATTAATATCTTGCATGAGCAACGAAACAAAAAAGTTTGCGGAAATGAACCACCCTATTATATATATATATATATATAAATGAGTCAAGTATATAAGTGTATGTTCGGGTCTACTAGTATACCGAAATGAGTTTGTGACGTTGTAAGAGGTAATCTCAGGAAATACTGATCCGATTTGAAAATTTATTTTGGTGTTATATAGCTCATTTATCGAGGAAGGCTATAGGCTATATATCATCACGCTAAGGCCAATAGGAGCGGAGCACCAATGAAGAATGTTTCAAAATCGGGGTACTTTTTCCTCTTATGAGCTTCCGTTGCGCGTTAGCGTTAACCCAAAGTAACTATTCTAGTGGCTAGTATAGTATATAGTTCATGAATGTTCTCATCTCTAAATATATAAAAATTCAGTGTCGTGTTTATCCACAATAACTCCGAAACAACTCAGAGCGATCTTCATTTATACTAATATATAAAGCTGAAGAGTTTGTTTGTTTGTTTGGTTGAACGCTATGATCTCAGGAACTACCAGTCCGATTTGAGAAAGTCTTTCGGTTTTAGATAGCTCATTTATCGAGGAAGGCTATAGGCTATATATCATCACGCTAAGACCAATAGAAGCAGAGCACCAATGAAGAATGTTTCAAAATCGGGCACTTTTTTTGCTTTTGAGCGATTACGTTATTATTATATACGTTGCCATGGTAACATGGAAAGTAGTAGTAATAATATTCGTCCAATAGGACAGGCAAAGGAATTAATCCATACTGCCAATTCTGAAGGTATGTGGTAAGTATCAAAGCTAACATTTTCAAAGTTTATTTTGTTTTCGTATTCAAAATTTTATACTACTTTTATTTCCAATTTTTTATTTGTTCTATATTACGTATTATAAAAATAAAGTTTGTGTATGTACAATTAAAATAACAACTTTTTGATGAATGGATATGGCTACAAATGACCAAAAAAAACTTTTTTTATACTTTGTCTATATTTTTATATTATTATATTTTGTCTGTTTGTTTGTTTATTTTGTTTGTTTGTTTGTTTGTTTGTTTGTTTGTTTGTTTGTTTGTTTGTTTGTTTGTTTGTTTGTTTGTTTGTTTGTTTGTTTGTTTGTTTGTTTGTTTGTTTGTTTGGTTGAACGCTATGATCTCAGGAACTACCAGTCCGATTTGAGAAAATTCTTCGGTTTTAAATAACTCATTTATCGAGGAAGGCTTACAGGCTATATATCATCACGCTAAGACCAATAGAAGCAGAGCACCAATGAAGAATGTTTCAAAATCGGGCACTTTTTTCCTTTTGAGAGATTTCGTTAGTAGTAGTAATAATATTCGTTCAATAGGACAGGCGAAGGAATTAATCCATACTGCCAATTCTGAAGTTGTCAATATAGGTATTTCTTATATATCCTTTAATCAATTTTATTCCATGTCTAAGTTACAATAAAGGCATAAGCGCCAAATCTTCTATATAATATGTCGTACATTATTTTATCCATGGTTATTATTTTCTTAGTCTTCATAATCATAAAACAAAATTGTTCAAATAAAGATTTCGTTAGCGTTAGTATTATATACGTTGCCATAGTAACGTGGTAAGTTTCTATCGCAAACATTTTCGAAGTTTATTTTGTTTTCCTATGGAAAAAGTTTATACTACTTTTATTTCTAATTTTTTATTTGTTCTCTATTACGTATTATAAAAATAAAGTTTATGTATGTACAATTAAAATAACAACTTTTTGATGAATGGCTAAGGCTGCAAATGAACAAAAAAAAATTTCTTTATACTTTGTCTATATTTTTATATTAGTATATTTCTCTGTTTGTTTGTTTGTTGCGGGTAATCTCCAAAACGGCTGGACCTAATGTAAATATACGACGTAAATGACGTAAATATACGGGAATTTTACTTTTTACTGCCAGATAGCCGAAATTATAGCGGTTGACATATTCTATTTTATTTGTCCGCGGTTTCGTCCGCATGGCTATTTCCAAAATGGTTGGACCGATTTTCACGGGGTATTTACTGGTAGATAACAGACCTTATAAAAAGTAATTAAAGTTTTTTATTCGCCTTCGGCCGCAGTGGAATGTCCGTAATGCTTGAACTGATTTTCACGGGACTTTCACTGGAAGATAACTCACCTTATAAGAAGTAACTATTTTATTTTGTTTCTCAAGACTTTGTCCGCAATATCCTACTATCTCCTAATTGATTGGACCGACTTTCACGGGGCTTTTACGGGCAGATAACTAGCGGGCTAGAAGACTAGAAATGTACTAAATTTGTACATCTTGAAAAAAAACGTAAAATGTTAGGAACGGCTAAAGTTGGACTTAGCCTATTATGAAATGTAACCTTCGACACATACGACATAACGACACATTTGCATAACGTAGAAATAAAACCGATATGTTTTAATCAGGGATGTTATGGAGATGTTCCGTAACCGTAACCGAAACTATCGGATATCCGAAACAATAACCGTAACCGATACAAAAGTTTCGGAAACATTTCGAATAAGCGTGGAGTCTAAATAAAACATGTTTCGCAGCACTTGCACTTCATATGAATCTTGTAGTAGGGACGATATCGATATGAGAACAACATCGATGTTTATATCAATGTCAACATCGAATCCAAAGCATCGATGTACGACATAATATATCGAATGAAAAACATCGATATTGTTGGTAACAAACAAAGAGCTGATAGAGCTGTGTAATTTCTTATGAAGTATGGTTTTATTTATTTTAACATGAAACAAAAGAAATGATTGATGTTTTGGTAACAAATAAAGAAACAAACCAAATTATTTATGAAATTTGTATTTATTTTTATATGTAACATAAGTAAACATTGACATATTTGGTAACATACAAATAAAACTGTCTAAAATTCTAAAATAGTCTAAAAATACTTCAATCTAATATCCGAAACTAAGGGATAACCCGAAATAATTACATATCTGTAACCGTAACCGATATAATCATATTCCTATACCCGTATCCATATCCGGAACCGAAATATCATATCCATAACATCCCTGGTTTTAATAATGTATACCATATATCATCATCATCATCATCTTTTATAAAAAAATAGTGGTTGTCAAGTTACCGAGTCCACCGGTGGGCTGCGTGTTGAAACCGAAGGGCTGCGTCGTCGCCGGTTTGCCGAAAGTGTTCGTGCCGAATAGACCGCTTGATGTCGACGTGTTCGTGCCGAAACCGCCTGTCATCGTGCCGAAAGCTGCCGGAATTAAGCATCTCATTAAAACTATGCAAAGTAGAGAGTTAATTTTTTTTTTTCATGATATCTGTTCAATTGAGCTCTAAAGCGCTACATCCCCATGTGGTCGGCCATCGTCACTTCAAGTTGGCTTTCTAGTGCAAAAACTTGCCCGCTTAATATATATCGCGGCTAACGTTGGGAGCGATAGTTATAAAGGTATAACGTCAATCATAGGTGACGTCCTCCTTGTCAATTATCAAAATCAAAATATCCTTTATTCAATTTAGGCCCTGAGAAGCCGCTTATGAACGTCAAAGCTACCACCGGCTCGGACAAACAACCCACTCATCGAGAAGTACCGGCAAGAACACTCAATCTGGTTTATCTCTTCATGTTATATATTGTTACAAAACATAAATATTTGCATTCGTTATTGGTGGATGTACAGAGAGTGTCATTTCCAGACGTCACAAACGTTGATACATATTGATCCACCCTGTAATAACCTTTAGATATTAAAACCCGCTTGACACGGTTCTTGAACTCACTATCCGGGAAATCGGTAATGTGTTTTGGGACTTTGTTATAAAACCTAACACTATTACCTAAAAAACTGTTTTTGGACTTAGTGAGCCTGAAGCAATGGAATGACCAATTTGTTACCGTTTCTAGTATTTAAATCTTTTACTATATCCAGCATATCTAAGTTTCTGTGGACATACACATTAAATTATCAAGATCAATAATTGAGGCATATAGAATCAAAGACAGCTAAGTGCCACAAGTTCTAAAAATGAACTGAGTATGGAGCCATCTAGTCTTATTGGTTGCAAATCACCATTTAATTCCTACAAGAAATGAAATACAGCCTTTTAATTTTCGTTTTAAAATTTATTTTGAGATCAAATACATTTAAGTACAACCAAATCATCAAATAAGAAGTAAAGTAAGAATAAAATAAGGAATTATCGCATATTTTAATTTCTTGAACTTCTTTTTTAGAGCTGATGGCCATAGGCAGGCAAAATCAATAGCCTATGCCACTCCCTAAAATTGAAACTTTGAATATAAGTAAAACTCCAACTCTGAGAATAGATAAACATTTTTTTCATTTCCTGCACATTTGGCACTTAGCTGTTTTTGATTTTATATGCCTCAATTATCAATTATCGACCAGTCACTCGAGACCAATCAGGTATTAATAATAAGGAATTAATAAGCATTTACCTTAAACCGCAGACATAGTGTTACACCATTGAATATAAAAACGTATTACACTCAGAGATGTGTACGGTCCGAAGATCCGCCTTATTGCCTCAGAATAGCACGTAATATTTATGTCAGTACAAATACTTTTTGACAATAGAACTAGAGATACTTTTTGTAGGTGGTAGAGCCACGCTGAAGCTATTATTGGTTTCAGCACGAATGTGTCGGCTCGTCCGGGGGACTACCACCCTCTCATAGAAACACCGACGTGAAGTAATAGTGACAGCACCGGAGGACCACCTCCCCCTCCCAACTCCTCTCCTCGTCCCCGGCCCCAAACACAAGCTGGCAACGCATTAGCGACTCCCCTGGTGTTGTTAGTGTCTATGGACGGCGGTGACCACTTAAAACCAGGAGACCCGCCTGTTCGTTTGCCTCCTATGATAAGCATTTACGCCGGCAAGTATATTAAAAAAAAACATTATTACCTGGCGTGGTGGTCCCGAAGGCCGGTGCCGTGGTCTTCGCGTCGAAGATCCCACCACCACTGGTGTTAAAGCCACCGAATCCTGTACTGGTCGATGTCGTCCCGAAACCCGTTGTCCCCGGCTTCGAACCGAACAGCATTCTCGACTGCAAATATTCGTGTGAGTTCGTATAAGTGAGTTCAAGCACCGTGTCAAATTGGTTTTAACGTCTAAAGGCTATATTATAGGGTGGATCAATATGTGTCAATGATTGTGGACGTCTGGAAATGACGCCCCTCTCTGTGCATCCACTAATAATGAATGTAACTATTTATGTTTTGTAAAAATATATAACATGAACAGATAAACCAGATCTATATATTTTTTTAAGGGTTTGGTCACAAAGCGACCATGCCACCCTTATTGGAAGGCATATAATAGATACTACACACATATAATCGCAATTTACCTCCTATTGATAGCAACATTGGCTAACCTGTACAGCATCCTGGTTTCATCCGACAAAGGTGAAGCCAAAATGTCGTTAACAGACCCCAACGCAATGTAAATCCTTACCTTTTTTTAATTGTAGCACGGCAAAGTGACTGCACTGTGCCTGATGGTAAGAACAGTATAATCCAAAAACAATGGCGACCACCGAGTGACACACTATCCATCCCCTGTCACCACTGTCATGCCGCCCTGCGAACAGCTGGATATGCACAGGCTGATCCCGAAACGCGACCCGCAGAAGCGAATCACTATGACGGGCTTTTTCGCCATATACATGGTGGTTGCGACCCAGTCGGGCTGTAAACCCTACCACGCCGCTTTCGCCATTGCCTCGTTCGTTATTCAGCAGGGTGCACCACGTGCAGGTGAGGTTGGCTTGGATGTCTCAAGTCTTAGATGTTATTTGACACCCCTTACACCCCCTACTGTTAGGCAGTACTCTCTCGCCTTTCTGCTTCATTACGGGACACATTCCACAATTATATGATAAGCATCTTCTACTCTGTTACACTCAGTGCACAGAGGTGATTGTATCTTATTCATTAAATTGGCGAATTTATTAAGCGGAATATGTCCGGAACGAAGTTTCAAAGAGGATCTAGTTTCTCTCGTCGGTTCTTCTCAATGACTGGGTTGTTTGTCGGAACCGGTGGTAGTTTTGACGTTCATAAGTGCCTTCTCAGGGTCTAAATTGAATAAAGTATATTTTGATTTTGAACCTAACATATGAAGAAACTCAAAAACTGCTGTCTTTTAAAAAGATTAGCAAAATTTTTTTTAATTTTTTTTTTTGCGATCATTGCAAAGTAGTAACAAGATGGTGGCAGTCTTGTTAGAACTTTCCGGGGAGTTTTTGTGGCAAGGCGGAATCCATGCTATATTTCATCACGCTAAGACCATAGGAGCGGAGCACAAATGAAGAATATCTTCAAAACGGGGACTTTTCTTCCTTATGAGAGCTTCCGCTGCGTGTTAGTTAGGACCAAGGTAACTAATCCATGTGGACAAAGACGCGAGCAGAAGGTAGTTTATCATAAAAATATATAATTCAAAAAAGAGATATATATATATATATATATATTTGTTATTACATTTGATCCATAGAGTGTGGCATATATTAAGAATGGTAATATTATACACAACACAGAACAGTGTTTAAAAAAATGCGAGATAGCCACTATGATCCAACCGACGATAGAGTGCTATCTATAGATTCCAACGTTTCTCTCTGGGTCGTCCGGGGTAGTACCACCCCCTCACAGTAAACCGACGTGCAGTAACAGTGCACGCATTGTTGCGTTTCGTTCGCTCAGTGAGAGCGCTGGAGGACCACCTCCATCCCTTCCCATCTCCTCTTCCCACTCCCTCCCTTAACCCTCAAAAACACACACACACAACAATACAATACACAATCTAAATTTGATATTTTTCATTGTTCTTTAGCCTCAATAAAATCTCAATTGGAAAAAATTTGTAATTAAATTTTTTTAACTTCATTTTATATATTATCTTTGAATATTTAAACTTCATTTAAATGTTTGAGCTCTCGTATATTGTGCACGTTACTCGTAGTAGGTTACATTACTAACAACTTTATCGTATCACTGTCAACAGAATCAAACTATTTTGTAACCAGTTTTGTGAAAAAAATAAAATAACGGGCTGGTAACGCACTTTCGACTCCCCCGGTGTTGTTAGTGTCTATGGACGGTGGTGATCACTTAACATCACGTGACCCACCAGTTCGTTTGCCTGCTATGACATAAAAAAAATCTCTTTTTGTATATATTCTGAGTACATTGAGAATATACTATCTCATTATCTTCCAGCCCTATATTTACATTTATAACTATCTATCTTTCGTTACACATTCTCATAAAACCCAATTCACAAAGTCCTAAAAGAAGTTTAATTTAAAAAAAAAAACAACGCATACCTGGTTATTTGTATTAGATCCGAAGCCGAAAGAGGGCGTGGTCGTGCCGAAAGTAGGGGCTTGAGTCGTCGTTGCACCGAATAGTGTACCTGCAATAGACATTTAACATTTATATAAGAAACTAACTGATACGCGCGTCTTCGTCTACGTTTCTTATCATCTTAACAAAACATGTAAAGTAGTGAGGAAAGAAACAAAAGAAAATTGAGCCGTCACGGGACGCCTGGCAGATGTACAACACATGTGTAACGTTGTAAACAACACTGTATGCAGTATAGGTATGCGAGCTCGGTGCGGCAAGGGAGATTGCTCATCGTATTGCGTCGCCACGCCTCACGCACTCGCCACGCCCACATCAGCTTTACCCTCGCCTATACATGTTTCACATCAAAATTGAGCCGTCACGGGACGCCGCGCAGATGTGCAACACATGTGTGACGTAGTAAACACTGTATACAGTATAGGTATGCGAGCTCGGTGCAGCAAGGGAGATTGTTCATGGCATTGCGTCGCCACGCCTCACGCACTCGCCACGCCCACATCAGCTTTACCCTCGCCTATACATGTTTCACATCAAAATTGAGCCGTCACGGGACGCCTGGCAGATGTGCAACACATGTGTGACGTAGTAAACACTGTATACAGTATAGGTATGCGAGCTCGGTGCAGCAAGGGAGATTGTTCATGGCATTGCGTCGCCACGCCTCACGCACTCGCCACGCCCACATCAGCTTTACCCTCGCCTATACATGTTTCACATCAAAATTGAGCCGTCACGGGACGCCTGGAAGATGTGCAACACATGTGTGACGTAGTAAACACTGTATACAGTATAGGTATGCGAGCTCGGTGCAGCAAGGGAGATTGTTCATGGCATTGCGTCGCCACGCCTCACGCACTCGCCACGCCCACATCAGCTTTACCCTCGCCTATACATGTTTCACATCAAAATTGAAAACAAAAAATATAGCTCGTTAGTTACATTTGTTACTGATGAAGTTTCCTACATTTTGTAATAAATACGGTATTGATTTAATTCATCCTGCTAACAGTCTGTTGATCAGTGACTCATACGGTCTAGGTCTAAGGTTTGTTTGAATTTAAGCCGTTACGGTGTTATTACAAAAAAGTTAAATACGTATTAAGCCGTCACGGGACGCCTGGAAGATGTGCAACACATGTGTGACGTAGTAAACACTGTATACAGTATAGGTATGCGAGCTCGGTGCGGCAAGGGAGATTGTTCATGGCATTGCGTCGCCACGCCTCACGCACTCGCCACGCCCACATCAGCTTTACCCTCGCCTATACATGTTTCACATCAAAATTGAGCCGTCACGGGACGCCTGGAAGATGTGCAACACATGTGTGACGTAGTAAACACTGTATACAGTATAGGTATGCGAGCTCGGTGCAGCAAGGGAGATTGTTCATGGCATTGCGTCGCCACGCCTCACGCACTCGCCACGCCCACATCAGCTTTACCCTCGCCTATACATGTTTCACATCAAAATTGAAAACAAAAAATATAGTTCGTTAGTTACATTTGTTACTGATGAAGTTTCCTACATTTTGTAATAAATACGGTATTGATTTAATTCATCCTGCTAACAGTCTGTTGATCAGTGACTCATACGGTCTAGGTCTAAGGTTTGTTTGAATTTAAGCCGTTACGGTGTTATTACAAAAAAGTTAAATACGTATTAAACACTTGCTTTAAAAAGGTTTCGTATTAAATACATCGCGCTCGCCCGAGGCAAGTTCGCATTATCCTTTTTCGCAAGTCTAACGTAAAGTAACCAAAGCGAGATAAAAGTGCAAGATGGCGAACATTCAGCGACCGCGGTGCATTTAATTCTAAACCTTTTTAAAACAAGTATTCAATACGTATTTAACGTTTTTTGTTATAACAACGTTCTGGTTTTGGACAGTCCAAGTGTCTAAAAATGTCATCTAGTCACTTCTTACATCCAGTCACACCGCACCGCGTACCCCAACTCACAAATGTTCCATAAAAATCACTCACCAGTAGTTGGCGTCGTCCCGAACGCGGGTTTGTTAGCTGCGAACAGCCCAGTAGTATTTGTCGTGTTCTGATTACCGCCGCTGAACGAAAACGTACCTTAAATAATATAAAGATACGATTTAAAATCATAAACGTTTATATAGCGGTAGAAGGCAATATAACACAAGTTATATAACAGGTGATATAATATATCACGTGATAGATTAATCACGTATACATAAAACGGCAGTTAAATATCGCGTAAGCGTGATTTACATTGACGCGACCAAGCTATTTTCTAATTAGCAATATTACGTGATACGAGTAAATTACGCGTGGAAAATAAATAAAACAATAACATATCAGCGACATGTACTATCAGTTACAATTGACAATTTTTTCAAGCACAATAAAAATATTTCAAGGTACTTCAAAACAATCTATACTAATATTATAAAGCTGGAGGGTCTGTTTGTTTGGTCAATAGTAGTTCCGTGAAGCTGTCAATAGAGTAGTCAGTCCGAAAAAAAAAAGTTTGGTCGAATGCGCTAATCTCAGGAACTACTGGCCCGATGTAAAAAATTATTGCAGTCTTAGATAACTCATTTATCGAGAAGACTATCATATCATCGCGCTAAGACCAATAGGAGCGGAGCGCCTATGCGAAATGTTTCAAAATCGGGGATTTTGTCTTTTTGAAAGCTTACGCTGCCTGTTAGCGTTTGCCCAAAGTGACTATGCCACGCGGACGAAGTCACGGGAACAGCTAGTTTATAAATAACTTTAAATGTGAGAAAAGATTTCACATGTAATATATTGAAATTCGCCTTGGTTAACCGTTTTTTTTTTCTCGAACTGACTACGCTATTGACCTGGCAAGGTCTTAACAGCTTCACCGGACTACCTTTGGTTAACCGTAAGTCTGTGTTATTTTTATATGCCACATATAAAATATAACAGGTCGTGATTTATCACGCGTGATATAACACTAATAAAAATAGCATCACAACAATTATTTACATATAAGCAACAACGACCACGACTGATGTGTAGAAAAATTTATACCAGAGTTCAGAGAACAGAGAGTTATAATATAACCTGTGATATAACAGTGTTAAAAATAACTTCACAACGATTAGTTACATTATAACATCATAAAGATACTTCGTTGTATGCAAGTGGGTAGGTGGTAGAGACACGCTAAAGCTATTATTGGTTTCAGCATGAATGGGTCCGCGCTACTACCATCCGACACACAGACACATCGACGTGAAGTAACAGTGAACGCATTGTTGCGTTTCGTTCGGTCAGTGAGAACGCCGGAGGCACACCTCCCCATCCGTTCCCCCCCTTCCCTTCCCTCAAACACAGGCTTGCAACGCACTTTCGACTCCCCTGGTGTTGATCGTGTCTATGCACGGTGGTGACCACTTAACATCAGGTGAACAAATTAAATATATTTCATTTTTATTTATTTTCATTATTTTAAATATACTTTATTTTAAATATATGGTACGTTAATATGATAAACATTATCAAGTTTGTTGCCAGTTCTTCTTGATAGGTTGTTTGTTCAGACCGGTGTTAGTTTTGATGTTACAAGCACCATCTCAGGACCTATACTGAACAGAATATGTTTAACATTGATATATAATAGGTGGGAGAACAACTGACTAGTCTGTGGGAAAGCCGAGGTGCCGATAGCTCCGCCACCGAACATGCTCGGAGCGCTTGTAGTCGCTGTCTGACCGAAACCTGGGGACAAAACATGTTCTTAGACAACTTCCAACTCCTACTACTACCATTCATTTTGGAGTTTTTGGCGGGATCTTGGAATGTCACGTAGCGAACTTTATATTTTACTCATGTTAGTGTTATTCTTAGTTATTCTGTCTTCGTGACATAGTTCGTATATTATGCACATGTGAAGTGGATGGAAAATAATACCACAGTGCATAGAAAGCACGGATTCTAACTTGCAACAAAAACACCCATTGAAATAATTGCAAGAAACCTGTAAAATCAATACCTACTAGACGATAGCAAAAAATATTATACTTAATGGCCAAAAGAAAAGAATCTTCAAATATACTAGAGCGCTGAACTGACGTCGTCCTGCCTTGATAACCTAAATAAATAAGCTAATTTTTTTATTTTTTCTTTTTTTTCGAACTGACTATGCTATTGACCTGGTAGGGTCTTTACAGCTTCACCGGACTACAAAATCTAAAATTCAACCGCAGCGCCACCTACCGTTTCCATTCGTGAATCGAAACCATTCTCGTATCCACTGGAACACGCACATAATATTTCATCAAAATCGGCCCAGACGTTTCGGAGGAGTTCTGTGACATACACAGAAGGAATTTATATATAAAGATTGGCTAATTGGAGTTCAGAAGTTCAGTTGCTGTTTTGTGTTTCATTGTATAATTATACTATTTTTAGTCCCCATTCTCTTTGTTATGTACTTCTTACTGGACTAGTGGAATATTAAAAAAAAAAAAAGTTTTATTAAACTGTATACATACCAGTGGCTCCGAATAGAGGCTTATTCTCAGGCTGTGGCTGGAAACCACCAAATACTCCAGCAGTTGCGCCTTTCCGTCCCGCCGTATAATCCTCCAGTCGCAACTCTTCCAGAGATTTATTCTCATACTCCTGTTCATTAAAGAAAAATACATATTTACAATATATATATCCCAAAAACACTTTCACACAAATGAGAATTTCATTGCAGAAATATGAAGAAAGCTTCCGTTGTTTGTTTCATTCTCTATTGACTTATTTCTTTAATTTTTTCAATATTCTTTCAACGTGCCTGATTCGATTTATTTTTTACAATTAAATACATTTTACAGACTCGACGCCATATTGAATTTGCTAACCATAAGCTTAGCGCAATCTATACTAATATAATAAAGAGGTAAAGTTTGTGAGTTTGTGACGTTGTTGGGGGTAATATCTGGATCTACTAAACCGAGTTTGAAATAACTTTTACCAATATAAACCCACATTATTTGTGAGTGTCATAAGCTATATATTAACCCGAAAAATGAAAAGACTTTTTTGTTGTAGTCAGATTTGCAAAGTAAGTCTGAGACAAAACGGTCAAACGAAAATGTTTCTTGGGAACTCGGCCTTAACGATGAGAGATATATCATTGAGTTCTAGAGAAAAGTTGTAGAGCTTGATAATACCTACAATAAGTCACGGACAGCATATGTCTAACTTTTATATTTAAGTCACAAACAGTAGTTTTTTTATATGAAAAAAATTACTTACATAATGAAATTATGTGTATTTGGTCATATTATCAACAATTATGAATTCTTGTCAATATCTAATGATATAATAACTGAACCACAGCAACGCTGCGGGGTGGTAGGGTACTACAGCCCGACTGGGTCGCAACCACCATGTATATGGCGAAAAAGTCCGTAATAGTGATTCGCTTCTGCGGGTCGCGTTTCGGGATCAGCCTGTGCATATCCAGCTGTTCGCAGGGCGGCATGACAGCGGCGACCGGCGACGGATAGGGTGTCACTCGGTGGTCGCCATTGTTTTTGTATTGTACTGTGCTTACCATCAGGCATAGTGCAGTCATTTTGCCGTGCTACTATAAAAAAACAACTAGTTAGACTATAAATATGAAACGTAACATTGCACTGAGTAACTGCTTAGCGAAGTTTAAGCTGAGCTAAGAACAAGGTAAGCCTGAGTACGCTCTATAGATTTTACCCTACGATAGTAAACTGGATAATTTTAAAAGCGTTTATAACCTAGATTTCTCGTTGAGTTATTGTGAAAGTATCTCTCAATCGACTGTTCCCAAGGTTCCAACAATCGTTTCCTCACCTTCATACAAGTGATGCAGTGGTGCTTGATGTTGATGTTCTGCGATATCCCGGACTTGACCACTACATCCGTACCGACGACTGGATTATATTTGACATGGGCCGTTCCGGTTGGTTGTTGTTGCTGTTGACCGAACCCACCTGGATATATGAACAAATAACTTGTGGGTATACTGTAAGTTCTCATAAAAAACGGATTAAAATCATACATTGTTTACTAGGCTTATGTAACATGTTATGTTTCAGTACTTTTTATATTATATTCAAAGTGAGAAAATAAACCTGTGGTTGGAAAGAAATATAGTATTATAATTGTTTATGCAAAAATATTAATAAATTAATCTGATACATAACGGTATATTCCTTCAGTACAATTGCCTTCCTTTCTTCCATCCCCCAACCCTTTCACCGCTAAATTTTTTAGGTGGTAGAGCTACGCTGAAGCTTTTAATGGTTTCAGCATAAATGGGTCGGCTCGCTCGGGGTGCTGCCACACGACACACAGAAACACCGACGTGAAGTAACAGTACTTACATTGTTGCGTTTCGTACGGTCAATGAGAGCGCCGGAGGACCACCTCCCCTCCCCTTCCCTTACTCCCCCTCTCCCCCAAGACAGGCTACAACGCACTTGCGACTCTCCTGGTGTTGCAAGTGTCTATGGACGGTGGTGATCACTTAACATCAGGTGACCCACATGTCCGTTTGACGCCTACGATATAAAAAAATAAATAAATAATAAATCACAATTTTGAATTGCAATGATGAACATCTCAGTGATTATGAAATACTAAACAAACTGTTTAATAGACAATTATAATATTTTAAGCAAGTAAAAGTTATATGCTGCCAGTTACATTATCTGTGAATGAAAAGGAGGCCTCTTGCACCACCGAATACCAGCAAATTGGTTAGTCCTATTTTTCCCATACCCTTTATTTCTTGTGCAATATTACAAAATATATAGAAGCATCAAATAAA
This sequence comes from Antheraea pernyi, assembly GCA_015888305.1. Taxonomy (NCBI): domain Eukaryota; kingdom Metazoa; phylum Arthropoda; class Insecta; order Lepidoptera; family Saturniidae; genus Antheraea; species Antheraea pernyi. Next base: position 1,145,145 of record MU158966.1, read on the forward strand.
AAAAAACCAATTTAAAAAAAGTAAATTACTTGATATTATTGAGTAGATGTAATTTCAAAAGAAAACCAATTTTGTAACTTATATTTAGGTATACATTTCTTCCAATCACAATTGTTTCCCTTCTCTCTATTTTCTAATATTCAATGGGTGATAATAAATGTTCTGCAACGTAACCGACGTATGAATCTTGCAGCTTTATTTATTATATTATAGGGGGCAAACGAACCGACGGATCACCTGGTGGTAAGTGATCAATACCGTCCATAGACACTAGCAACACCGGGGGAGACGCCAGTGCGTTGCCAGCTTGTGTTTGGGGGAGAGGGGTTGGGAAAATGGGGAGGAGGGGGAAGTGGGGCGGAGGTGGCCCTCCGGCGCACACACTGACCGAACGAAACGCAACAGTGCAAGCAATGCTACTTCATGTCGGTGTTTCTGTGTGCCGGGTGGTACAACTCTGGGTGAGACGACCAATTCATGCTGAAACCAGTAATAGCTTCAGCGTGGCTCTACCACCTATTAAACTGTTATAAAGCTTCTTCTGCCTGTAGTACACTGTCTATATTAAATGAGAAACAGGTGAAAACAACCCTACAGCGTTGCACACATTGGATATGTCAGTGGAGTATTGAGGGTCGACAAGAACATCAAACTAATTTTCGGGGTTTAAGGGGGTGTCGAATAACATCGTAAGACTTGAGACACCCAAGCCAACCTCACCTGCACGTGGTGCACCCTGCTGAATAACGAAGGAGGCGATGGCGACAGCGGGGTTGAAGGGTTTTACAACCTGACTGGGTCGCAACCACCGTGTATATGGCGAAAAAGCTCGGCATACGCTTCTGCGGGTCGCATTTCGGGATCAGCCTGTGCATATCCAGCTGTTCGCAGGCCGGCATGACAACGGCGACCGGCGATGGATAGTGTGTCACTCGGTGGTCGCCATTGTTTTTGGATTGTATTGTGCTTACCATCAAGCACAGTGCAGTTATTTTGCCGTGCTACAATAAAAAAATAAAAACTCACCAGCAGCATTGTTGGCACCGAATAATCCACCACCAGACATTGTGTTATTCTGCTGTCCAAACAGCCCAGTGCCAGTTGAGGGCGTTGAGCCGAAGAGTCCACCTGTAGTGGTGCCTGGGGTAGTCGTGCTCCCAAAGCCGAACCCTATACGAATTTAAATTATACATAAGAACTGTTACTCCTCTGTAGTTCCTTATAATCTATACTAATATTATAAAGAGGTAGTTTGTGACGTTGTAGGGGGCAATCACAGGAACTACAGGTCCGATTTGAAAAATTCTTTCAGTGTTATATAGCTCATTTATCGAGAAAGGTTACAGGCTATATATCATCACGGTAAAACCAATAGGAGCGGAGCACCAATGAAGAAAGTTTCAAAATCTGGGTATTTTTTCCTCTTGAGATCTTCCGCTGCGTGTTACCGTTAGCCCAAAGTAACTATTCCACGCGAACGAAGTCGCGGGCAGAGGCTAGTCTAAACATATTTAGATAATGTACCCAAAAAGATCAAGTTTTAAATTACACTAAATTTTTAAAATAGTAGGATGCTCATCCCCTCATCACCATAAACCTAGCTAAAGTGGGAGAAAACACTAAGGTTCTCTGGCATCTTAACATCGCCAACACTATGACTGTGGAATTGGTTACCCAGCACGGTTTTCAATGCACGGTTATGAATAGGGCTCTGCGAAATGGAATTGAAATACGGTCTCCAACATCCGAAATCCAAATGTATTGGTATTGTAATTGTCCCTAAGAAACGGTAACCATTCACCATAACGTGCACTGACGCCTGTACGATAACCTTTTTCAAAATAAAAAAGTAAAACAAAAGAGTATGCAAGATCAGATAAACCAGGATTATAAAACATCAATTCATTCCCACTACTAGGCGGCGTGACTGATTTCACAAGTGATTTCTCGTATGGGGTATCACTTGTTATATAACTACTTATATTATAATATAGGTTATAATATAACTATCACAATCATGCTAACAATGGAACGTTAGGTTAATACCAATAAGAGATTGAATGACAATGTTAAAAGACTAAGTACTCATCACGCTGCAAGCAAAGGTAAAGCATAACTTTTGGCGGGACCTTAGTTTGCCATGTGATGGATTTTATATTTTTCATTTCAGTCTCCATTTTGCAAAGTTTTTTTTTCGAACTGACTACGCTATTGACCTACCAATGTCTTAACAGCTTCACCGGACTACTATATTTTGTAACATTGGTAGTGTTTGACGTAATATACCTCGGTTAGTGTGCGCAAGAAAAGTGGATGGGAAATGGAGGGAACATGAATTTTAAGATGCCAAAAAAACTACCTGGAAATTTCTAACAAATCCCACCATCTTGTTAGATCATTGAAATTATCACAGGGACACTTGTAAATATTATTACCTACTCGACAATGGCAGTAATAATTCAGAAGATCGGTTCACAAAAACAAAACTAAAAAAGAAAAAGCTTTCGTATACCCTCACCTGCCGGTTTGGCACCGAATGCTGATGTGTTCTGCGTGTTCCCGAACAATCCGGTCGACGTGTTGTTTGAGAAGAGGCCTGTCGAGGGTGCCGTCGAACCAAAACCGAAGCCTGTCGTGTTGGCCCCAAAGGCGGACGTGGAGGTCGATGGTGCATTACTACCGAAGAGACCGCCAGTCGTGTTCGCAGAGAATAGACCTGATTGTTGATAATATAGCATATAATTATTGTATAACTAAACAGAAGGAGTTTTTTTTATCGGGGTCTTAATCTGTGGCTTTTATTTTGTCACTGGGGTTAATGCAAATTTATGTCTTTCTCTGACAATGTTTATGCTAGATTTCATGATGATAGATCGAATAGTTTAGGCACAAATATTTCACAAACAGAAATTCGTATACGCATTTATAATATTAGTTATCATATATATTAATATGTGAAGCCCAAACTTTGTATCCCTTTTTAAAGGAATTGCGTGAACGGATGAACGTGAAACTTGGCATAGTTAAAGTTTATATGGAGGAGAAGTGCAGAAAGCTATTTATTTTATATAAAATGCATTAAGTGCTAAGTGTAAGTGTGTAAGTAATGCAAGTACATTAAATTAATTAAAATATGCATTACTCACACTACTGCTTCAACTTTACACACCATATACACACATGTAAATAAAAAAGACATTTTGACATCCGTCATTTTACTGCTACGTTCCAATTACCATTTCAATATTTTTAAAATGACTGACATTGCATGCCTTACATGCTCTTTGAAATCAAATGGTAAAATTGTAGGTTAATTTTATAATAATATAATATGTAAATTGATAATATACATTAATACTTCTTTGATAAATAATTTATCTTTAGTAAATTTATGGAACCACTGAAATAATTATTCTTATTGAATGTCAAAATTTTTAGGTGTCAGGACTGCTTTCACTTCATATCACTTTGCTTCATGTTGTCATAAGAGTAAAGCAATTCAAAATCAAGTTCAATTTTCATTTAGACATAGATATTTAATGTTTATATAATTAAAAAAAAAGTGCCAAATAACTGAGTAGCCATGATGAAAAACTTTGATTATAGAAGTTATTATACCATTTGACAAAAGAACCCTAATAACATTCAAACTTTAAAAAATCAATGAACTATGGTCGAATGTCGACCACTGGGCGTCCGCTAATAATATTTCTGTTGTGAATGATGTGACACAATTGATACAGCAGCTAGTTGAATATGCATTGACGTTTATTAACTTTATACACTTGCCACATCTGTATATTATGATCAAAATTAGGCAAAATCCCAATATGAGCCATGATTATCCACTTTTATTTATATATGTGGGTAGTTCTTCATCACTGTTGTGTATTATGCGACACGAGTGAAACAGCAGTTAGTTGTATACGCACTGACATTTATTAGAAGAACTAACAGTGAGCTCAATCACTGTACATATATATATATATATATATAACAATACATACATAACAGTTTCATATTCTTGGGTCATTCAACCACACTTTGTAATATTGGTTGCATCTCATGTAACCTACTTCGGTTATTGTTCACAAGCGCGTGGGAAATACCATGGAGTTAAAAGTTCTAGAGCTATGGCCGCCATCTTGATCGAACATTAGAACCATCACTAGATACTTGTAGTAACATTATCCACTTGATAATGGTAGGTAAGCATTATTAAAGAGGGTTGATCGCCAAATAGCAAGAAGAAACATAATGAAACACAACTGTAATATGTCCTTTATTCCTGTTTAAGATTTACATATCCTCTTCACAAATATAATATATATGTATATTTAATAATACACGATGGACAAATTACTAAAACTCAAGTAATATATAAAACATGCAATATTGACATAGTGCTCTTGGTCAACACTAGTGGAAACCCTAAAATTGATAATCTATCCCAAAGTACCGTAAAGGTGTATTCCGGTAGTTGCACTTGAGAATTAGTTCTCTCTAAGCCTAACCTGTTACATCTTGGGTCTTGTTTGTTGCGTAAAGGTGCTAGTTCAGGAGGGGGGGTTTGCGGAATAACGGATTGCGGACTCACCGGTGTTGATGATGCGGCTTTTAATTCACTTCACTCGCGGCGATATATTAATGCACTATATTGGGTTTAGCGTCTATGGGCTTTTTACATCAAACTTCACAATATTAGTGATCGGTGAATAGCAATTCTAGTGATATAACTTTTCGAGATATCGTTTTTTTTTGTTGCGTCCGCGGCGCGTAAGCGACAGTGATTGGAAGGAAGGAAGGTGGCCGGAAGGGATGTTAGTGCGTTCGGAAACCTGAATATACAATGCGCGCGAACAGGTCTCATTGTCATTTAATATTTATTTATAGTTAATAGACAAACAGCATAATTGCTGATACGTCTATATATATAACACTGTGTCGATTTTTTTTTATCAGGTTTTGGTCACTTCGAGTGAATTTATTAGACCGGAGCCAGTCGTCGAGGCGGTTTTTAAAACCATGGACAGAATTAGCATATACTATTTCGTCAGGCAATCGGTTCCAATTCATTAACACTCTGAGGAAATTGTGTGCAATTGTTGTGTGTGAAGGTGGGCTTGTGATCATATTAAAATGGGTAAGCAAACGACTAATAAAGTAAATTTTCAAAAAAAAGTATTAACCGACTTCAATGTCAATCAAAAACCCATAAGGCACTAAAAAGCGGAAAATAAATAGTTTATCAAAAATAAAACATATGAATATGTGTGCTACCTAGAGATGTACTGGAAGTCGGTACCAACCAAAATTTTTGTATTACAGAGACGCGAGAGTGGACTTAAACTTTGTACCTGTAGATGATATGATTTTCGGTTTGGTTGGCACCGACTTCCAATACATCTCTAGGTAGCACACATATCTATATGTTTTATTTAATTTGGTTGATTTGATAAACTATTTATTTTCCGCTTTTTAGTGCCTTATGGGCTTTTGATTGATATTGAAGTCGGTTAATACTTTTTTTTGAAAATTTACTTCTGTTAAATGCAAAAATCAAAACCAAAAATATTTTACTCGATTTAGGCCCTGAGAAGGCGCTTATGAGCGTCAAAACTACCACCGGTTCGACAAACAACCCACTTATTGAGAAGAACCGCCAAGAAACGCAAAACTATCACCGGTTCGACAAACAACCTACTCATTGAGAAGAACCGCCAAGTAACGCAATCTGGTTTTTTTTTTCAAACAGATATGTAGTTACATTCATTATTAGTGGATGCACAGAGAGGGGCGTCATTTCCAGACATCAC
>MU158966.1:1154332-1200605 GCA_015888305.1 Antheraea pernyi
GATTATAAAGTAAATTTTCAAAAAAAAGTATTAACCGACTTCAATATCAATCAAAAACCCATAAGGCACTAAAAAGCGGAAAATAAATAGTTTATCAAATCAACCAAATTAAATAAAACATGAATATGTGTGCTACCTAGAGGTGTACTGGAAGTCGGTACCAACCAAAATTTTTGTATTACAGAGACGCGAGAGTGGACTTAAACTTTGTACCTGTAGATGATATGATTTTCGGTTTGGTTGGCACCGACTTCCAATACGTTGATGCAGATTGGGGAAACAATATTATTGACAGACGGTCTTACACAGGTATGTCATACATCGTACATACAAACGTCATACATCTCAAAAATGTCAACTAGACTTAAATCTAAATCCCGAGGTAATTGTGCAGGATGTCTTATCGATATTCAAGATACAAATTTTATAATATGTACAAATAACTCATGCAAAAAACATTACCACAAAGACCTATGCATGGGTACTGGCCTTCAAGCGGGAGACAAAGGACAAAATTGGATCTGTCCAAAATGTCAGTGTGACAAAAAAAGAGTTGGAGACAATTCTGCAACTCCATTGCGTAACTACACAACAGACATTTCAAACGTTGCTCCACGTCAAACAGACGTAAATTCTTCTGAGTTACAAATTCTGACTGCTGAAATAAGACTTCTTCGAGAAGATATGTCTGTTCTTAATGATCAGATTGCTACAATGAACTCGTCTCTCTCTCGATGTCATGAAAGATTAGACGACGTCTCCTCTCATCTCACACAAACAGCTAACAGATTAAAGCTTTTAGAAGAACGAGAATCTTTAGTAGGATCACTACAGTGTGAAGTGCTACGATTACAGGAACAACTTGAAACACAGTCACAAAACTCGCTGAAAAACGAAATTGAAATAATCGGAATTCCGGAAATTAAAAATGAGAATCTATATCACATTGCACTAGTTATGGCAAAAAAGATTGGAGTCAACTTGGAAGACAATGATATTGATTGGGTTGCTAGAGTTGGTCCAAAAAAACCACTAACTAAGAATACCTCATCGAACTTAGGTCAGACCAACAATGAACATATTAAAACAATTTATCGCCCAGTTGTAATCCGTCTTGTACGTCGTCAAAAAAGGGACGAAGTCATTGGAGCATCGAAGTCTAGAAGAAACTTAACAGCAAAAGATATTGAAGTCTCTAATTTATCACAAAGAATATTTATAAACGAGCGCCTAACCAAGAAAAACCGGGACTTATTTCGAGAATCCCGCAAATTTTCACTTGACTCTGGCTACAAATTTTGTTGGATTAGAAATGGCACAGTCTACATTCGCAAACGCGATGGAAGTCCAGCCATTCCAATACGGTCCCTCAGCGATCTTCCGGATAAACTTCAAACTAATAGCAGTGACACCGCGTCCTCTCCTACCGCTTGAACTTGTTCTGGTACTAACAATTAGTTTAAGTCCTTACAATAAGTTTTTCATTTATGTATTTTATATAATTTTCATTCCCTCTTATCAACACGTTTTTTGCACTAATTTTAGATTACGAAACATATCACACACATTTTACCCATTAACACTATGGAAGTTTCATATAACTCTTATATTTGAATGGTTTTGGCTATATTTGTATTCACTATGTTTGTTTTTGTTCACTTGTACCAAGATTTCACATGTCTACTTCTCCTGTCAACCTGAAGTATCCCAGTTACCCATTTTAGTCACCATCGGTCTTTGGATATTATCGTATATTCCTCGAGCAATCTCTTTTTACATTCAAATGTTCTTGAAATGGCTACTCCAGCATTTCTAAGAGATTTAGATAATAGTTTAATGGTACCTTGCCATGCAACTAGTTTTCTTGAGGAATGTAAAAAAATATTAGACAAAAAATCTATCAACCTAAAAATATTAACACTGAACATTCGTAGCTTACAGAAAAACTTTGACGGGTTTGTTGTGGCTTTAAATCGTTTAAACATGGATCTAGATATTATTATACTAACGGAATGTCATCTAGGTACATCGTCTGTGATTCGATCTATTCCTGGTTACTGTATAAGTAAGCCACAAACGGCACTAACAGTTCATACATTTTGTATCGTAGTTTTGAATGATTACCCGCGACACAGGATTCAGTTCCTAGTGCGGGAATCTACAGTTATTTGTATGCCATGTAACATCATTTTGTTAAATAAATACTTTTTGTTTGTTTGTTTGTGTTTGTATGTGTTTCAAATTAGCTGGTAGTATAGTGTCATGGGAGGCTAAAAAACAGAAAACAGTTGCTCTCTCAAGCACAGAATCTGAATATATGGGCATAGCAGATGCTTGCAGGGAAGCAATTTATTTGCATAATTTGTCAAAGGAAATTATTAATGATTCCTATACAATAACTATATATAATGATAACCAGGGTGCACTTAGGCTGTGTTCAAGTAATAGTTTTAATAAGAGAACCAAGCATATTGATATTCGCTACCATTTTTGTAAAGACTGTATCGCTGATAAAATTATTGAACTAAGATATTTAGAAACAGCTGAAATGCCAGCAGACCTGTTCACTAAAGGTTTGGGTAATACCAAGCATTATTATTTTTTGCAGTTATTAGGAATACAGAATGTAAAAGCAATATAATTATTGTGTTTAATTTAAAGTTTTGGGTAAAATATTGTGGGTATCTATGTTATTTTGATAAGTGGGGGTGTTAGTATTATATCAAAATACCAGTAATGCCATCTATGATTTTGTTAAGTAATTACTATTGTACGGTTGTATGACAAAATATGTTCTATAATAAATCTCACTCACTGTCTGTCTCACAGTAAGAAACGTTGTTTAATTTATAATATTTAAGCCTTAGTTATCTAGGTGATGAGGACCAACTTTTTTTTTTCGATTTGGCTACGTTATTGACCTAGCAAGGTCTTTACAGCTTCACCGGACTACTCTGAGGACCAAAAGCCATTTTAATATACTTACTAAGATCTTAATAGTACTAATTAAAATGGTCTTTCGGAAGGCTTCAGCGATACTTCGTTATACATTACAAGTTCAGCGTATGTACGAGTGCAACCTTTTCAGTAATCCGCGATAGTTTCTACCACCAACTCGGCTACCATCGCTTCACACATTATACACCTTAAGTAATGTAATTACAATTCTTGTGTCATGTTGCAACACAGCAACGAACATAAGTACAATAGGCTCCTAAGAATTGAAGAATTTTTTTTATAATATTGGTGGCAAACGAACATACGGGTCACCTGATGGTAAGTGATCACGGCCGCCCATGGACAATTGCGACACGAGAGGAAACACAGATGCGTTGCCGGCCCTTAAGAAAGAAGTAGGCTCGTTTCTTGAAAGTTTTCTTACTTTGCCACGGATCCCATAATCAGAACCTAACCAAACTCTCATCAAACTACCCTTGAAGTACATCCTTTTCAATAAAAAATGAATCATCGAAACCGGTTAGCGTAATATTGAGTTATTCGTCCATTTGTCGTGTACATACATAATGCAAATTTGAAACTTATACGGTTTTGCACTGGATGCCGTTGTCGGAACTGTACCAAATTAAAATGGCATCACATTGGAAGTACCAGCTTTCAAATAAAAAAAGAATAATCAAAATCGGTTCACCCAATCCAAAGTTATGAGGTAACAAACATAAAAAAAAAAAAAAAAAAAAAAAAAAAAAAAAAAAAAAAAAAAAAAAAAAAAAAAAAAAAAAAAAAAAAAAAAAAAAAAAAAAAAAAAAAAAAAAAAAAAAAAAAAAAAAAAAAAAAAAAAAAAAAAAAAAAAAAAAAAAAAAAAAAAAAAAAAAAAAAAAAAAAAAAAAAAAAAAAAAAAAAAAAAAAAAAAAAAAAAAAAAAAAAAAAAAAAAAAAAAAAAAAAAAAAAAAAAAAAAAAAAAAAAAAAAAAAAAAAAAAAAAAAAAAAAAAAAAAAAAAAAAAAAAAAAAAAAAAAAAAAAAAAAAAAAAAAAAAAAAAAAAAAAAAAAAAAAAAAAAAAAAAAAAAAAAAAAAAAAAAAAAAAAAAAAAAAAAAAAAAAAAAAAAAAAAAAAAAAAAAAAAAAAAAAAAAAAAAAAAAAAAAAAAAAAAAAAAAAAAAAAAAAAAAAAAAAAAAAAAAAAAAAAAAAAAAAAAAAAAAAAAAAAAAAAAAAAAAAAAAAAAAAAAAAAAAAAAAAAAAAAAAAAAAAAAAAAAAAAAAAAAAAAAAAAAAAAAAAAAAAAAAAAAAAAAAAAAAAAAAAAAAAAAAAAAAAAAAAAAAAAAAAAAAAAAAAAAAAAAAAAAAAAAAAAAAAAAAAAAAAAAAAAAAAAAAAAAAAAAAAAAAAAAAAAAAAAAAAAAAAAAAAAAAAAAAAAAAAAAAAAAAAAAAAAAAAAAAAAAAAAAAAAAAAAAAAAAAAAAAAAAAAAAAAAAAAAAAAAAAAAAAAAAAAAAAAAAAAAAATACAGACGAATTGATAACCTCCTCCTTTTTTTGAAGTCGGTTAAAAATAATGTAATTTATGTCCCTTTTTTCCAAACATCCGAATCCTTCTGTAGTAAAGTTTGTTGCAAAATGAAGACATTATACTATACTAGCGGGCCCTGCAGACGTTGTCTCGCCCTGATTATGAAAAAATCCTTGACAAATTATATACTAAAACGTTCCTCATTAATCACTCTATCCACCGGTGAAAACCGCATGAAAATCCGTTCGGTAGTTTCTGAGTTTATCGCGAACAGACAGACGGACAGACGCGGTAGGGAACTTTATTTTATACTATGTAATGATTAATAAACAATACAGATCTATAGTAAACTTTACCTCCGCCAGTGGTCGGTTGCGTGGTCGTACTGGCTCCAAACGTACCAGTTGTCGGTTTGAAGCCGCCGAACGGCGTGGCGGTTGAAGCACCGCTGTTGAACGATCCTGAAGAGAAAAAATTGCATAATTAAAAAAAACCCAAGGTTGCCCTAAACTCGTCAATTAGTATAGGGTTTGAAGATTTCGAATTTTATAATATTTTTTCTCTTATTGAACTTAATACAGAAGTAAATATATAAGCCTCACTTAGAAATCTGTGAATTACAGTAACTCGTAATGGCTCAAGTCTTGTAACTCAGTAGTCACTTATAATGACATAAAAAGACTTTTTTTATATCATAGGCTGCAAACGAATAGGCGCGTCACCTGATGTTAAGTGATCACCACCGTCCATAGATACTTGCAACAAGGTCAGGAGAGTCGCAAGTTCGTTATCAGCCTGTGTTTTGGGGGAAGGATGGAGAGGGGACGGGGAAGGGGGAAAGGGAAGTAGGCTTCCTGCGCTCAGATACAATACAATACAAAATAAAAGCAATTTATTTTTCCAGTATGTATTACATATATTTCTATAGTACACTCTGCAGGTTAAATGATTTGATAAATTTTAACATATGAAGGGTCATTAGATTAATGTTATTTGTATGAATAGCATAGGCTACGTAATATTTAAGAATACTGAATGTTAATTAAACAAGAGAGGTTTTGCAGTGCGGTTACTGGGTTTATGTATTAATAACTAGAGGGCCCGGCGGTCATTATTCCGAGATGATAATAAAAAACAAACTTGACAAACTATATACCTAAACCTTCCTTATGAATCACTTTATCTACTGGTGAAAACGGCATGAAATTTTTTTGAGGTTATGGGAACAGGCAGCCAGACAGACGTGGCAGGAGACTTTGTTTTATAATATTTAATGATTCTACTTGTTTGTTTATGCTTTTTTATTCCAATGCAATATATATTTATAATTGACTAGCGGGCCTGGCGGACGTTGTCCTGCCTTGATGATAAAAATAAATCCTAAAAGTCAACCGCAACGCCACCTACCGGGTCCTATTGTGAATCTAAACCATTCTCGGATCCACTGGAACACGCACACGAAATTTCATCAAAATCGGTCCAACCGTTTAGGAGGAGTTCGGTGACATACACACACAAACAGAAGAAATTTATATATATTTCTCTTAGTTCGCGTTATCAAGACCAGCGCTACGTAAAGTAATTAATTACGTAGGTAATTACCAAAGAGGTCATCATATTTCCTCAATAGAAATGAAGACTTATTCTAATGTAGGATTCATTCTTAACTGAGACATATGCAAAATGACCAGACTAACAAACAGTGATAATTACACAAAGAAATTGATCTTCTAGTCTTTTCCCCACTAAGCAATAATATTATATTGAAATAACTACATACATATGTGAATTCAGACACAATCTTTAATACCTGATAAAGCCAAAACGTAAAGACATTAATCTATACAAATATCATGAAATAACTGTCCTTTGTTTCTCACTAGTTATGTCACAAGCCATATATTTTATAGCATTTATTTGTTAATGAGGTTGTATACCCTATAATTTAAAGCAATGACCCTTAAGAATGTAACAATTATCAAAGTGTAGCTCAGAATCAATGCTTAGGTAGAACATATTTATGATACGCTCAGACTGTGTAACATGGTAATTGAAGGCCAAGTATGACTGAACTGTGTATAACCATGTCAGCAAAATACTGTGCTACCCAGCTCTGTTGCATACTATGTGCCTACCCAACTAGCCTTATTAGGATTATGTTTAAGCTTATGTATATTTCAAGGAACTCAATTTTTTACAAATTCAAAAACAATTAAATTTCAGCGCACAGCTAATAAAAATAAAATAAATAACAATCTGTAGTGTACTGGCCACGTATAAATCTTTATTATAACCTCGATGGCTGTGCAAGTGTAAAATAAATGAATGTTGTATGCCTTGATGTCCCTTTTAAAATAAACTAGCCGACCCGTGCCCACTTCGTTGGGCGGTAATACGTAAGCGTGGAATGGTTATTTTGCGCTAAGACGCAGCGGAAGCTCTGAAAAGGAAAAAATACCCCGATTTTGCAACATTCTTCATTTCTGCTCCGCTCCTATGTGACTTAGCGTGATGATATATAGCCTATAACCTTCCCTGATAAATGAGCTATATAACACTGAAAGAATTTTCCAAATCGGACCAGTAGTTCCCGAGATTACCCCTTACAACGTCACAAACTCACAAACCCACAAACTCTACCTCTTTATAATATTAGTATAGATAATAAAAATATATTTGGGAGTATAAATATTACAGTGGCGACGAGGATGGGATGCCATGCCAACAATCACATAGGGAATAATTATGATAACATAAAATATTCAACAATATAATATAGTTATCAATTGAATTAATAGGAAATCAACTCACCAAAGCCACTGGTGGCATTACTTCCAAATGTCGGTTTCTGGAACATCTCTCTGATTATATTCTTGACTAGCGAGTGTAAACTTTTCTTTTATCCGAATCAGTTAGGACCTCTCATAGTGAATTCTGTAACAAACATCAAAATTGAATAGTTGAGAGAATGGCAGATGCTCAAGCCTAGGTGATATAGTGACACAAAATCTTACAACACTGCAACAACATTACACATATCACCTCCACACACATGCAAGCTTACATATGAAATTAGAAGGGTTTTTACTTTAGGTTTTAGGGTTTGTTTTTTGTTTTTGCCTTAGATTAGCTCAGATAGGTCGCGAATTGCATGAATCAGGCAACAGCCCAAGCCGAGGTGTGCAGCGCACCCTTGAGCTAGTTAACAAAACAAAATCGGCTGAGTGCCTTAAGTTCCCGCTTTAGTAGTCCGGTGAAGCTGTTAAGACCTTGCTAGATCAATAGCGTAGTCAGTTCGAAAAAAGAAAAAAAGAATGTTGAGAGAAACAAGGTCCTTCTCTCCCTCTTTCTCACTCCTTTTATTAGGATTCTCAGTAAATATGTAAAAATGAATAAAATTCAACTTTAATTGTTGCTTTTTTCTTATATATCTTATGTAATGTGAATATGCGTGTGTGTGTGTGTGTGTCTGTGTGCATATATACTTATATTATATATGTATTTACTAACTTAGTTATTTAGGGACTTACTAATCCCAATGATGAATCATAGTTTTGTTCTATTTTAGACATATGGTGATAGTCTAAATCAATTTCAAAACTCTTGTTGATTTCTTTCCTTTAATTTGTTAATATATGTAGATACATGACACTTCCACAGAACCATAGAGTAAAAAAAAGGAAACAATTTGTTCAAATTTCAACTGTCAAGGCATCACTTTCAAAACTTCTGTCATAAAGTGGGTATACTTTTGCCACTATTTTCAAATTAAAGGGTATAAAGATGTTCCTGTCCACGTCATTATTTACAATATATATTATGTCTCAATAATATATTTTATTTAAAAATAGCATATTTGTAAAAGCACATGCCATGTGGTCAGTATGATTTCGAGTCCATAATTCAGCTGAGGTCTTACTTTAATGAAAACTATGTTCAGCTCTATTATTGACCCAACCACCAACAGTCTCTTGACCTGTGCCTCATGTGGTTTTTATTGGTTTGGCATTAGAAATTCGCATCACGAATTTGGGGTTATTAAAGATTGTTTTTTATAGGGGTTGGTTACCCCTTTCAAAAGACACCCCCCTCAACCCGCGGAGAGGCATAGTTTTTTTATGTGTTTGAAGTTACTGTAATGGAACGTGATTTTTCCTTCAGATGCGTATTTTTAAGGTTTATAATAGTATAATTTTGTTGCTTTTATATATATATTGTTGTTTTATAAAAAATCACTATTATTTCAGAAAAATCTAATATAAATTATTTGTATGAGGTAAAATGGAGCGTTTTCCTGATCTGGTATTTTTTGTTTTTTTTTCTATGTTTAATCAAAACTCAACTGTCTCAATCCTAGAAAAAAATATAATATACGTTATTTGTATAGTGATAAAACCTCTGCACACATAACACAGGCGAGGAAGCGCAGCGAGCGAGCGAACTGGTCCAAGCAAATCCGATTAAGTCGCATTAGGTTAATAGAGGAATAGGGCTGGTACAAAGCGAGGCTTCGCTCCTGCCCTAGTTCTCTATGTAGGTTAGTATTCTGAAAACATATCAAATTCCTTGTTTTATATTAAATATTTTTTTAACCACTATGAGCTTCAGTGTGAAATATTTGAGTGAATAATGAGGACAGAAGTGTATTGTAAATTTTTTTTTGTTGTTCAAGGTTTATGCTTTTCCATCAATAAATTGTTCCATATATACATAGTTTCATACAAGTTATTATTTGTTTAGTTAAAAACTCAACCTTTTTTAATGCAAAATTACTATAATTTTTAGTACTGTCACAAGAGTTTTAAATACTTCAAATTAATTTTTTTCCACATAATTTACATTTTTCCAGGTTATTTTTTGCTCTACTAATATATAGACATAGTATTGTACAAACTGTCGAATTTAAACTTAAAAATCATGATGTTGTTGATATACAACATTACCAATCATTGTTCGGAGGCGACATAATTTCAAAACTTTGATCATGAATATCTCAGTAACTATAACTTTCCGCAGCGGGAGAGTGGTTTAGAGGGGTAGTCAGCCCCCTCCCCCACCCCTCTCACCCCACCTCAACCCTTATTTCAGGATGCGAATTTCTAATGCAGCCCCCTCAGCTATTATTGACCCAACCACCAATAGTCTCTTGAGCTGTGCCTCATGTGGTTTTTATTTGTTTGCATGGAGCTTAAACCTTTATGGTTTTGGACAATCCAGGGGTTTTATACTAACCTTCAATTTTTTTGGCTATGAGATAATCTATAAGGTATTTGATTTATTTTTGTTCCATTTCGAATAAAAAGAATAACATTTTTAAAGCCTAAAGTAATACGTAAAAGATAAAACGTATCACATGTTCGACATAGACGCGTAAAACAAAAGAAAACGCCAATATTTTTTCCAACTGAGGGTTGTTTTAAAACTATTAAAAACACAAGTTTCTCGATACATAACCTATACTAGTGATCCATACGTGGTATAACACGGAATTTACATTTACCACAATTTTGCAATGTTCACTGAAATTTGGAAACAAAAATGACATAATAACCGACCAAATTGACATTTCACTTACACGAAAATCATGCGTACGGAAATATCGAGGTGTTGATAAAATTATAGTAATAATTATCATATTCATTTATATCACCTAATGAATAACAAATAAATTAAGCATTATGTATATATTAAAACATTATCAAATAGTTTGATTCAGTATAGAAATGAGTTACGAGTTGTAACGTCGGAGTGCATTTTAAAAATCTATTCAATTGTGTCGGTTAATACTAAGTTCGTTTGATTATGATTGTGTTCGAAAACTTACAGTGATATTGAGACAGCATACACAGAACACTTATTATTAACACTTTTTTTAGTAAATAAATCTTACAATGCACTTACTGCAATAGTTTTAAATTTACGTAGCTTGGACGAATGAAAACATCAACTTCTCAGGATTGTCGCGCACAGTGTTGCAAAAGTCTTATACCATAGATAATGTACACTTAAATTTTAGGTACCCCCGAATTTTTATGTCCCTGTCAAGGAATTTACAAATGAAACAACTTTTTATAAATCCCTTGGAATTGATTTACTACGTACGTATGCGTATTTTACCCAGTTTGAGCTGTAAGTTCGATAGTACACGTTCTTTTATAAAATAAGTGAGTCAAATTGCTGATGGCTGTTTTTCTGCACAGGGCCGTGTGATTGAGGCTCATTATGCCGATGCGCCTCCCACGATCATCGGGGAGGGCAACACTCACCCTACCGTAAGAGGTTTACCATTATGATCCCTCAGACCGCGAAGAGGCCCATAATGAGGGGGCGACACCTGCGGGGGAGGAAACGTAATGCAAATCGGCTCCGGCTCTCGGTAATTACGTTTAAGAAGGCACCATGGGGTTTTAGACCGTGCAAGTCAGAAAAAACCCACCATCTGCTGACCGGCTAGGGTGGGTATTCGTAGGGATTTCGTCATGTAAATACAAAAAAGGTTTAGGTATATATTTAGTAAAGGTTCTTTTTTTTAATTATCAGGCCACCCTGACAACGTCCTCTGGGTCCGCTAGTTTATTTTAATCTACTTCTCACTAACTGAAATTCAAATGAGAGTTTGAATTAATGCTGTCTTTTCAACGATAGATATTTATGTATTAATTTTATATTGTGTTTAAATTCTTTAACTTTTAACTAAAAAAATCTTAAACAGACAGCACCAGGTACGCGACCACACTGTTCCGCCTTGCTGCGGCAGTAACAAAATTAAAGATTGATTTTTCTTGTGTTTTTCAGTTCTAATTTTGTTCATTGTATACCGTCTTCTTTATGACAAGGTGGTAGAGCCACGCTGTAGCTATTACTAGTTTCAGCATGAATGGGTCCGCTCGTCCGGGGTAGTACCACCCTCCCACAGAACACCGACGTGAAGTAACAGTGCTTGCATTGTTGCGTTTCGTTCGGTAAGTGAGAGCGCCGAAGGTCCACCTCCTTTCCCTACCCCTCCCCCATACACAGGCTGGCAACGCATTTGCGACTCCCCTGGTGTTGCTAGTGTCTATGGTTGGTGGTGATCACTTAACATCAGGTGACCCACCTGTCCGTTTGCCTCCTTTTAACATAAAAAATAAATGCCAATAGTGCATTAGATGGCAGAAATTTAAATCGTAATATATCTATTTACGACCGAGGGAATAATAAAACTTGTTTACGATTATTTCAACACAGTATTTTCAATTATTGATAAGATTTCTGCAATGATCGTTACCGTAAATTTATTTATACTCTTGCGTGAGTGCTATCTAATTTATATATTTTGTATTAACATAAAATAAGTCCAATAGAGTTTCTACGAGAAGGGTAGTGTTCCGAACCGTTCATTTAACCAGAGTTCTCTTAAGTTAAATATTTTATTTGCAAACAAAATCTGTTTCTAATTTAGCCGCAGTAACTCTAAGGTTATACTTACACTATATACTGCGCAGTGGTTGTAATCTGTAGATTTGTTCATCTTCCTAGGACTGTTCTCGATCTTTTTTTGGAGTGTTACTATAACTAATAAAACGTGGTATAGCGATTTATAGGAAAGGTAAAAATTTAAGACGTGCTATTTTTAGAACCCAGTTTGCTTATGACAGTCGAAATAATTATTCAATTTTTTTGTTTATTCCCACGTATCGACGAGTCACCGTGTTACTTTAGATACAACTATAGTATCCCAGACCGATTAAACTTTATTTTATCTCTAAAAATAATCTACATTAATCTTAAAAATACGATAGTTACTTTATACCTTTATTGTCTTCTCATGATGCCCTTAACATAACAATCTTTGAACCGAAAGTAATTAAATTTGGGACAGAAATATACTGAAGAATATATCATCCTAAATGTAGCGAATATCATGCAAAGTCACTGAAATAATATAGTATTTTAACAAACTATTAAATAAATTACAGTTGCTCCGGGATTTATCTGTGGTGTGAACGTCGCGATAGACGGCGTGATAGATCTAGGACCTAAATGGAATTATATATATGACATAAGAACAAACGGAGAGTTTACACCAACAGATGGAACACAAATCACCGCCATGGATATTTTACGACTGAAAAACGATATGCCGGATTCGAAATTTAACAATTCATCGAACAAAGTAATTCAAACCCATGACTATTTGAGAGATTTAAGCGCTAATGTATTTGAAATCAAAAGCGAAATGACATCGATTCCAGAACGAGTCACAATATACGAGGAAAATGTAAAAATCAACGACATATTCGAAATACCACGTAAAGTTAAAGAAGATACGGCAATCAACGAATTCATTAAACATATCTTCAAACAAACGTTAACAGTTTTCGAAACGTTGAAAAAGAAGATAAAGGATGAAGACGTTAAAAATAGAATAGATTTTCTATCGAGAAGCTACGAAACGAAATTCCACGATTTTGTCAAAGAAACTCAAAAACAGAGTATCAAAACGAAGCTCGGAAAGCAAAAGGTTATTTTAAACACAATAGATACGTCGAATTGGATTTTGAAACGACTGGTAAACTATTTAATAGGCGATATTTCGAGCGGAGACGCCTTACGGACCAAAATGGCTGCCACGAACGTTTTCCGCAACGAAGTCGAAAGGGAAATTCAAATGGAATACAAACACGCGTGCGTTAAATTCGGCATTTGTCGCCACGTGAATAATTTCAGCGGTTTTCTTATAGACTTTATTAATATTATATTAAAAAACGATGACAGGAAGATTACATTAGCAGTAAACGCGTTAACAGATGTCCTCAAAGACGCCGATTTCGAACGAGTCATGGATATCGAAACGAGGTTAGGTTTTCTGAAGGGAATCGATTACATCGAGAAATCAGATACAATGATACAAAAAGCTGTATTCGTTATACTTAAAAATATTTTACATAACAAAAATTTGCCGTTCGTTATCGAATCTACGAAGGCTGGTGAAAGCGTAAATACAACCGTCGCATTTCTTAATTTAATTGATATTTTAGAGAAGACATTACCTGGCGATGATACGAACTTATTAGAATGGAACGATATAAGAAATTGTATACGGGAATGGAGCGATGGGTCAAGAGATGATATCATGGACATTATACAAGCTTTCGTGGATTATCTGAAACGGGCTGTCGATAAATTGGACACAAAATCTGCTCGAGACGTAGGATTCTGTTTGCGAACGATTTTAGTAAAAAATAGACAATTTTAACGTGTATACCTACTCTTATGAAACGCATTCAATTCTGTAAATAACTTCAATTAGATTTTACTAGTGATTCTAGGTTATTAAAACAAAATACACGAAAATAAAATTCGTTCAATAAAGCCTCTGGGCTCTGTTCTACTTTGATAAGCAATAGGTACTCCTTGTTGAAGATTATTATTGCCAGTATCAAATTAGTGTTAAAGTTTTTTTTGTCAAGCAAACTTCTAAATTATTCCTGCCATTGTCGAGTAGGTGATATTACAAAGTTTTGAGATAAATTAAATGTTTTAATAATATCGTAACTCTCTTGTTAGAAATTTCCGGGGAGTTTTTGTGGAAAATCAGAATTCATGTTTTCTAAACCATTATTTCTAAACCACTTCACATGTGCATAATAACCGTACTATATTACGTAAAATGGCATCAAAATATTACAAAATATAAAGTCAAATAACAACAGTAATGAACAAAATATAAATGCCACTACATGACAGACTACTGAAGATCCCTCAAAAACCTATTATTTTAAAGTTAGAAACTTTAGGTAATTTCGGGGCTTTAACAAAATGGCGGTCTTTATTAGAGACATTCCAAGGAGTTTTTGTGACGTGTATATTGATAATTATAATCCACTGGATTAGGCGCAATAAAATTATATTAGATGAAATACCACCAAGCATAACACAAATTTATCAGTAACTGACAAAGTTTTGGTCAAAGATTACATTATAATTGACGGTTATTGTCGGAAACATACTGACATATAAAGAAAAATAGTAACTTTTTCCTGAATCTTGAATCGATTCATCTTACTACGTTTCGGATTGATTTAAAAATCAATTTTTCTAAGAGAACAGTCGCTATCTCTGTTGCCGACTGTATGTCGCTGCGCACAATATAGGAAATAGGGGAAAGGATGCAATAGAAGTACGCTAGATTCGATATGCTAGGGGCGTGCTTTTTTATGTATTTGGATATATTCATTATTCCCTCAAAAGTGTTGATCATAGCATGCAATACGCACAATAAACTTTTAATAAAAACATAATGTGTATTACATTGCTATTTAGAGCAAATTGCAAACAAGATTACACCTGGCGTAACTATGTCATAGGAGTTTTTGGCGGGAGTTTAGTCTGTCATGTAGTGGTTTTATATTTTATTCATAATCTTGTACCTACTCTATATTATGTAAAATTGGTGGTGTTTTATGTAATATAGTTTGTTTATTGTGCAAAAGTGAAGTGAATATAAAATAATACCACGGAGCATGAATTCTGAGATGTTACAAAAATTCCCTGGAAACGTAACAAGGGAGCCACCATCTTGTTGGAACATTAACATTGACATTGAAATGGTCGCACGACACTAACTTGTAATAACATTAATAACTCGAGAATGACAGCAATAGTCTAAAAGATTGGTTGCCAAAAATAAAGTAAAAAAAAACACTGATTTTAATCAACAAAAAGTGCGTAAGTAGAGATTAGTTACTGACACAATTTATTATCACTGTTTGGTTTGTTTTTTTCTTTTGCAGCAAGGCAATGGCGATGAAGTCATAGAGCACATTTATTTATTTACCAATTGCAATGATATTATAGCTAAAAAGCTGTAGATATGTTATCCACATGGTATTTTGACAAAAGAATACGCAAAAATCGATTTTACAGATAATAATCATCCACAAACTAAAAAACAAAAATTGGCGCCATCTTTTGATCTTTTCTTCTCATTTTTAATTGCTGCCAGTACAATGTAACATTGACAAACTTTTTTATAAATACTAGTCATTGTATACTTTTAAATTATAATTTTAGAATGAATGCTTTATTGCACTTTTTATTTGTATACTGGCGAGCTTCATGCCATAAGGTATTTTCTTCCAGCTAACCAGCAGAATTAATGTCAAGCAATGCCTATATAGACTAGACAAAATGGATAAATAAATATATACATGTATACAATATAATAAATACATATATAACATAAATATAGAGTTTTTGGCGGGATTTTTGTCTGTTATGGAGTGGATTTTATATTTTATTCAATAATCTTGTATTATTTGAGTCTATATTTCGTAAAATTGATGGTGTTTTACGTAATACAGTTCGGTTATTGTGCTTAAATGAAGTGTATAGAAAATAATACCATGGACCATGAATTCTGATGCCTCGAAAACTCCCTGGAATGTTCTAACGAGAGCCACCACCTTGTTGGAACATTGAAATTATTCAAACGACACTTATTGTGTAAAACATGTTGTAATCTCCATTGAAACTAAACATTAACACTGGGAAATGCTTCTGCGGAGCCAAATCAATAAAAATAATGATGGGTCATCCAACTAAGAAATAAAACAACAATTACGTAAAAATATTTCTTACTTGATAAATTGTATTTACATGATAACAACTAACTTAAAAATAACTTACAATCAATATATAATTAATTAACGTCTTTTTATTACTAAATTATAAAATTCTTATTGCCCATACATAGGCAGACATTGCAAATGTCAATTTCGATTTCGAGAAATATAATCATAATAGACCTAATTAAGCTGTGATCATTAGACTAATAAAAGTAGTCAATAAAAAATAATACAAATATCGGACGTAAAAGGAACATAATCCTTTTATAGTCACGCACAATAATTTCGTCCAAAACCAATGAAATCTAGAATAATTTTTGTGAAGCCTTTTGCGACCAAATTAACAAATAAGTAATCCTATACTAATATTATAGAACTGGGGGTTGTTTGTCTGTTTGGCTGCTTGAACGCGCTAATCTCAGGTACTACTGGTTCGATTTGAAAAATTCTTTCAGTATTAGATAGCTCATTTATCGAGGAAGGGTAATATATGATCACGCTAAGACCAATAAGAGCGGAGCGGAGCGAGGGTAAAGCGGATTGTTGGCGTGGCGAGTGCGTGAGACGTGGCGACGCGATGCCACGCCCAAGCGACTTTGCGCAATCTCTCTTGCCACACTGAACTCTCATACATATATACGTAACCTGTATTTTACTTTAATTTTTTTTATTTAATTAATATAAATGTCCAATAAGAGCGGAGCGAGGGTAAAGCTGATTGTTGGCGTGGCGAGTGCGTGAGACGTGGCGACGCGATGCCACGCCCAAGCGACTTTGCGCAATCTCTCTTGCCACACTGAACTCTCATACATATATACGTAACCTGTATTTTACTTTATTTTTTTTATTTAGTTAATATAAATGTCCAATAAGAGCGGAGCGAGGGTAAAGCTGATTGTTGGCGTGGCGAGTGCGTGAGACGTGGCGACGCGATGCCACGCCCAAGCGACTTTGCGCAATCTCTCTTGCCACACTGAACTCGCATACATATATACGTAACCTGTATTTTACTTTAATTTTTTTTTTATTTAATTAATATAAATGTTTATTGGGTAAACATTTTTTTTTCTGGAATTGATTACGCTATTGACCTAGCAATGTCTTAACAGCTTCACCGGACTACTATTTCCTGTCGTAAACTATCCTTCTATGCATGTTACCAGCACAAAATAATTTTAATGTTCTACATCTTCCAAGCGTCCCGCGACGGTAGACTTTTTTCTCTTTTTAGAATTTCTGATTCGTCATCAGCCCAAAGTAATATATTCCAAGCGGACGAGGTCGCGAGCAGAAGCTAGTGTTCAATAAACTTAGCATTAAATCAGCGTGAACAACTCCATAGATCACTTCAGTGGATTTACTTATATAAAGTGCTACCTACATCTAAAAAAATCTACTTGACATCTGTACGTGGTTTATTTTCATATAGTTGCCTAAAAAAACACATACAATACACACACATACATCAATAAAATTCTGTATAATATATAAGAAACTCTATAACATAATATTATATCAACATAAAAGCAATGCAACATTGTATTTTGGTAATTATTTCAAAAATTATAAAATTTTACAAACGAGTATATAAAAATTTTCTATGTCGTGTTTCGATGTGAAACATATATAGGCGAGGGTAAACTTGGTTGTTGGTGTGGCGAGACGTGGCGACGCAAAACACGAACTTTGCACTATTAACGAAATACTCATAAACATTTGCGACCCTATCTGTATAAACATAAGATTCAAATTATTTTGTCGGCCGCTCGTTATACAAGTGTACAACCTAGCGCCCTTTGATAAATGCCGCCAAACATACCGCGCCTGTGCATAACGGTGATTTTTTTGACTTTTTGTATTTTGTATTTAATAAAAATGAATATTTATATTATAAATTAAATAAATAGTCATTTATGGAACCAGTTTGTAATGCTTTATCTTATCATTATGCTGATTCCTGTCGTAATCTGTTCTTTTATGCATATAACTTATACAAAACAATTTCGACGTTTCACATCCGCCATGCGTCCCGTGACGGTTCGCATTTTTTTCTTTTATCATTTCCTGTTACAAAATCTCGACAAGTCTTCAAAATAAACAAACACTATACATCAAAATTATACTCATCTTCCGATATCGTATCCAAATATGCGGAATTATGATCGACATCCTTATTCACTAATATATCTTCTAAAGTAATCTTCTGTTCACTATCATTCTGCCCGTTGGCTGTTGGATCCGAGTTGTCATTGCCAATGTTTGCGGAAAACAAATCCTTTGGACTTTCTTCATGCTTGTCCGGGTCGTTCAAGGATTTACCGTCTCCTTCCATGTAATTTTTCTCACCAATTTCCTCATCTAATGCGTCCATTAGCTTCTTATCCTCAACATCTGTATTAATAACATTATTAATCGCAAAACTATTATCCGAAACGCCATTTTTATGTTCCGAGATATCACTGGATTCATCAGCATCCTTGCTAGCGATACTCGACGATTTATGCCCATTTAATTCAACAGTCACGTCTTCATTTGTTACTGAATCTTCGATTTCTTCACTATTATTATAACTTTCTTTACAACGATCAGAATCAATGGTTTTATTTGTAACTGAACTGTCATTTCTTTCAATAGAATCTTGAGCTGCATTATCAGAACTTTTTATTATGTCATTCACTGTTTCTTCACTTGTTTCTCCTTCATTATTTACATTCGTCTTTTCATTCAACTCATCTCCAACTTTAGAAAGTTGTCCCACACTTTCACTTCCATTAGAATCTCTGTCATTATCTTTCCCCTCGCTACTTCTTCTGTTCCCTTTCGCAACGTCACTCGCACTGTTCGTATCACCAATAACACTGTCACTCTCATCGATAACACTATCTTCATTATTAACATCACTGGCTTCATGTTCTCTTGTCCCAACACTATTACCCGCATCATCGTCCAACCTTTCCAGCAATTTATCGACATTTTTCACACCAAACTCGCCGAGACTGTCGAACATCTTCTCGACTCTGATCTTCCTGTACTTTTTGGGCACTTTACCAAGGAACCTCTGAGAGACGACAGCTTTCAGAGCCAAAGCCGCTAAAGTATCGACTCTCTGCCTTCTATTAGCAACACTGACGGATGTCTCTCCATCATTATCATTGTTTCCTGAATCCCAATCAATGCAGTCCTCCTCGGTGAGGAACTCAGTGACTTTGTCGTTAATATCGACCATGCAGTCGAAATCATCGTCCAAGGGTTCGTCTTTGATCTTTAAGCTCCTAACAGACGATATGCAAGGATATACACAGCTGTCATTGAGGCCGTAATTCTGAAATAATAATAAAAAACAATTACGAATTTATTTCCTAACCAATGAGAGTCAAATTGAGGTTTGGTGAATGGGTGGGATTTAATTAATTAGATAAGAGGTTTGCTGTCATCTGGTAACTTTTACAGGGGCTCATAGAGCCAATAGTTTGAGAATCCCTCGATTAGGACAATCTACATTACACGAGTAAAGCTGCTGATAAAATTTGGTTTCTAATAATTAACTCACCTGTGTTACATGGGAGGTATTTAAATACTCTCTATGTTTGTCCGTCAGCAAAGAATCGCACCGGACGAGACGTATTTCCATTGTTTTTAGACTTTCCATCACTCCTGGCTCTACTATTGGTTCACCTGAGAATTTTATTATCTATTATTATATACACATTATAATCTATAGTATTCATCTTATAATTGTTCCCCATTCTTTCTAAATCCATCAGAGAAATCGCTGATGAGTTATCAATACCAAATCATACAGCATCTTAGCTTCACCCAAACAGGGTTCAGCCGAGACGCTGTGACAGATACCAATGTTCTGGTAACTGCTTTTCACACTACTCTCTTTCGATGCTGTTCTTGGCACACTTCATCATCACGTGATGTTGTACATCATCAATTTTTCTACAGACATAGCAGTTGAATGATATAATGATAATGATGGCTGATTGACATAGAAACGATCCTTTTATTTTGATGTCAAATATGTTTAGCGACAGGTCAGACCGACTGTTGGCGTGGCGTCGCGTCGCCACTGCATGCGTCGCCATGCCATACGACTTTGATTTTATGTATTTAATGTATATAAAAGTCGATTAAAAAAACAGTAATCTTTGTCTTGCAAAAAATCTTATTATTAGTCATTATGCCATATTTATTTCTTGTCGTAAACTATCCGTTCATGCATATTACAGGTTCAAAATAAATTCGAAGTTTTTTAGCAACCGACCTTTTTTTTTATGCCATTGCTGGCAAACGAACGGGTGGGTTCACCTGATGTTAAGTGATCACAACCGCCCATGGACACTAACACCAGAGGTGTCGCAAGTGTGTTTCCACCCTTTGGGGTGAAGGGTTAGGGGAGGGAGAGGAGAGGGGAGGGGAGATGGGCCTTCGGCGCTCTCACTGGCCGAACGAAACGCAACAATGCAAGTACTGTTACTTCACGTCGGTTTTCTGTGAGAGGGTAATACTACACCGAGTGAGCCGACCCATTCATGCTGAAACCAGTAATAGTTTCAGCGTGGCTCTGCCACTACTTCGAACACAATCAACTAAGAGACTTGGATACTGAATGCTCTTAACTAAACATGTCACAAGAGATATTACTTTTACCTGATTTATATAAAAAAAACCGTACTGAAAATTATTTTTAATAAGTCACATCTATGAATCGGGATAATATATAGATTCTAAATCGATTAAAACAATCATTATTTGAGACTTACTCTTCTTCTTGTGCATGCAAATACTCTCATGTCTCTTCAAGTTCTTCAGCAGTACGTAGGTGCGGTTACATTTGTTGCATTTACCTGAAATCAATCAACGATATTGAAATAAAGAAAGACATATACGGCATAAATTTACAAGTATATACATAAACAATAGCGGGGTGGTAGGGTTTTACAGCCGGACTGGGTCGCAACCACCATGTATATGGCCAAAAAGCCCGTAATAGTGATTCGCTTCTGCGGGTCGCATCTCGGGATCAGCCTGTGCATATCCAGCTTTTTGCAGGCCGGCATGACAGCGGCGACCGGCGATGGATAGTGTGTCACTCGGTGGTCGCCATTGTTTTTGGATTGTACTGTGCTTACCATCAGGCATAGTGCAGTTATTTTGCCGAGCAATTATTAAAAAAAACAATTGAAATGAGACGAACACTTGTCTCATTGAAGTGAAAATGTTTTTTGTTTCAGCAAAAGCTGCAGTTTTGCAAGTGCAAGTACCTTCTTCGGGAAGAGGCCTATGGCCCTGCAATGGATCCGTTACAGGCTGATGATAAATCGACGAATAGTTGAGATGACTAAGCGTTTATGGACGTGGATTCCTAAAAACTGTCTGCGTTTCTTTTCCCAGACCTAGAGTTATCGAGTATAGCTAGCTACAAACTTGTAAACAAAATAATTACACCTAAGTGCGACCCGGAGTTAAAAAACTTCGATAGTAGTAGAGATAGACCTAATTATCTAGAAGAATTCAAAAATTATACGCAATACTCTACACGTCTATGTTAAAGCACAATATCAATGACCGTCGGGTGATGTGAAAGTGGGAACAGCATGAACAAAACAAAATGGTTTATTGCCCGTTTTACTATCGACGGTTTTTAACTCCCGATCGCCCCTTGTAGCTTTCGGCACCGGTCATTGCACCTAGGTTTATTACTTCTGAAAGTCTTAGAACAAACTTTAACTTAGGTTCTCTTTGTTCTTTATTAACCGACTTCAAAAAAAGGAGGAGGTTATCAATTCGTCTGTATTTTTTTATGTTTGTTTTGATATTTTATATGTTAAATGTGACCATGACCATGCTGCTTGGATATTAACAAATAAATAAATTACTAGCTTATTGCGATCAAGGGTTATTATGACTCTTCGCCCGGGTGTGTGTGTGTGTAAGGCAAAGTGAATCATCATCCGGGGCGTGCGTGTATATAAGGCAAAGTGATTTATCGCGCAGTGGATGTGTGTATAAGGCAAAGTGACTCATTACCCGGGTGTGTGTGTGTGTGTATATAAGGCAATGTTGCTCACCACCCGGGGGTGTGTGTGTGTATAAGGCAAAGTGACTCATCGCCCGGATGTGTGTATATAAGGCAAAGTGATTTATCCCCCAGTGTATGTGTGTATAAGGCAAAGTGACTCATCGCACGTGTGTGTGTGTGTGTATATAAGGCAATGTTACTCACCACCCGGGGTGTGTGTGTATAAGGCAAAGTGACTCATCGCCCGGATGTGTATATGTATATAAGGCAAAGTGACTTATCGCCCAGTGGATGTGTGTATAAGGCAAAGTGACTCATCGCCCGGGTGTGTATATAAGGCAATGTTGCTCACTACCCGGGGGTGTGTGTGTGTGTATAAGGCAAAGTGACTCATCGCCCGGATGTGTGTATATAAGGCAATGTGATTTATCGCCCAGTGGATGTGTGTATAAGGCAAAGTGACTCATCGCACGGATGTGTGTGTGTGTGTGTATAAGGCAAAGTGACTCATCGCTCGGATGTGTGTATATAAGGCAAAGTGACTTATCGCCCAGTGGATGTGTGTATAAGGCAAAGTGACTCATCGCTCGGGTGTGTGCGTGTGTATATAAGGCAATGTTGCTCACCACCCGGGGGTGTGAGTGTATAAGGCAAATTGACTCATCTTCCGGGGAGGGGAGTATAAGGCAAGGTGACTCGTGGCCCGGGGGTGTGTATATAAGGGAAAGTGACTCACCGCCGGGTCGTCCGTCCTCGCCTGTGCACTTGTGCTGTATGAGCAGGTTGTCCGTGGCGAAGTAGCGCCAGCACACCTCGCACTTCACGTCCGGCACCACGTCGTACGGTATGCAATCGCCGTTCGTGAGGTGACTGCGATATACATATTACATTATTAATTATCAGAAGTTAAACTTCTTTTGGGACGGTGTCCATCTGATTTTATGGAACGCAAAAAAAAGGTAACTGCAATATTAATATTACATTAAATATTAGAAATTAAACTTCATTTGGGACAGTGTGAATTGAATTTTATGGAATGAAAATGTGTAACGAAATATACTTATAAATGTGTATATAGGTTTTAGGCTGTGAGAGAATGATATTGTACATCCTTAAAGAACTTGAAATCTATACTAATATTATTTATAGTATAAAGAGGTAAAGTTTGTGAATTTGTGACGTTGTAGGGGATAATCTCAGGAACTACTCGTCCGATTTAAAAAATTCATTCAGGGTTAGATAGCTCATTTATCGGGGAAGGCTATAGACTATATATCATCACACTTAGACCAATAGGAGCGGAGCAGCATTGAAGGATGTTTCAAAATCGAGTTTTTTTCCACTCGAGCGCTTCCGCTGCATGTTACCGTTAGCCCAAAGTAACTATTCCACGCGGACGAAGTCGCGGGCAGAGGCTAGTAAATATATATGTTCGTCTCTACTTCATGTACCTTATTGTTCATCGAAGTATCGAAGTTTTCACTGGTATAGGTTTCTAAAGTCGAGAATATTCTACATCTTTCTTCTTTGAGTGGTTAATCTTTATAGTGATATT
Source organism: Antheraea pernyi (assembly GCA_015888305.1). NCBI lineage: Eukaryota > Metazoa > Arthropoda > Insecta > Lepidoptera > Saturniidae > Antheraea > Antheraea pernyi. The sequence continues at coordinate 1,177,988 of MU158966.1, forward strand.
ATAGAAGTTGAATCAAACTTACGTATTATATTGATCGATTTGTTTAAATTCAGCTGAACACCGTCGGCAGCCGTACGGGAGACCCTTGAACTTGTGCTGACGATGATGGGAATCCACCTCGCTTGCATTCAGGAACCATTCGCCGCAGGGATTGCAAGCAAACCTTTAACCAAAAGTTGTATTTTGTTTACTGACATTGCGCAGTAGGTGTTGCAACTTTTTTTTTTAACTATCCTTAACTTTAACTTTCAATTGTCATTTTGATATTACAAACAGACGCTTTGATTTTATTTATTTGTAGTGATTTATGAAGTAAATCTTCTTTTAGCGCGACTAGGAGGCAACTGGACGATAATGCAACGGAAGTCCTTTACGGCAATATGGCGTCACGTTTCTGTACCATCCGGTTTTTAAATATTTTTGATTGTGTCTATAAATAGTGTAGCGAGCGTGTAACCAGTCTACTATCCTAAGAAATAGGATAGTAGGCTAGTCCGTTCAAACGCTCCACCAGCGATATCAAGTCATTAGAGAACAATGGGCTAAAACACGCCCTTTTAAAAAATGGCCAATCGCCGTGCCGTTGCTTTTCGTTCGGTTAGTGACAGTGCCGGAGGCCCACCGCCTCCCTCCCCTCCCAATCCCTCTCCTCGTCCCCTCCTCCGAACACAGGCTGGCAACGCATTAGCGACTCCTCTGGTGTTTATATTGTCTATGGACGGCGGTGATGACTTCAGGTGACCCGCCTGTTCAAGTTGAGGTGCGTCCCCGGCACTGTCACTGACCGAATGAAACGCAACACTGTTAGTTGAGGTGGGTGTTTCTGTGTGTCGGGTGGTTCTATCACCTACCACCTACACTGATACCTATACATTTCCCCCAGACTCGAACCATGTGAGTGCCCGAGCGTTCTAAATACATAAAAGAGTACTCAAGGTCTCATATACTAAAAAATAATTTATGTCTGGCAGCTTTGTCATCTTAATTTATTAAGGCTGAGATAAGTCTCGAGTGCACTCTATAGACTTTACCCATAGACAAACGTGTACTGTGTTGCCATATTATCTCTGTCAATTTTTTTTGCCCCGTGTTTAAATTTACCCGTGTCGTTATAGACAAGGCAATATAAACTCACCTGATATTCGTGTAACTGGGCACGTGGATCCTGACGTGGTTGTTGTAGCCCTTCAAGGTCCTAGTCGGTTGGTAGCATATGGGGCAGATGACGTCGTAGACCGCGTCGGTGGGGGGTCCGGGGGGTGCGGGGGGCAACCTCTGAGAGGGGGTCTTCGACGATCTCGACTTCGAAGATTGTTTCGAGTGATCAGATGATATCCTGGGAAAAGATAACCGTAATATTAGTAAACGAGTAATCAAACAGTCTGTTTGAGGCAAACTTAAAAACTAACGAACTTGATTTAGTTTAGGTATATACTTTGTCAATGTTTGTGCATAACTAGCGCGTGCATATCCCGCCCTGATAATAAAAAAAAACCTTGAAGTTAGACATATGCTGTCGCTGACTTTTTTGTAGGCATTATCAAGCTCTACAACTTTTCTCTAGAACTCAGTCTTATATTTCTCATCGTTAAGGCAACGTTCATATGAAACGTTTTCGTTCGACCGTTTTTTCACAGACTTACTTTGTAAATCCGACTGCCACAAAAAAGTCTAGCCAGTTTTCGGTTTAGTATATAGCCTACGATACTCACAAATAACGTGGCTTTCTATTGGTAAAATAATTTTCAAAATCAGTTCAGTAGATCCAGAGATTACCCCCTACAACCTCACAAACTTTACCTCTCTATAATATTAATATAGAAGTATAGATTTGGTTCAACTTGAGAAATAGGATAATTTACATTTCGATTAATGACCTCAATATTTTTTTAATAACAAATTAAATAATTTTCAAATTTGATTATTGTTATTAATTGTAAGTTTCATGGGTTTCGAACAGATGACCCTTTAAATTTTATTGTTGACAGAAACCTGTGGGACTGACTGTTATAGACCGTTATATATCTCCTTATATACATATAACATACATATATGTCATAATATTCACATTTATAGTGATTTATAGTTTTTTATGTCCTTATACTCAACTTAACTCACTCAAACACAATTGAAAATCAGCGCTAGGGTCCTTTATAATGGTGGCAACCAGCATATGCTGAATTATGCACCATGGCACAACTTTAAAATCTCCTAATGTTTAATTTCTTTTATGTTATACATGTCTCTGTAACTCTATTTTTATACCACTGTCTATGTATTTGCTATAATAAATATATTTTATTTCTTTCTAGATATCTCATAGATGGCACCACGTCATAATTTCTTTTACAATAACTGTGCCACAGCAACGCTTGGCTGTGTCAGCTAGTAGACATGTGGTTGGGTCAGCTAGTAGACATGTGGCTGGGTCAGCTATTATACATGTGGTTGGGTCAGCTAGTAGACACGTGTCTGGGTCCGCTAGTAGACATGTGGCTGGGTCAGCTAGTAGACATTATAAATGTATGGTGGTCTGAATGTGTATCATGAGTAGAACATACCTGACTTTCTTCAAGGCCACCGCAGGTTTCAATTCATTAGCCATAGATCGTTTCCGACTTTCGAAGAATGACGTCTCATCTTCTATCTAGAAACAAATCTAGGTTTTACTAGCCGTTCGCCCCGGCTTCGCACGGGTGTAGTACTTATTAAGAGAATGATACCAAATCTTTCCTTTACAGTGCGACCATCTCTATACATATACAGCCTGAATGGTTAAAGAGTCGCAATATTCAAAGAGATTATAGAGTTGTCGTATCTGGTTCTAAATCAATAAAAAACAATAGGTGTTTAATATTTGATCTAATTATCTAGAAAAATACAAACATTATACACGATCCTATCCTATACGAGTCTACGTTAAAGTACAGTGTCACTGATCGCCGTCGAGTGAAGTAAAAGACAAACTAACAAAGGATATTTTTTCGAAGCATGAACAAAACAAAAGGGTTTATTGTGCGTTTTATTATCGAAAGTTATTAACTTCGAGTCATCCGTTGTAGCTTTCGGCACCGGTCATTGCACCTATGTTTTTTTACGTTTGTTTACGTACTTTCGAAATTATCGGCTTGGGCTGTTGCTTGCTGAGCTAACCTAAGCTAGCTATTCATACATATATGAGTTGTTGAAACATATATGTGTACCAAGTATACATACCACAACAGCTCTTATATATATTTCGTAAAAATTTCGGAAAAATATAAAACACTTCCACTTGCATGTGTAAGCGTGTATGCGTGCACGTGTGTGGAGGTGACATGTGTAATGTTGTCGCAGTGATGTAAGATTTTGTGTAAGTGTATCGCGCGAGCAGCGTACTCAAGGGCTCCACGCCGAGGGAACGGACCTAGGCTTGAGCAGCTGCCGAGGGGGGCCTAGTCTGGTGGGAACGATATAGAACTGTGGATTTCTATGAGTTTGAAAGCATTTATACATAATGGGCTCTAGCAGTGATTATGCCCACACTTTCATTCGGAAAGAGGCCTATGACCCTGCAGTGGGTCATACACTTACAAGCCAATGATGATGATATATTGTTAGGAGGGATTTGCAGACCAGTGTTATTATGTTATTGAATGCATACGAAATCGCCAAAAACTTACTTTTATAACTTCGTTTTCGGGTTCCTTCTTCAATATGGACTTCGGTTTACCGCCAGATTTTGATTTATCAGACGAGTCCTGTAACAATTGTCCATTTCAAATTGTATTCCCCCACCGATTGAAGCGATGGTTAAGCTTAATTGATAGCGTGTTCGGACATCGCTTCGATGGACGTAGGTTCGAATCCTAGCAACTGGGTCTGAGGTTTCGGTGAAGGAACACATCGTGATGAGATCATAGCATGATGGTAGGCTTTTTCAAAGTCCGCCGGCCGGTAGCTACCGCTCTCAAGTTGAAAATCTGTTGCTAAACACATGTTGGTGCGTTCCAGCAATTATTTCCGTTAGTCAGTCAGTTCATTAATTATTCTTTGATTATTGAATGGGTCGGCTCGTCCGGGGTAGTACCACCCTCTCATAGAAAACGCACGTGAAGTAACAGTGCTTGCATTGTTGCGTTTCGTTCGGTCAGTGAGAGCGCCGGAGGCCCATCTCCCCTCCCCTCCTTTCCCTACCCTCCCCCATACAAAGGCTGGCAACGCACTTGCGATTCCCCTGGTGTTGCTAGTGTCTATGGATGGTGGTGAACACTTAACGTCAGGTGACCCACCTGTTCGTTTGCCGCCTTATGACAAAAAAAAAAATACTAGTCGAAATAATTTCCGCATAGAGAACGCTTGCGCGAAAAAGGTAAAGTTTCTGAGTGTGTAAGGGGTAAAATCTCAGAAACTACTGGTCGTAAACTCATTTATCGAGGAAGGCTATAGGCTATATATCATCACGCCAATACTAATAGGGGCGGAGCACCCTTTTGAGAGCTTCCGCTGCGTGTTAGCGTTAGCCCAAAGTACCTATAACACGAGGACGAAGTCGCGTGCAGAAGCTATTTTAATAATAGCACATATTGTCTTTACAGTACGTGTAATCGTTCTACGTCAGTTATATCTTTCGCTCTCCTGTACTAACTACGTATTCGCCGTCTTATTTGCGTCGGAAACGTTCAAAGGAGACACATTTCAAAAATTTTTTTTTGTTTGTATGAAACTTTTTTTCAGCCCGAAGTCATATAACTTTAAAAAATCGGAATAATATTCGATTTAGAGTATTACAGTCCCGTATTTAATGTCACCTTAATAATTGGAAGTTAAGTTAAATTATCTTGCCAAAGATCTGTCATTCCATCATAAGAAAGAAAACAAAAGCCAATGACGCTCTCAGCTACTCACAAAAGGTAAAATGGCGATGGGCTGGACACGTAGCGAGGCTCAGCGACAACCGTTGGACCAAAAATACAACATCATGGGCGGTCCACCAGGACAGAGAAAAAGAGGAAGACCCAATGCACGCTGGGCAGACGACATAACAAGAGTAGCAGGTACTACATGGCTGCGAGTGGCGGAAAACAGAGAATCACTGGTCATCTCCGGAGGAGGTCTTTACCTTTCATTGAGAGGGTTCTTGCTATTGTTTTTTTAACATTTTAATTTAAATCTGCATATTAGAGTACGAAATACATAATATATACAATGGTTCCGATGATACACGTTTCATTTTACCCGTTACTAGTCGGCCGGTCGACGGCTGTAATACGACATGCGATAGATAAACGAAAACATTTCAGCCGATAGAAAAAACGTTTCACTTTACAAGATACATGGTACTTACTTGAAACGTTGCAGAGTTCTTGTGTTGTTGTTGTTGTTGGAGAAGGCCGCTCGCTGTCCTTGTCACTCTCACAGGAACGGGATCATCCTTTTATACATGGTTTCACTTTAATACGCTTTATACGCTAATACTACTTTTATCAATTACTTATAAGTATTATACTAAAGGGTAATTGAGAAAATATGTTCGCATTTATGCGGGGGAGGGGATATCGTTTTATGTGACAAAGGGAGTCGGGAGTATCATTTACTGTGGCAAAATGTGACAAGAGGGGTTGGGAGTATCATTTACTGTGGCAAAATGTGACAAGAGGGGTTGGGAGTATCATTTACTGTGGCAAAATGTGACAAGAGGGGTTGGGAGTATCATTTACTGTGGCAAAATGTGACAAGGTTTGGGAGTATCATTTACTGTGGCAAAATGTGACAAGAGGGGTCAGGAGTATCATTTACTGTGACAAAATGTGACAAGAGGGGTCGGGTGTGGTAGTGAAAAAGTTGAGTGGATCACTGTGAGAGATATTTTCAAGTCTCATATAAATTAGTGATTCATGTAATTAAAAAAAATAGTCCTCATCTGCTCTCAGGTAAGCTATTAATCTTTTTATCATTGTTTACATTTGAAAATATTATTATATATATGCCAAATTTTTGGGAAAAGTCTACATACAAATTAAAAAATAAATATTATTACCTATTTTTAACACGCTTTTATTAGCTTCACCTGTATGTATGTATGTAACCGACCCCTTTGAGCTCGATTTTGTCCTACAAGCAACATGTTTTTTTTTTCTAATAAAAACATATACATATATTTACTTCAATTGATGTACTGGTCCTGTCTCGTAAAGTGACGCCGCCCGATGTACGTGTCACCCTTACAGGAGCCGAATCGTTCTAGAAAATACAGAAAATTATAAGCAAATAAATGTGTACGCGTCTCCATGAAACCTAATGTGAAAAAACAGTGTCTAATAAAATCATCTGTACGTATTAAGTCCATTTACTTATCTACTTTACCCTCGCACTTAAGTCGCGTCCTCATTAAAATTACAATAACTTTTGTTAGAGTGAACCGATTTAAATGAAACCAAGACTAAATGTTACTCGAGGATGTGCTTTATTATATGAGGTTTTATCGTGAACGCAGTAATTTAGCACTGATGCAAACATACAAACAGATAGACAGACACATTTCTAATAATGATTGGAATGTAATTTATTACTTATTTCAAGATACCTGCAACAATGTTTTTCACAAAAATCTAAAAATTACAGACATGTTAGATTTAAATTCTTATTATAGCAAATCAATTTCCCAATGTATGGAAGGGCGTGACTTTAGAACGGCTGCACCTGGCATGCTACTTGGCAAAAGTTTGAAGGATCACGTGGAATGTCAAGAATCTCCATATAAAAAAAATGAGTACGACGGAAGACAATAGGGAAATCTACAAAAATATTGACAGAATTGACTGTTTGACGTTCAGTTACGATTATGAAATCGAATAATTATATGAACAAATTGTAAAGATTTGGTATTCGTTTTTTTCTTAGTACACCCGTGGGAAGCTGGGACGGAACTTTGAAGAGCTGGATTTCGTAAAAAGAACCGGCATGATCTAAATACTAGAAACTGTGACAAACTGGTTGTGCCATGTTTCAGACTCAGTAAAACCAGTAAGTTTGTTTTGGGAATAGTGTTAGGTTTTACAACAAAGTCCCAAAGCATATTACCGATTTGACGGATGGTAAGTTTAAGCGTCATGTCAAGCTGGTTTTGGTGTTAAAAGGCTATTATAGAGTGGATCAATATTTAAACGATGGTGATGTCTGGAATTGACTCATCTCTGTGCATCCATTAAAAACGTTTGTGACATGTACTTTATATATTATATATATATTTGTTAAAAAGATGAACCAGATCAAGTTTCTTGCCGGTTCTTCTCAATGACTGGGTTGTTTGTCCGAACCGGTGGTAGTTTTGACGTACATAAGTGCCTTCTAAGGGCCTAAATTTAATAAAGTATATTTTGATTTTGGGCAACTAGTATATATGAAAAATGTGTTGGTATATCCGATGTTGATTGAACTCCTAAATGAAAGAAATAAGTGTGAAAAGACCGATGACTGAATCAATGTTTGACCAGTGCCAGTGGTACTATATCTAAAGGAATGTCTAACATTATCTAGGAACTCACCTTAACAATAGGTGAAGGCATATTATCTTGTCGATTGTTGCTACTCGTTGTACGTGTCAATCTTCCAGGATTAGATGTATCCTGGAGACAGAAAAGGATCATCTTTTTTTTTATAGTAGCACGGCAAATTTACTGCACTGTGCTTGATGGTAAGCACTGTACAATCCAAAAACAATGGCGACCACCGAGTGACACTATCCATCGCCGGTCGCCGCTGTCATGCCGCCCTGCGAAAAGCTGGATATGCACAGGCTGATCCCGATACGCGACCCGCAGAAGCGAATCACTATGACGGGCTTTTTCGCCATATACATGGTGGTTGCGACCCAGTCGGGCTGTAGAACCCTACCACCCCGCTATAGTCATTGCCTCGTTCGTCATTCAGCAGGGTGCACCACGTGCAGGTGAGGTTGGCTTGGGTGTCTCAAGTCTTATAATGTTATTTGACACCCCTTACACCCCAAATATACTACTCTATACATATAATAAAAATGTAAATCTAGTGTCTGTGTACTTATTAGATTTTTGTGAAAAAAATTGTTGCAGTGTCTAGAAATAAGTTACAATATAAGCTATGGTCTGACTGCTGTTCCTATACAGCGCCGGCGAAGCAGTTGCTCCATACTGTCATTCTGCTGTGATCACTCACTCTTTCATTCTTTTTTTTTAGCATCCAATCCCCTAGATCATTACTGTCATTATCGAATACGTAATAGTAATAAAGGTGTCTTGTAGAGGATTGCGTATAATTTTTGTATTTTTTAAGATAATTATATCAAATATTAAGCAATTTTTTTAATTGATTTAGGACGAGAATCGAGTGCAGTTTATTCTCCATAAATATTACTACCGTCTAAGCGTTCAGCCTATATATTAAAATATACCTTGTTATTAAATTTCACTTCCTTCACATTCTTTGATCTCTGCTCTCTCCGTAGACTCTCTTCTTTGTGTCTGTCTCTAGGTCGCGGTTTATTCGTATGCCTAGATAGAGGTTCGCCATCCGAATCATCATCTACATAGATTGTCTCTGACATTCCTAAGATGCAACAGTTGCCAGAGTCAAACTGGAACAAAACAGACCCACGTTTAAAATATATTTAAAAAAAAAACTATGACAATATAGTTTGTTTAGGTTCAAATGGGTAAAAAACACTAATGCACATTATCCATCCTTGCTTTAAATCTATTCAGTGCTATATTCCCTCGCCCCCCACAGGTTCACCGCCACGTATGTCTGTCTCGGAATTTTGAATTACAATGTGAGACGTTTGTCTCATGAAATTTCAAATTTATAACAATTGTTTTAGAGACATTTAGAACAATAACAAAGTGGAACCGTGCGAACTACAACTGTGATAGAAAAGGAGGCTTTCTACAGCAGTAAAACCAGCATAAAGGTATGTCTTATGTTTCCCAGATATTTATGCATTGCTTATGATCAAAGGCAGAAAGCAACCCACTTAATAATTGTACTTTTTCTTTTCATATACTAACCAGCGCAAACATTAATCTTGAATAGTCACCAATGCTACATTATTTAACTGAAACTCAGAAGTAGTAGGATCTATACTAGGTTTCATAATGGCTTAGTTGGTTGTGTGTTTGGACAGTATCGGCGAACGTAGTTTTGTTGTGGTTAATCATTACTGCCAGCATATGGCAAAAGCTATTTTTTTTCATTACGTATGTTGTGTCAATTTTATATTTATTGTTTTGGTTTTTATTCAATAACACTAGTTGACCCGTGCCCACTTCCTTGGACGGTAAACATTTATAAAAAACTACTTACTGTGACTAAAATATAAAAAAGTTAGACATACGCTATCACTGACTTTATTTGTAGGCATTATCAAGCTCTACGACTTTTCTCTAGATATCAATCATATATCTCATCTCTCACCGCTAAAGCAGCATTCGTAAGAAACGTTTTCATTCGACTGTTTTTTTTCCTACTTACTTTGCACCTACCACAAAAAAGTCTTTTCTTTTTTCGGGTTAATAATATATAGCCTATGACACTCACAAATAACGTGGCTTTCTATTGATAAAAGAATTTTCAAAATCTGTTTAGTAGTTTCTGAGATTACTACCCAACAACCTCACAAACTTTACCTCGTTATAATATTATTAGTATATCAGTAATCATATTATTAGTATTAGAATAGTAGATTAGTGGGCCGGGCGGACATATCCCGCCCTGATAATAAAAAAAACCTTAACAAAATATATATCTAGACTTTCCTCATGAATCACTTTATCTACTGGTGTTGAGACTCAAAAACTATTGAGTTTAATGCGAACAGACAGACAGACAACAGACGTGGCAGTGAACCTTGTTTTATAATATGTAGTGATGTCAAAAGTATTATGTGTATATATCTTCTATAATATATAATTTGTTTCAGCATGAATGGGTCGACTCGTCAGGGGTACTACCACCCGACCCACAGAACAACGATGTGAAGTAACAGTGCATGCATTGTTGCGTTTCGTTCGGTCAGTGAGAGCACCGGAGGCCCACCTCTTTTCCCCTTTTCTCTTTTCTCTACCCCTCCCTCATACACAGGCTGGCAACGCACTTGCGACTCCCCTGGTGTTGCTAGTCTCTATGGACAGTAGTGATCAGGTGACCCACCTGTTCGTTTGCCTACTTTCGACATAAAAAAAACATTAAAATAGTACATTATAATAGTAAATAATTACATAAAACACCACAAATATCATTACATAGTATAAAACAAAGTCCCCTACCGCGTCTGTCTGTATGTTCGCGATAAACTCAAAAACTACCAAACGGATTTTCATGCGGTTTTCACCTATGGATAGAGTGATTGATGAGGAATTAATACTTTTTAGGTATTAAAATTAGTATATAATTTGTCAAGGATTTTTTTATAATCAGAGTGGGACAACGTCTGCCGGGCCCGCTAGTTACAAAATATAGAGCCAAATAAAACAAGATAATGAATAAAATCCACTACATGACAAACTGAAGTTCTGCCAAAACTCAAATATCTATATTATTGAAAGTTGCTCATGGCATAGATTTGAGGTTCCCAAATTTTTATGTCTTCTAGAACATTTGGCATGTTTTTCTATTATGTGTAAAACTTCTGATTACGGGATATTGTTGTTTTTGCAAATTCCTCAACCTTAACCGTGTTATTACAAAACAGTTAAATACGTATTAAATACTTGGTTTAAAAAAGTTGCCTAATAAATGCACCGCGCTCGCCCGAGGCAAGTTCGCGTTATCCTTTGTCGCGAGTCTAACCTAACGTAACCAGAGCGAGAGAAAAAGAGCAAGATGGCGAACATTCAGCGACCGCGGTGCATTTAATATGAGACCTTTTTAAAGCTAGGGTTCAAATGAAAGCTGGTTATATAATTTATGTAGAGGTATATATGTGTGTGTTTATATTATAAAAAAGTGTTATTCAACTAGAAAGTAATGTATTGTTTCACATATGGAAAACCAAAATTAAATCCATAAAGTGCTTAATTGATATTTAATATCATTAATCCCTATATTCAACATCATCTCCTCATCACCCTCAATTTTTATTCGCTAACATTGGTAGTCAATATAGACCACTTTAGGAATCACAGCCTCAGATGTTATTATTAACTCCTATACCTGCTAGATCAGACCACCAGACCTTTGTAGTTGGCCTGCCGGATGTTACCCTATTTTCTATAATCAAAATATTTTGCTCCAATCAGAAAAACTTTGAGCATACTAAGTAAATTAATTAAACCCCATATAACTCAACCACCATTGAAAGTACTGTGGGAGTTCTAGACAACGGGAATGGCATTCTTCTTCATATTTTCAGTGAAGAGCGCGTCGTTTTGTTAGACAGAATAGTGCTCCGCTATTGTTAAAAAAATTTACTAAACAAGTATTTTCAAAATTTGGTCTCCATTGCATTTTGCTTCATGATAACCTTATTGCGGCCTAGGACACCATGAGTGAAGCATGTTTGTGGCGTCTTAAAAAAACGTTGAGTATGACTGTGCTAGTTGGAGTGAAAAGAAAGATTTGATAGAAAATAAATTAGTAAATAACTAACCTCAGAGCCTGTTGAAGTTTGTGGTGGCAAACCGAGTTTTAGTCTGGTCTGCTTGTTTGTCTGACGGCACATAACCAAAAACTCATAGAAATCATTCACTTTATCAACACATAATTCACATATTAGAGGTGGCATTTTGTCATCTTGGTGTACCTGAAAAATAAATTATAAATATTACTACAATTTGCCAATTTGTCAAGTGGTTTGGAGGTGGAATATCAATCCCATGTCCGCAGATTTCAATCCCAGCATATAAACCAACGAATTTTTCGGAAATCATGTATATTTACTAATTTAATTTTGTTACACTATCACCTAACAGTAAAGGAACACATATCAAGGAAATATGAAACTGAAATATATTCTAGTACCATAATTGTATATCGGAAGAATATAGACCTATGGATATCTCATGACTTTGAAATCACCAAAATGTCATAGACTGGCACTGTGGTAATAACCACAACTTCTTTCTGAAAGAGGCTTTATGGTCCAGTGGTGTGTCTCTTAGAGGCTGGTAATGTGATGATTACTTTTGTTAATTTTTTTAATACAATTTAGCTGTGAATTCCTTTACATTATAATAGACACTATTGTGTGAATGTTCTTTGATTTTATTTTTGTGTGAAACTTCTAAAGCGACTTCCAATAAGGTTGCCTTAGTCCGGTGAAGCTGTGAAGGCCCACCTTCCAATAGCGTTGTCAGATTGAAAAAAAATAACAGATTCAAAAAGTATTTTATTATTTTTTGAGTGATTAGTTTTCATATAATTTCTAACAACAATGTTTCTAATAAAGAATAAATTTCAACATACTAAATTATCATAGTAATGAATGCACAAACTGTTTTCAAGTGAACATGGAGGGGGTATGAAAGCACTGTTGCTTAAACGTTCAACGCTCCTGGGGAGGGGGAATAGAATGAGACAGAGCAAGAAAAATAATCAAACATTTCATATCTTACTTTAGTTATCATAATCCCATTGTGAATGTTATAGATTTGGATATTTCTCCACTCGAAAATGATAATCAAAAGATGCGATCAATTGTGAATTGTAAGCAATGTTAATAAAGTTTGTCTTAAAGAAAGAATATGATTTCACTAAAAATCAATTTCTACCCCTTCCTATTTTCATTTCCACATTATGAAGTTTCACTTCTTTCTCACAAGGGACTCCACACACTATTTTTTATCCCTTTTTTTACCAATTTTAGAAGGGTCAATTTATTATTGAATATCAACATGACCATTGTTGTTTATCAAATATGTGCATTATTGCATATCTTTAGATTTTATATTGACATTTTATACATTTCCCCACCCTATTCAGTTACAGCATCAGATTTTAATATAGATTAAGAGAGTAGTCAAAGAAATAAAATGATATATGACACTGGTTGAAAGCAAAAAGTATTTATCAACAAATTTGACAGTGCGATAGTTTATTCTTCATATTTTAAAAAGGTGATGTGTATGTAACCGGCATAAAAGCGGCGATGGATATCGTATCACTCGGTGGTCACCATTGTTTTTGGATTGTACTGTGCTTACCATCAGGCATAGTGCAGTCGCTTTTCCGTGCTACAATAAAAAAAAAAGTGTGTACAATATTTTCAACAAAATCATGTGGATAGAATTGTAAATATATGAATGTATCAAACAATTTTCTTTTCCCTTTTAACATCAAGCCGTGGCTATCAACAAACAGATAACACAAACTAAACACATGTAAACTACACAAAAAAAAAATATTTTTTTTTAAATTTGGCTTTGACCTCTGTGGAAAATTCCACAAAAAAGAATGACACTAAAATGTTAAGTTTAATTTTCCTATTCTTATTAAATTTTGACAAACATTCTATAATTAGTGGTTATCGGTAACAAGAGTTATGAGATACATAATGTTAATGGGACAGGGGATAGAATGAGGTAGAACATCATAGAGAGAGAGAGATTGTTTCAGCAAAGTTAAAAATTAGTTAATTTTTTAATGTTATTAGTGTGATTCCAAACATCAAATATTGTTTACCCACTGGACTTAGGTCAGTTGAAACTGTTATCATAATGTACTAGAAATAAGTTAGCTATTGAAAATTCACATCCTGAAGTCATTGATATGCAGTTCATAATAAAGGCATAACCAGATTTTTTTTAAATTTTATTTCTCAAAAACTAAATTACGACATGCCCCTTCGTTTATGGTAAATGACTCTTTCCTTCCGTCTATTACTGTCCTATTACACCATGAACATCAACGGTATGTAGTCTAAATTTTGGCCTATGTTACTCAGAGACAACACCAGGGGACTCACAAGTGCCTTGCCGGCCTTTTAAAAAAGTCTTATTCCATAAACAAAAATAAATAGGATTTGAATCAGTACTTAATAAAAATAACCTCTCACAAACAAGTAGACAAACATAACCTCTTTACAGTACTACTACAGTACTAGTACAGATCACACTGACTCGTTCATTGAATCATTTATATACTTTACAGGCAATGACAATGTACCCATATTCCATGTTACAAAAAGAAAGTAAAGATATATAGTATTTTTTCTTGACGAGGTAAACATATTCTTGAAATTATATGGTTTTCATGAAAAGGAATAGGAAAACAGCTATGACCCAGTAATCTACAGATGTAATATATAAACTGTCTCTCATTGAAACTTATGAAAACATTTTTTTTCCATGAATTTCTAAAATAATAAATGAATTTACCTCTATTTGAACACATTCGCGAATTTTCTGGCTCAATTTAACACCGCTTTCTTCTAAATCAACAACGTTTTGAACTATAGGCATCTTGTATCCAGCACCAGCTCCACACAATCGACATCCTCTGTAAATCTCGTAAATTGTATCCTTCTCAAGTTTCAAGTTTAACTCACGATCCATCGTATATTATTTGTTGTTTACAATAACAACACATTTATAAAAACACACAAATGTGGCAACGCGTCACCACCACTGTGATTGCCGCCATAAATATAAATATGTCTGTATTTTCACCTGTCCGCCATTTGTAATCAGGATTGTCAATGTCATTTGTCCAAATTCCTCGAAAATTTAAGTCTGATTCCCCAAATTTGTTGAGATTAATCTAAATTCCTCGCATAGTAAACAAATGGAATTAGTAATGTTATTAAAACCATATTAAATTAATTCAGTATTGTTTTAGTAAAATCGTTTTTACATGCTTTGTAATTTTCAATTTGTATTTATTAAAAAAAAAACTGCGTGCGTACAAAGTACACATGTCAGAAGTGAAACTTCTTTGGCAAACTGATTTATAAGTCTTGTTTATATTTATACAAATCTAAAACTTTAGATTTGCGAGACTTGAAAAATAGATGAAAAATCTGCGTTTACTGCAAATGACGTCACTTCCGTTGTATACCTGCGTGACGTTACATCTGTAAAAAAATTACTCTCATGCGCCTAAAGAAGTTTCACTTCAAAAGGGTGTGTGTAATTATGTACACGCGTTAGAAGTTATACTTCTTTGACATAACAAGATAAAAATCTTTTCAAAATTTTTATCTTTCGCCTTATTCTACGTTTATAGAAAGAACGACAATAATAATAGAAAAAGCTGATTATAGCTCACTTTAGGGTGTCGGTTTTTCGTGCCGGTATGCGCGCGTATCGTAAAAATTTACTCTCATCATTTTTCCCTAACGCGCCAAAAGAACTATTACTTCAAAAATTTCACATAAATTCTACGTAGTTTATTTTTTTTTCAAAACGTTTATAGTGTTTGGTCATATGCTTGAGTTTAAGAAATGATAACTGTTTTAGAATTATGTAAATTAAGTGGCGAAAATTAATACCCTATTACCCAGTTAGGGGTGTTAAAAATTGTAACTTACAGTTTAAATCCCTACAGTGCAATCTCTGAATATTCTACGTGGTTTTTATGCACACATTTATATGGCCATAGGCATTAAATGCGTTATAATAAAATATATAAATTATAATGTAAATAATTGTGTCAAATTCTTTGTTAGGTATATAGAACTTAAAATTTTACATTTCTTTAAACAAATAACGCGTTCGGAGTCGTGGGTTACTGCTAGTATATCTATATAGCAAGAACCAATATAGGCCAAATTGCTCTTTTGTATCACGTACATTACTTTTATAATAGTTTAAGTTCCAAAGTTGATTTTTTTTGGTTTCTTTGGTCTGCGTTAGAAGAAAAATTGTTTTAATGTTATTTTATTTTTCTTTATTTTAATGCAAAGCAACACTTTCTCGTATTTTGCACAAATTGTGTGCACATTAGATAAAGGGTCGGCGGGAAAAATACGTCTCGGTAAATAACTGCTCACTTGAAATGTGAGCCCTTATTTTGTTGTTTGTTTGAAACACAGCCAATGTAAGCACGTTTCACATGCCGCAGTGTATTCAAAAGATGCAAAAATAATACCCAAAAAAGCAATTTAACGGCCGGAGTATCTTACTTTCGCTAAATACATGTTGAATAAGTTATATTTTAAGCTTTAAATTAACAAATAATATTAAATTTTGAACAACATTACCGATTTTAAACCTGTGTTAATTTAATGTACTTCTAATGCATTTTATATAAAATAAATAGCTTTCTGCACTTCTCCTCCATATAAACTTTAACTTTGCCAAATTTCACGTTCATCCGTTCGCCCAATTCCGTTAAAAAGGGATACAAAGTTTAGGCTTCACGTATTAATATATATGATACTTGTAAACATGTGTTATATGTGTCGAATAAATGTATCTTTTTTCTTTATTTCTAATCATTCAGATGGACATAACAACATAAAAATAAACACATTTCAGTATTTATTTTTAGGCATTAATTTAATTATTCATCTAACTGTCGCTATATCGTATTTGTGAATCGACATTATAATATTCCTTCGATCAACAATAACTAGATAAAGGGTCGGCGGGAAAAATACGTCTCGGTAAATAACAGCTCACTTGAAATGTGTGCCCTTATTCTGTTTAGTTTCTTTGAAACACAGCCAATGTAAGCCCGTTTCACATGCCGCAGTGTATTCAAAAGATGCAAAAATAATACCCGAAAAGCAATTTAACGGCCGGAGTATCTTACTTTCGCTAAATACATGTTGAATAAGTTATATTTTAAGTTTTAAATTAACAAATAATATTAAATTTTGAACAACATTACCGATTTTAAACCTGTGATACAAATGTTTGGCCTAGGCTCTCCAACCACGCACAATAACGGGAAAACATACTTTATTCATTACGTATTAAGGTTGACTTCACACTAAATGTTGTCTTTTCATTTGTGAGGGGAGTAATTTATTGCTTTGCTCGTTGTATCGTAAGTATTAGATATTTTGAACATTCATGACTTTATTACTAGGTGTTATGGTTGTAATTAGGTTGAACTTAAAACTGTTTTAAAACTTTTTTTCTCCCTTTCTTAGTAAACAAATAGGTATACATAAGTATATATTTACGCGGACAGCTTCTAGCTTCGATTTTGTATGTGACCCTTTGTCTAGTTATTGTTGATCGAAAGCACATATAGTAGAGATTCATTTCTTTGCGTAAAATGAAACTTTATACACATCTATACAATATATTCGTGTTTATATTTATATTTGTGTCGTCTGGCCTACTAACTGCATGCTCCCATTAACTTTTTTTTTTGTTTTAGGTATGGATATTCTCAACTTGGATCTAAAATTAAGCTTTTTCAGTTACCATTCTAAATTTTTATACTTTTCTGACTTGGATCACCATATTCACCACGACACTAACTGAATTGTGGATAGGGACAATGAGTACCAAATAAAAAAATAAAATGTACATTTAATTTTATATCTCTTCTCATATAATTTTGTACATTAAAAGTACACGTCATTTCAAAATTGATAACTTATTTAAAAAAAATCAAAAACTATTACCAACTTAACAATCAACCAAACAAAAAGCAACAATTAGTATACATGTATAGATTGCTCGGATTATTAACAATATCATTCAAACAACTGACTCATAGCCCAAAATTACCCTTTGATTCAAAATGTTTTTTTTGCTTCCTTTAATTTATCCATCATTTATCAGAAGTTTTCAAAGATAGAAATATAACTGTAATAAACTGAAGGGTTTGGCTAGGACTGACAAGGCATCCCCTATCTCTAAATGTAGGTACATTTTAATGATTACTTACAGGTGCAGACCTACTATATAGAAATCTAATCTAATTGAACCTATTAATCATTCCTTCATTATTCTTTTATTTTCCAAAGTTTTAGTGCCCATCATTTATGGTTTGAAATTAACATAGCAGGACCAATAAATACTTTTTTTGGTACACAGTTCTTTAAATGGAAAAGTGTTAACTAAGAACTTCACAATAAGTTTTAATCACAGAATACTTCTTATTTACGCAACTTGTATGTGTAAAAGTAACCATTATGTTGCTAACATATGGTAAAGTAGTTTCATATAATATTGACAATTTTGAGGAAGTTAATAAAGAATATTACTTATAGGAAGCTTCTTAAAGCACAAAATATTTTATGACTATTATTCTCATTATTTTGATAAATACAAAATTGATATGACACCAGCACAATTTAAAATTAGTAGTATAATGCTATAAATTAAAAAATATTGTGATTTCTCTAAAAGGTTTAGAATTTTTGTGTCTATTTTACAATTTAATATGAAACACCCGCACAATTTCAAATTAGTAGCATAATGCTATAAATTAAAAAATATTGTAATTTCTCTAAAAGGTTTAGAATTTTTGTGTCTATTTTACAATTTACAATATGAAATAAAATTTCACAAATCACAACTGGTACAATTCTTAGTTGTCTGCCTCAGAAGCATTATTTTGTACCTTAGTACGCTTTTTTTTAGCATTAGTTGGAGTATTCGCCTTCTCTATGGCTTGGTTAAATAGTTTCTCAACATTCCTACCAATTTTCGGTTTATAGTATTTATTTCTGCCAGGAGCTATAATCTGCTCCACCTTCTTATCTCCCAACAAATGCGCCAATGGATTCACTGTAACTAATTTAGTACCATCAGCTAGTTTGATAATTTGTTGATCATTATTTTCTACCTCTCTCTTTTCTTCACAAAGCACATCCTTAACTTTCACGATTTTGAAATATGGAGCTTCGGGAAGTAAGTGAGCTATCGACATTTGCTGGCATCCTTCGGGTAATTTCGGAATAACAATCCTGTGAGGTATCTGCACAGGTTTCGGTAACTCTTCCGTTTCTTCTAGCAAGACCTCCTGGGCCACCTCGGGTATGGTGTCATTTTTATATTGCTCTGTATCGTCATAGTGGTCTGAATAATGATCCTCTTGGTAATCACTTGTATTTTCGTGCCGCGGGGTAAACCTTGGTGCTGTGTTAGGAGGAGCATGCACTAATTTTAATGTTACAGTTACTTTTTCACTGTTATCCTGTTTGAATTTCACTGGCAAAGCAAGACTTCCACTCATACTAATAGGTTCTGGTTTAAATTTAGTCATTTTAATGATTGGTTCTCTATAAAAGGGACTGTTTCTTACTTTAATTGTAACACTGTTCTCAATTATTGCATTTTTATTTTTCGCAACCTCATTCGTCTCAGGTGTGAAATTTTCAATGAATTTCTGAAGTGATAAGTCTTTCTCAACTAACTTTAAGGTAGCTGTGACATGAAAGTTATCTGTTTTGGCTTTCTTAATTGTACTTAGGAAGCTTTCCCTTTTATTGGTCTCTTGAGCTTCAACTGTAACGCCTTTTTTGCGTTTCTCAATTAACAACTTCAACGTTTCAGTTAATTTTGATGACGAATGTTCCGTTTCTACATGCCTGTTTAATTTTTCTTTACTTCTGAAGACTTTAAAGCATTTTATGCAATGTTTTCGTTCGTTTTTCTTATGTAAACTCATATGATGCTCGTAGTTTTGAAAAGTGTAACAGTATTTATTACACTTCTTGCAGGTAAGCTTCTTTCTATTGCTCGAGTTCTTTTTCATTCTAAATAACATGTGCAGAGGTTTCTTAACAGGAACTCGTCCACTTTTAGTCAACGAGACTAGAGGTTCGTCATCTTCATCAGAAGAATCAAGGGAGATTGTTTCAATATTTCTCCTTTTCAATCTCTTGTTACCTTTTGTGTTTAGCTTCTTTTTACGTTTTTGATTATTATTTTTCACCTCTATTTCTAATTCTGTATTGTGCCCTTCAGTTTCAGTCTGATTCGAACCCTCTAAATGCATTTCTTCAGTTGATTGGTCTTGATTATGCTTTCCGTAGAGATTTGCGTTTGCTTCGATCTGTTCTTCATACTCATTATACATAAGTAATTCTTCTTCAGGTATAACACAAGTCGGTATGAATGGATCGTCCGATTTATTTTCAGAGAAGAATACATGATAATTTTTATCAAATTCAACAAAACCAACGCTTTTATGATCCAGTTTTATATGTATAGTGAATTTTTTCCTTATTCTAAACTTTGTGTTGCAAATCTTACACGTGTAGGGTTCTAAATCTTTATGATTTATGAAGTAATGAGCGAATAGCTTCTTTGGATGTTTGAAAACAGTCTCGCATTCCACACATTTATATTTGTAGAGATGAAGTTCTTGTTTGTGGACCCTAGTCATGTGTTTCATAATAGAATTTGACCCAACACACTGCCTGCTGCAAAACTTGCACATTTCAACCTGGACAGATGCCGGATGCTCTGTCGACTGGTGCTCTGACAAACTGTTCAATGATTTGAATACAATTTTACACTGGTGGCACTTAATCGGTTTACATTGTTTAATATGGTTGAAGAAGAATATAGATTTAATATTTTTAAAACAATGTGGGCACTCCTGTTCGTTCTCTAAATTCTTCATAAAATAACCACATTTATTATTCACCGTAACATGTTTAAATATGTTCTTCTTACCTTTGTAAGTGTTGGAACAATTGTTACAAGTGAATGATCTACATTCGTTAACTTGTAAATGTCTTATATATTTTGCAAGATCGTGAGATCTGTATTTACAAGCAATACAAGAGTGGATAACATTAGTGCCAATTGATCTTAGTAAAGTGAACAATTTTATGTTAAACACTGACGAGAAGATAGGCGAATAATCATGAAGAAGAACGCCATCCAGACTATTATTATGGCGCTCGTATTCGTGCTGTTCTAAATGTGACATGTTATCAAACAGTACAGAGCATTGAGAACACTTCTTGTTAAATTTCTTCGCGCTGTAATGTTTTCTTTCGTGTTTCTTCAAAACGTTCGTATCTGTGAATGCTTTCGAGCAATAAGAACATAATTTCAACGATTTCAAATGTATATCACGGACATGGCACGCGTAAGCCTCCAGATCAGGCAGGCTACAATAACAGAAGTGGCAGGACACGAGGTACGCGGGCTCTGAAGCATGTACCTGCGTTAAATGCATCGTCAAGTCTTCAGGATCGAGGAATTCGGCGTTACAAATCGTGCAAACAGTGTCACTGTCTGCACCTATATCAAGTGAGTTAACCTCCATCTCCATTTCGTTAGATTGTTATCACCTTTTAAACTTTGGAAACCTTCATAAAATATGGTACATGATAAATAATTTGTAGTTCATATATACAGAAATTCTTGTATGCCCCTCTTTGACATTCAAAGAGTAGTGACTCTCACTGACTCTCAGTATATAGCACAGAATAATATTACTGGTATATAGTAGGACTGTTGATAAAATATCGATATATCGAAATATCGATGTTTTTATTTTAAAATATCGATATTTTTTAGTGATATTTTTTTGGGCGATATTTCGATATTAAAATTTGGATATCGGTGGTCGATATTATTTATTATATACATCATCATCTTCTTACCGCTATCCCACCTAAGTTGAGTCGATACAATATGTTTTCCTTTTCCACTCTCCTGTGTCAGATATAATCTCAAAATTCACACCTTTTATACCCATGTTACTTTTCACACACTGTATCCATACCTTTTTCGGTCTCCTATACTCTTATATATCTCCACCTTCATACTTAACTATTCTTTAACAGTGGCAATTTCGAGGTATTCATGTACTTCTGTATTCCGTGTGTACCATGGTGCATTGCATATTATCTTCAATACTTTATTTTGGTACCGTTGAAGTATTTCTATATTAGAGTGACTTGCAGATCCCCAGAGTTGTATACCATATGTCCAGATCGGTTTTATGATACATTTGTACACTAGTAGCTTATTTTCTAAACTTAGTGTTGACTGTCTACCTAATAACCAGTACATATCTCTAAGCTTTTTATTTGCCTGTTCTTTTTTAGCCAATATATGATCTCGCCAGGTGAGTCTCCTGTCCAAGTGCATGCCTAGATACTTGACTGTTGTTTGCTGTGGTAGGATAGTTCCGTCCAGTACCACTGATGGACAGTCTCCTCTCCTTAGCGTAAATGTTATATGTACCGACTTTGCTGGGCTTGCTTTTATTCTCCACTTTTTAAGCCATAATCCAATATTGTTCAGACATACTTGCAGTTTTGTGGATGCTATGTTCAGCCTATAAAAATAGATTGGAACACCACAGAAATCAGCTGGCCACAAAATTGACAATTACAAATGATATTCTATCACGACTTAAAAGGATGCGACTAGCTTTAATCTGACCACCTGACCACTCTATGTAGTGTACGAAATAATTGACGACACATCACTGGATGTGTACTCACAAAAACAATAACTTCGACAACAAATCTGATAAAAGCTATAGGGCTGATTGCAGATATGAAAAAAAAACTTAACTATTCCAGTTATAAGTCTTTCATCTCTGTTTATGACATGCCCGTATCATGCTAACCTATTATTTCTATACTTCTCTGTCACTGATGATGTTTTCAAACTTTATCTGATACATTTTTATTTTATCAATTCTAGTTACACCACACATATTAACAATCGCATCTCTGCCGCGTACAGTTTTTCCTCATCCGTTTCTTTCATAACCCAGCATTCAGATGCAA
>MU158966.1:1202044-1226151 GCA_015888305.1 Antheraea pernyi
TTTTTTTTGGTTATTTGTAGCCATATCCATTCATCAAAAAGTTGTTATTTTAATTGTACACACATAAACTTTATTTTTATAATACGTAATAGAGAACAAATAAAAAAATGGAATTAAAAGTAGTATGAACTATTTGAATAGGAAAACAAAATAAACTTCGAAAATGTTTGCGATAGAAACTTACCACGTTACTATGGCAACGTATATAATAATAACGTAATCGCTCCAAAGCAAAAAAGTGCCCGATTTTGAAGCATTCTTCATTGGTGCTCTGCTTCTATTGGTCTTAGCGTGATGGTATATAGCCTATAGCCTTCCTCGATAAATGAGCTATCTAAAACCGAAAGACTTTCTCAAATCGGACTGGTAGTTCCTGAGATCATAGCGTTCAACCAAACAAACAAACAAACAAACTCTTCAGCTTTATATATTAGTATAGATTAAGGCAGCGTTCGTAAGAAACGTTTTCGTTCGACCATTTTTCTCCGACTCCGCAGATATTACCGCCTACAACCTTTCCTCTTTATAATATTAGTATAGATTATAGATAATATAATTAGTTAATAGCTTCTGTCCGCGACTTCGCACGCGTGGAATAGTTATTTTGGGCTAAGACGCAGCAGAAGCTCTCAAAAGGAAAAAAATACTGCGATTTTAAAACATGTTTCATCGTTGCTCCCTTCCTATTGGTCTTACCATGATGTCATATAGCCTATGCCATTCACAAATAACGTGGTTTTCTATTGGTAAAAGAATTATCAAAATCGGTTTAGTAGTTCTTGAGATTACCCCCTACAACCTCACAAACTCGCAAAATTTACCTCTTTAAAATATTGGTATATAGATTATAGCCCCTGCCCGCGACTTCGTCCGCGTAGTAATAGTTACTACTCTGGGCTAACGCACACTGGGCTAATACACAGCAGAAGCTCACAAAAAAAACATCTCGATTTTGAAACATTTTTTCTGTGCTCCGCTCCTATTGGCCTTAGCGTGATAATATATATATATATATATATATATGTTATAGCCTATAACCATTCTCGATGAATGAGCTATATAACACTGAAATAATTATTCAAATCGGACCAGTAGTTCCTGAGATTACCCCCTACAACGCCACAACGTCACAAACTCACAAACTCACAACGTCACAAACTTTACCTCTTTATAATATTAGTCTAGATAACTATTTACATTTCTATAACAAGAGATAAGTAAAATTGTTTAACTATCTAATTTAAAGGCTTAGCTGTAACAAATAGACAACCAAATTATAAACAAATTATCTAATTTTATAATGGGCTAAGTCTCGTTTTGCATTGAAATAACGCGTTTGGTGCGATCGTAACTAATTGCGCGTTGGATTTACAGTACATTATAAGTTAGGTTTCTCTTAAGACCTAGTAAAATTACAATGTTAATTTCATTTTAAATTTCAACTGAATTATAAATTGTTTTTTTTTTTTTATAGTAGCACGGCAAAATGACTGCACTGTGCCTGATGGTAAGCACAGTACAATCCAAAAACAATGGCGACCACCGAGTGACACACTATCCATCGCCGGTCGCCACTGTCATGCCGGCCTGCGAAATGCTGGATATGCACAGGCTGATCCCGAAACACGACCCGCAGAAGCGAATCACTATGACGGGCTTTTTCGCCATATACATGGTGGTTGCGACCCAGTCGGGTTGTAAAACCCTACCACCCCGCTTTCGCCATTGCCTCGTTCGTTATTCAGCAGGGTGCACCACGTGCAGGTGAGGTTGGCTTGAGTGTCTCAAGTGTTAGATGTTATTCGACACCCCTTACACCCCACCTGTTATATTGAATTATAAATAGTTTTAGTTTTTCGTTGCAGAACCGCTATTCAATTATCGTTACGTAAAAGATATATGAAATATAGAACCATAATATAATATAAAATATAGTTTTAAATTATTATGCGTTCTGTCTGAACATAGACGCCTTGTAAAATATTTTCCAATTTAAGTTTGGTGACTCGTCAGTATTGGAACTTTAGGAATTATCAAACTATTTGCTCTAATCATTACATAGTATAAAACAAAGTCCCCAACGCGATTATCCGATACGAAATATATATAGGAGTTGTTGAGGTATGTATGCTTGGTACACATATATGTTTCAACAACTCATATATTTATGAATAGTTAGCTTAGCTTAGGTTAGCTCAGATAGGTCGCGAATTGCATGTATCAGGCAACAGCCAAAGCCGAGGTGTGCCGCGCACCCTTGAGCTAGTTGTCAAAGTAAAATCGGCTGAGTGCCTTAAGCGCTCGCCTTAGTAGTCCGGTGAAGCTGTTAAGACCTTGCTTGGTCAATAGCGTATTCAGTTCGAAAAAAAAAGTCCCCTACCGCGTCTGTCTGTCTGTCTGTTCGCGATAAACTCAAAAACTACTGAACGGATTTTTAAACGGTTTTCACCAGTGGATAAAGTGGTGCATTGGTATATAATTTGTCAAGGTTTTTTTTATAATCAGGGCGGGACAACGTTTGCCGGGCCCGCTAGTTAAAATGATAAATGAAAATATTTTTTTACTGAATCCTATACAGGTAGTTTTAGCAACAAATAAAACAAAATACACTATACAATATAAACGAGGCATTTCACGTGAAGCGGACAACGAAAAAAGTGAGGTTCTGAAATTCTTTCATATTCAGCCGAATTAATTCTAAAAACTAAAACGAAGCATGCAGGTCCTAGTTTGAAAATAAAATCATCACTTTAGACCCCAGTGTACAGTATAATGTAAATTCAACTTTTATGGATTTTGCTTTTAAAGTTTCGCGCCAACTATAATCTCACCCTAATATTGTGCTTAAGGAAATATTATTCGACTAGCTGTGCCCACGACTTCGTTCGCGTGAAACGTTACGTAAAAAAACAGTAATTAATAAAGTCATCTGAATGTATTAAGTTCATTTACTTTCCTCTCGTACTTACGCCGCGTCGTCATTAAAACTACAATTACTTTTGATAGAGTGAATCGATTTTAATATAACATAGACTAAATGTTACTCGACGATATGGTTTATAATGTTCTTATCAATGTTTTATCGTAAACGCAGCACTTTAGCATTGATGAAAAAAAATGATTGAAATGTATTTTATTCCTTTTTAGATTTTTGTGAAAAAAGTGTTGCAGGTGTCTAGGAATAAGGAATAAAATACATTTCAATCATTTTTTTTCATCAATGCTAAAGTGCTGCGTTTACGATAAAACATTGATAAGAACATTATAAACCATATCGTCGAGTAACATTTAGTCTATGTTATATTAAAATCGATTCACTCTATCAAAAGTAATTGTAGTTTTAATGACGACGCGGCGTAAGTACGAGAGGAAAGTAAATGAACTTAATACATTCAGATGACTTTATTAATTACTGTTTTTTTACGTAACGTTTCACGCGAACGAAGTCGTGGGCACAGCTAGTCGAATAATATTTCCTTACGCAAGGGGTTCTCCAGGATAGGATAATTAATGTAACTAGACTTTTTTGCGACACCTTAGTACAAGAGCCAGCAACGTTGGAAGAAGGGAGAATTTGAGAAAAGTTGGTTCTTTAATATGAAGATATATTATGCCCTTCCAAATAGGATTCAGGATACCTGGTAGCCGGTTAACGTTGTGATTTTTAATGCGCATTACACCTTTACAGATCAAAATTTTGATTTATAAATAATTTAAGGAACATTTTTTGTCAGTAACTTATAAACGCTATTAAAAACATGAATTTATCACTGCCAGACAATTTTGTTATTGACAATAATGTGCCTGGTGATATTCTTTATAAACAAAATAATTCATTTCAAACCATTTTATTTTTTCCCTTGCAAAGAACATATTTCATTTTGTTAACCAGGCTCTTCCACAATTATGGCTATCTTTATTATACAGCCAGTGTTGCGCTAAGCTAGAGCTATAGCTAAGTTATTCTATACATAGGTTTTGGTAGGGGGTAGAGCCACGCTGAAGCTATTACTGGTTTCAGGATGAATGGGTCGGCTCGCCCGGGGTAGTACCACCCTCTCACAGAAAACCGACGTGAAGTAACAATGCTTGCATTACTGCGTTTCGTTCGATTAGTGAGAGCACCGGAGGGGCCCACCTCTCTTCCCTTTCCTCTTCCCCCTTCTGCTTCAACCCCCTTCAACACAGGCTGGCAAGGCACTTACGACTCCCCTGGTGTTGCAAGAGTCTATGGACGGTAGTTGTTACTTAACACCAGGTGACCCACCTGTCCGTTTACCTCCTATGACATAAAAAAATACATTATATTTTTAATTTACCCTTTTTTATGTTGAAATAAAATAATATTAAAAAAAAGTGTGTGTGTGTACTTATGTACACGCATTAGAAGTTATACTTCTTTGGCGTAACAAGTAAAAATCTTTTCAAAAATTTTATCTTGCGCCTTATTCTACGTTTGTAGAAAAAACGACACTAACAATAAAAAAAAGGTATTTAATACAATGAAAGTTTTAATATAAAGAAATACAAACAACAAATACAAAGAAACAAAATGTTGACTATAGCTAACTTCAGGGTGTCGGTTTTTCGTGACGGTGTGCGCGCGCAACGTAAAAATTTACTCTCATCATTTTTCTGTGACGGTGTGCGCGCGCATCGTAAAAATTTACTCTCATCATTTTTCCCTAACGCGCCAAAACAAGTATAACTTCAATAAAATTACAGGTATCTTAACATGGTTTCAACATACTTCTTTATTTACAAAAAATAGCATCGGGTCATTATTGTTAAATCAAAAATGTCTAGCAATAATAAATTCAAGTTTTAGTAGCGTTTCAAAACATTCTAAAATTATATAAAGTTCAATATTTTTGCCTGTAAAGGTTTACCGGCAGCCAATTCGCTGTCGAAACCGTTGCCTAGCTCTTAGACAAATAGTCACAGGCAAGTGACAGATGACACATGTTGCTCATATCTTTTTAATATTTATGTTTTTCTTTAATACAATGTAGTGTGAAAAAGTTTTAATACAAGTTGAAAATAGTTATGATGTCATTCAGTGTTTAATTTATCATTATTTATTTTATGAATATATTTTAACGTTTAAATTACAATTTAACTCTATCAACTTGATATTTTATAATGTAAACTATACTGACTGTATAGTAAACGCCTACAAAAAAGGGAAAGGAACTACGTTCCAACTGGAGGTCCATGGACCTCTCAAGCTTTTTTTACATTACTGCCAATATACGTAGGTTAGTTTTTATTTTAATTGAACCCGGTAGATGATGTTACGAACGGGTTGTAGGCTTATTGGGACAGAAGTTACTGGGACAACGTACTGGGAAGACATTTATCGGCAATATATGTAGGTTATTTGTTATCTTAATTGGACCTGGTAGGTGATGCTGCGAACGGGTTCAAAGCATATTTTAAAATATTTCTCACATACCAACTGGGTATATGTTTGAGTGAGTCCCTGGATAGTTGGGATTCACAATTTGAAACAGTAGGTATCGCTGCAATCGGGTTTTGAGATTTATTTAGATTTTTCGCGTTTAAAAGTACAATCGAAACCGGTAATAACAGATTTGGTGCAGACGAAGTCGCACGGGTCAGCTAATTCATAATATGTGGAAAGAATATTTTGATGAGTAATAATGAAGAGGTCTTACGTCGTTTTACTACATAAGTAGGTTATGTTCTGGACATTATCCCTCACAAAAGTTTAAATATTTAATGAAAAAAAGTCCTTCACCATTTTGTACAACATGCGGAATTATAGATGATGTTCACCATTTTCTGAGGCAGGAACAATAATGTTAGAATAAATTTAATTAAAAAATGTAATTTAAATAAACTGGATGTCGGCATGTTCCATAGTATTTTAGTAAAACCTTCGAGTGAGGTTGCTAAAATGCTATGTGAAATTAGTGAAAGATATAATAAAAGATATATATAAGATATATATAAAAGAAGATGTTCGAAAGGCTTTAACATTAATAAAATTAGGTTATGATGGGGCTGATATGACTAGAGTCAAAAGCCCCTAAATTAAATAATAAATAAATATAAAAAAATATTTGAATAGATAAAATATTGTATAAAAATGTTTTTTTCATTTAAAACTAAAGGATCATCTAAACACCCAATGTGCATTAAATAAACAAAGGATAAAAATATTGGTCAAGTATTTCATTTAAAAAAAAGACAGAAATGCGTGCTCCTGAACATGTAAAAATATATTATACAATTATTATATTGAACGCTAGGTTTTTAACTCATCTTATATACTTGGGACCTGGAAGGATAAATATTATTGTATTATAAAGTTATCTTAAGCAAATAAACCAGGAGATATCCTCCAAATGATAGTGAAAACTATATCATAACTCTTTACATATAGAAATAAATAAACACATAGATTCAAAATACCGGTACATATGTGTGTCTTAGGAATTCTTATATGTATGAATAGTTAGCTTAGTTCAGTTTAGACAGACTCGCGATGTTGCATCCAAGGCAACAGCCTAAGCCGAGGTTTGGCCACTCCGGCACCCTTGAACTTGTTGCCAAGCAGTGAAGTTTCTTAGGCGCTCGCCTTACTCCGGTGAAGTTGTGAAGGCCCGTCAGGCCAATAGCGTTATCAAATTGAAAAAAAAAACACATTCAATAAGTGTTTTATTATAATTTTTCGATTGATCAGTTTTCACATAATTTCAGAACAACGTTTCTAATAAAGATTAAAATTTCAACATACTAAATTATCATAGTAATGAATGGATAAATTGTTATTGATGTTAAACTTCTAATGCGACTTCCAACAACAACAACAACAAACAACAACATGGAGGGGGTTATGAAAGCACTGTTGCGTTAAACGTTCACCACTCCTGGGGAGGGAGCATAGAAAGAGACAAAGCGAGAAAAATAATCAAACATTTCGTATTTTACTTTAGTTACCATAATCCCATTGTAAATGTTATAGATTTGGATATATCTCCATTCGAAAATGATAATTAAAAGATGCGATCAATTGTGAATTGTAAGCAATGTTAATAAAGTTTGTCTTAAAGAAACAATATGATTTCAATCAATTTCTACCCCTTCCTATTTTCATTTCCACGTTGTGAAGTTTCACTTCTTCCGCGCGGAGGGACTCCACGCACTATTTTTTTCCTAGAATATATTTATTTAATCATTGAATGTTTTATTCAGTTTTATGCTATACCTGGTCCTATATTTATACCTATTAATTTACATTCTCTCAAAATTTTCCTGTTTATGTCTTTCCTGTTGATTTAATTTAAACAAGTATTGAAATTACCTGTATAAAAATATACCTATAATTTACTGTTTTGATTGTAGTATTTCCTACCATGTCGTTTTTTTTTCTTGAATACTGAATTTTTGATGCTCTTTCTCGCTATATAACTTTTGATCATCTGCTGAGATATTTACCCCCATACAACAAGTCTGGTAATCGACTGAGTATTTAATTCGATTTTAATATCGTGTCTTCTCTAAGTAATTTACCTGCATAGTCTGTTTAGTGAAAATCATATCCATCCCACGGTAAGAATGATCTGACAATTTTAGTTTATTATTGACAAATTATTATTTTAGTACCGGTTTGCGTAATAAGTTTGTTTATAACCGTTGCGTAGTTTTCTCTAAAATGTAATCAAATAATTTTTATACTGTCAAAAACCTCTAATAATGAAATGTAGAGAACTTTGTTGTTGTCATGTTTACACAATCAATGTTTGTATATTTTTGTTTTATGAGTCACTTTTAAATAAAACATATTATTATGTTGCACGATAAGGTCACCTTTATTTAATAAGTGTCAATTATTACAACTGTGAAGGTTGTCTTCAAACATAAATAATTTGTTATTCATACTAATTATACTTCACTGTTTACATAAGTTGTGTTCTATACACATCATGCGTTATTACTTTCGTTTAGGTAATTTATCATTTTTTAATTGACAACACCATTTTATTAGTTATATTAAAACCTCATTAAAACTGTCATTATAAAACCTCTAATCAGACTGTCATAAGTTTTATTACACAATGATAATAATCTCTCCAATAATCCGGATAATCCTACCTTTAATGTAGGTATAACATATTCGCCTAAGTTTACACGCAGATAACACGTATTTTAAAGAATATGTTTATATGTAAATATGTTATAGAAATAATTAAATACAGTAATTTACAATAACTTTGCGAGATTAGCAGATAATATTGCATTATAAAATTGTAGTATATTAGTCGTGCTACATAACTATATTTCTCTGGGCATCTTTTCGAGTTTAAGACCTACGTAATGTATATATTAAAAAAAAACTCAAGTATATTCTATGTGTAATTTATGATACAAACTATGAATTATTTTTCTGTGTTTTTCAAATGATAGTACATTAAAAATATTATCTGTAGTGTTTACCTTAATAGTAGACATTATATTTTTACCTGACCACATCACCTGCTGCGTAGAATTCATAATGTCATCTGCCAAAATCCTTTGTCTGTCATGTTACCACCAGGCTGTCACTGTATGCCCGTACAAAATTAAAAAATTCACTAGCGGTTTACGCTAAAATGCACAAAATCAAGACGTTCAGGTATTAATTATTTTATTATACTTCGCTTTAAGCAATCATTCTAATTTAAAATGTTGCTTTTTTAATATTGCATTATCATTATAACCTCTTGCGTGTTAAATTTTTAATAAATATTTTATTATCTCGAGTTTCGTAAATATAAATTATAAAAGTTGTTTAGTATGTTAACATGTACCTCTATATATTGTATTTAAAGTTTTTATTTGTATAAAAAAGTGTGTCGTGTTTTGAAGTTGTTCATAATAATAACTCGGTGTCTAAGTTGTTCGCAAGAGGGCGCTGTATCAAGGAAATTGATAATACTTGATAAAAGGTGTTTATTTTTTATTCCGATATTTTTAAAATATAATTTCATCTTCGTGACGGCAGTAAATATTCTAATATCATTGTTATTTTAATGTCATTGTTATTGGCTATCCAAATTAATTTATGTGATAATGATGTTGCAAATATCCGAAATTTACAATAGTTATTATGTTAGTTTATATGTTACTTAGGTACGACTTTCCATTGACATCCGTCGAATTGAGGGTTTGGATTGGGAAGGCAGGAGGGCTACAACCCATCCTTAAAAAGAAAAGTTGCGGAAACCCCCTTTTTCATGTTTTTTTATTTTTAATTATGAGGTAATTTGGCTCAGTTTTCCATTGACGTCCTTCGAGTTGGGGTCATACATTATTTAAGTTATTATTTTAACAGAGAAGACAGTCATTTTTATATCCAAATTTTCTTTCTATTTATCGTAACTCTGTTGTAACATACAAGGAAATTAGAAATTTTGTAAAAACTTATAGTCCTGACGTATTAACGCCACCGCTACAGAGACGCCTTCAACTGTTTTACTTATTTTGAATTACATTTTTCTATACTACAGCTGAATGGTCAGCCATTATTTTCATAAAGTTTCACATGTGACACTCCATTTGAGTTGTTTTAACCTTCCTTTTGGTATTGGTCTGTGAGACGGAGAAAATTTGTTTAACTCGTCTTTTTTAAAATGTAAATCCCTGGCTTTTGGCTTTGGATTTTGGGTTCAGAGTTACTACATTGTTCATGATATACTTGAACTGAGAAATGAGTGAATTTTCATCCAAACATTACGTGTACACTATGCAGATAGGTCTGACTGAGACTAACATGTGCGTATAAGAAGGTTATAAGATGACATGTAATATGTACTTACAATTTTTTCAGAATTCGCTTACATTTACTAATTGAAATTGTTAACAGTATTTGGTGAAGGATAACATTGCGACGAATACTGAACCCGAGAATTGTTCATATAGTACTACTGTATGTTGGAATACGTAGAACTGTGGTTTTTCAGTGCTTAAAATCACTAGTCTATGCATTTTAAACTGAGTCGTCGGGTCATACATGTCACTGACAGTAGGAATGTGCACGCAATGCAACCCGTTTTCGATACGTGGCTACCTGCGCACGCGGGGTCGTTATGAATAAAGAATTATGCTGAATTGAAATATGATTGTTTGATGAATTGAATGAATTATGATATATATATAAATTAGGAACTAAATAATATCTATCCCTAGAAAAGATAAAAACGGCCCTTTTCACGGCCACATTACGGTCTACACAGTTTCTCTATGATAACGTCGAAACAAACATTTTATCTTACAAATTAAAAACTTATATTTTCAGATAGCGAAAAATTAACCCTATTAATACTTAACATAATTTAGCATATTGATCATACCTATCCCGTTATCGATCTGCACCTCTACAATTCTTACGCACATCACTGCATCTCTCCATAAAGACCTGTAAGTGCGAGCGAGACAGACAGATAGATATGATTTATGACCAAAGCCTCGGCTCATAATGTGTTGATTATAACACATAGTGGGTCAGTATGGTGGGTATGCCTTGTATGTATACCTTCCTTCGTAAAGATTCCTATGACTTTCTTACAGGCTGATAATGATGATGATGTTATATTTGAGCATTACTGGTACGAATATTTTTGTAGAGAATTGCACACTCTGATATATGATATCATTTTGCGAAGAATGAACTCTTTCAAAAGTTATTCGAGATCAAAGTTAAATTCATTACCAATTTAGCCGTTTTCTTTATAATACTACGAAATTTATATGTACAAAATGATATCAGAACTTTTTTGTAGAGCGTTCAATTCTGTACAAAAATATTCGATGAAAACTGCAGAGCAATTTATGGTTCACTAGTTACAAAAGTCAGAAACAATAAAACATTTTTTCCTGTGTAATTCTTATCGGAAATCGAAAAATGCGATGCGGACAACCTTAACATCAATATTAACGGCTCATAGTTTCAGAGGCCTACTTTGGCATTGAAACGAAACTTTTGAGCCTAGTTCTGGGAAATAATAGTTTTTTTTAAACGCACACAATTTCACCAATGTCAAGTTAATAGAGCATTAAACAGATTTCTTTATACCCAGACCGGGCTATCTACAAACAGACAACAAAGAAAGCACATGTGAACTAAACATACAACATATTGTTAGATTATAATATTGTTAGATTATAGACATACACAAGAACTTTAAATGTTAATGTAGCATTAACGGCAGAATTCATATTTATGGCGAGCTAGTCACTCCTTCAACACTATGAGCGAGATAGGTGATTTTGACCTATTTAATACTAGTGTAAATAAAGCGACAACGTTTTTAACAAGGACGTTCTTTAATGATGGCGATTGCAAATAGTAATAGACTGTTTATATTCTTGAATTTCTTCCTTTATTGTAATGTTAACCTAATACCATATAATGTAAGTGATTGTATTCTGTTTTATATCGACGAAGACTTATAAATGGCTTGATGTTTTTCTAGTCTAATAACTATGTTTTGTATATTATAGCTGTTAGTTTTCCTAATAAATAAATAAATAAAGCTTAATTTTGTTACTTTTAATAATTATAGACAAGCATTTGTTAGATGTACAGTTAGATGATTATCCGTAACAAGAGTTAAGAAACACAATGTTATTAGGACGGGGAATAGAAATAGGTTGTACATCATAGAGAGAGAAACTGTTTCTAGGGCAATTAATAAATATGTGATCTGGGAATCCGTCCTCAAAGCCACATTCACAAATAGTGTGATCCCGAATCCTTATTCAAATGTACTGGTGTGCAGACTGCCCACGACCATGGCTTTTGTGGTATATTAATTTGCAAACACCCATAATGCTTGCCCTTTAGTTTCCGTTAGAAATTTAAACTCTTTTGCCATACATCAAACAATACTGATTTAGATAATAAGGATAATTGATTGCCCCTCTTCTTTTAAATGAAGTTTGCAAGACCCCTTCCCCCACTTTTGAAGTTAATTATAGAGCATTCTTTACTATATACTCTATCTACTCAGAAGTTTGTAAGTTTAATACCAAATCATATAGTGTTATTTTGTAAATATATTTAATGCGTATAACAGGAAATGAACTTCAGGAAAATTGCTTTTTGCTCACTATAAATAATTTGTTCAGTGTTAATATGTCTCAGTGTATACAAAATTATCATAAAGGTATATAAAATAATTATGTGTATTTTAAGTAGGTTACTGCCAAGGATGTTGGGAATGTTGGGATGAGAAGTCCCTAAGATTATGAGGTTGCTTTAACGTGGTTGTGGTACCACGGGAATAGATATGGATTTTAAACTAAGAAAAATCCTTGGTACTTTTGTATTAAAAGCACCGCGCTCGCCGACCGCTGACGTGGCCGGCTCGCTTTTTTCGCAAGTCCAACCTAACCTAACCAAGACGGGAAAAATAAATCGGTTAGGTTAGACTTGCGAAACAAATACAGGTAAAGGTATATAAGTACCTTTTTGTATATTACCTACCTACTTGATGATTTTTAAGTTAAAGCAAAACAGTTTTGTCTCGGTTTGGTTAGGTTAGGTCACCCTTGCGAAAAAAGCTAACGCGAGCCGGCCGCTGCAGCGGTTTGCGAGTGCACTGCGTTTTGTATATTAGCAACTTGATAATTTTTTAAGTTGAAACAAAACAGTTTCGTCTCAGTTTAGTTAGATTAGGTTAGACTTGCGAAAAAATATACCGGGAAACGGCCGCGGTAGCGTTCGGTGAGCGCAGTGCATTTAATACGGAAGTACCAAAATCGTTTGATGTAGGAATAAATTCTCATGAAAGTATAGTTTGGTGGAAAAAAAGTTTTTTTTTTCGAACTGACTACGCTATTTACCAAGCAAGGTCTTAACAGCTTCACCGGACTACTAAGGCGAGCGCTTAAGGCACTCCGCCGATTTTATTTTGACAACTAGTTCAAGGGTGCGCTGCACACCTCGGCTTTGGCTGTTGCCTGATATATGCAATACGCGACCTATGTGAGCTTTTTTTTTTAACGTGGGGAAATCCCTTATGGATACGCCACCCTCCCGGGGGAGAGGGTGGGTTATGTCCGAGTCGCACGGACTAAAACCCCACGGTGTACCGACAGACCGTTTTGTGGGGGCGGCAAGGGATCGTTCAAGCTAACCAACCTTGTACAGCCGCCGGAAGGTGACCGCCGGGCTCCTACCTATAGAGGGACAGACCGGGTACACACCGGCTGCCCCCTCGTCCGCAGGACCTGTGCAATGAGGAGATGGGCCCCCGACCCATCCCCTCAGGTCCGGCTACGGTGGCAGGAGGAGTTGGGCGAAGCGCCTTCTCCTCCTGCCTGTCCTCCTTTGGCGGAGACGGCCACTTTGAGGGTCTGCCTCGCGGGCCCTCTCCGCCTCCTCCTTCTGCGAGATGACCTCCTCGTAGAAGGAGGCCATCGCTCGCCAAGCCTGTTCGCTGCCGAGCATGGCCGAGACCACGCTAGACAGCGATAAGTCCGGTCCTACCGCAACCGCCAGAAGGCGGCGCTGCTCAGACAGAGTGTGCTGCGCGGTAGACCTATGTGAGCTAACCTAAGCTAAGCTAACTATTCATACATATATGAGTTGTTGAAACATATATGTGTACCAAGCATACATACCTTAACAACTCTTATATATATTTCGTATCGGATAATATTTTAAACTATTTCAGTTTGATAAGGGAAAAATATAAAACCCTTCCACTTGCATGTGTAAGCGTGTATGCGTGCACGTGTGTGGAGGTGATATGTGTAATGTTGTCGCAGTGATGTAAGATTTTGTGTCACTGTATCGCGGGAGCAGCGTACTCAAGGGCTCCACACCGAGGGAACGGGCCTAGGCTTGAGCCGCTGCCGAGGGGGGCCTAGTCTGGTGTGCGGGAGCGAAATTTACCCCCACACCACGGCGGCGTGATCTGTGGTTACGCGGGCGTGGGCGTGAGCACGCTTTGTTTGGAGAGACAGGCTGGTACTGATCGATCACTGCCGTTATTTCATCGGGAGTGGAAAAAAGAAATTACCTTTTTTTACTTTATTATCGTTGTACCTATTAATAGCTAGGTACACAAACATTTTAGTAATACCAAGCGTATGGAGAGTTTTAAATATTCCATTTGGCTCCATACTTACTTTGTGTAATGCAATCACAGCAATTCGGTTCTCTTTATCATCCAACTCCATTTTAATATCGCAAGATATTGTACAATATATTGGCGCCAAAATGAGAAGCTCAATGAATAATCATATAAAAATGACAGATTCCAAATTCAAATGTAATATTTTGTTTATTTTTAATTGTAACAGTATTTATGGCCAGACTAAGTATTTTTCTTACACACAGTAGTATTAAGTTTAATTGTCGAATTTCAATTAATTTCAAGTGATTCTGATTTTACGCCACAAATCACTACGAAACATTTTGAACAATTGAAATCCACAGTTGTGCTCGCTTTTAGTCGATTTGTGATATTCGGACTCTTGTAGTAATTTCGTCGTCTTGATCGTGTCTTATTATTTATAAAAAAATCGCAATAATTGCGTTTTCATAAATGAGGTCAGAAATCAAAATTTAACGATGGAATGACAATGGACGCCCTAGTCCACTTATGGTCATTAACAAACTAAACACGGATTGCTATCTTGATTTAATCGTTCATCTATTTTTTTATAGATTATGCATAGTTCCTTCACTTTTTCTCATTAGTCAAATATAGTCTTCTGTCAGAAAAGTTTCGTTGGAATATGTTCTAAAATTATCATTTGTAATGTTACTCATAATACCAAAGAATATCCTCTTTTTAAA
This sequence comes from Antheraea pernyi, assembly GCA_015888305.1. Lineage (NCBI taxonomy): Eukaryota > Metazoa > Arthropoda > Insecta > Lepidoptera > Saturniidae > Antheraea > Antheraea pernyi. The sequence goes on from MU158966.1 coordinate 1,216,860, forward strand.
ATATCCCTTCACTTCAATAACAGGCAAAATTTTGCGAATGATTTTCTTATGCTACGTAGATGAGCATTGAAATTGTTTGTTCCTTTAATTTTACTGTCCAATAAGCTATATAGAATTTGATAATTAATTGTAACGAACTATGCCTAACCAGCACTCTGCTGCATTGGCTTGAACTCCATTCAAATGACATCAAAAAAAATATTTTCAAGTAATAAATTACTATATATTTTGTATTCAACAGTGTGTACTCTTTATTTTTAAAACTCGTTGTAACATTATGCTTTTACAGTAAATGAGAAAAATATTTATTAATAATATTTTCTTTGTTTCAGATCTTGAAATGCAGTGATAGTCCAAGCAAAAACAAATCTTTTATTTCTTTACAAAAAAAACTTGACGAAAAAATCCTTATTTTTGAGATAATTATTGTTATAATCTCTCGCAAACTATTCGGAACTGTAGTACGGGCATTACACATCACTTGACACCACCGGCAATCCTCTATAATCTCTACCGAGTTGAGGAACAATACAAAAGTCTGGTACAAAGCCAAGCCGGTCTCTTTTTACAACGAAATTCTGTGTACAGATTAAATTTGTAACTTTCCAAGCCATTATGGCAGACAAAATTGACGGGATCATCGACGGTGTATCGGAGCTATCAGTCCTCTCATTTAGGAAGTTGGACGAAGTGAAGCGTTTAGCGAAACATTTCAGCTATGTACTGAATCATCCCTTGACCAATGAGAAACCAGCTGTAAGTAAATACTTGAGGAGTTTGGGGGAAACGCACAAGAAAATCTTTCTACAAAAGCGGGAGTACGTTGAAGTGGAATACATATTTACAACGGAGAAAAAGAGTAACTTGCAAAGGCAGCGATTTAATAGTCTCCCTGTAAGCGAAGTGCCGGAATTGCTTAAAGCTGAATTTTCGACTGCCGAAACCGCGAAACAAGTACATATCTGTACGGATTGTAACGTGGAAATCGATTTAAACGACGAGGAACCCTTAATGGAGTCTCTTCAGAAGCATTTCTCTTTGGAAGTCCATTTGCCGAAGCTAAAACGAGAGAGCATAGATGTAGCGGAGCCAGTTTTGTTACCTAAGATGTCCAGAAGACTATCAGCTATGGAATGTGGTGAAACACCAGCTCAGACACTGGAGCACGTTTTGGTTAATTTGAGATCTAGTGAGAAGTTAGATCGTACCTTCTCAACGAAACTCAGCAATGCATTAATGAAAATATTACCTGATAATTCTGAAGGCAGTGTTGGAGCAGCGATGAAGTTCTATCAAGATGCATATGATATCTTGTGCCAGGATATTTCCAATATTGATTTTTCGACTCATACGAGTTCTGTTGCTCCTATTATAATGAGTATAAGGGACAATGTTTATCAGAATTTCCCCGGTGACGCGAATAAAAGTACTGACAACGATGAAAACGATCAGATGGAGAAGCCGAAGAATCAAGCGAAAAAATACCGTTACTACGGACCAATAGAGACGTTAATTGTGAAGTTGCTGATGAATCATAAATTGTTATCACTTATAGACGATCGTACTGGGAAATTGGCATTTTTCTGTATCGCCTGCGAATATTACACACTGAGATTCCACTATGATAGTGTCTTGAGCCATGTCTTTAGTGAAACGCACATTCACAATCTATCCTGCATACTTCAATCTGATAAACATATCCCGTTCTCGATGAACGAGCCTACTATCGAAAAGATTAAGGAAATGAATGAAAAATTTCTTCTTAACCACGACATCAGCTGCTCCTCGCGCGGGTTCGATTGCCGCCTTTGTAGAACCACAATCGAGAACACAGAGAGTACGATCCTCCATTTATTAGATGAGAGACATCTCGCCAAACTCTCTGACGAAATGTACCTGAGAATGAAGGCTTCAAGCCCTGACGGTCAAATTCCAGAGGAATGGGGTCCGAAAGATTTGAATTGGACCAAATATTTGGCGAGCGTCGGTAAACCTGTCAACAATCGCGACCACGTCATCATCGAGAACTTCATCAAACCTTCGGGTAAGATTGGGAACTTCTGCACTTGCTGCGAAATGACTCTCAAGGGTCCAAGGCAGGTTCTGTTCAACCACATACGCCAGAAGAAACACCTGCGGAACACGGCACCGAAGAAATTGGATATTCTCTATAAGAACCATTGCCGCCCGTCGGAGTACTTTGCGTCTTTCGGGAACTATTACCTGTGCACCATCTGCCCTGACTATGTAGCATTGCCGTCATTCTCGGCGATAGTCGAGCATATCGAAAGCTCCTCTCACATCGAGACTATATGCAAGTTGATTCGCTCCGCGCTTTACCCCGACACCGACGAAGAACTCCTCGCCGTAAACAAGTTGTCGACTGAAGCACCGAAGTGCAATTTCTGTGATCAGACTTTCCAAAAGATCGAGGACGCGTTCAAACATGTACTGTCGAGTGTGGAACACCAAAACGCAGTAGCCGAAGCGAAGGTGTCTGCGAACAAAGGTGATATAATCAGCGTTTATATGAAAGGGAATTTCGTATTGCACAGCGAAGGAGTCACTTTCAATTGCGTCAGCTGCAACGAAGTATTCAATTCCATACGTTCTTTGTTAATGCATTTGGTGTACGCTGATCATTATGTGAACAAACCCTCGACGGAGAGTGTCTTCCGCTTCTATTTAGAATTGAAGCATAACATAAACATGCTCGGCAGGAATAGATATGTGTACTACGATTTTGGGAAGTTGAAATGTGGTGTGTGTGATGCTGACGTGGAGGAAGGAGAGAACGCGAAGAGGCACGTCCTCTCCTCACGACATAGAGAAAATATGGGGGCCAGTTATGTTAATTTGGACGCTACTGCTAATGAATGAGGTATGTGTTGTTTATTTGTTTTGTAACTAGATCTGATCAACTCAAAATAGTCATAAACTTTTATTCCATACTAGCTGTACCCGCAGATCCGCACGCGTTTTTTAAAAATCGTATTAAAGAATTATAGAATTGGGAGACTACGTACAATTACAGAAACTCTCTTTAAAGACAACTGTAAGTATGACGCGCACGCCACTAAAAGTAACATGTAATGTATACATTAGATATATAAATATAAAGAGCGTGCCAAATGAGGCTTGTCATCAGCAACACATTTGGAACCTTAACCCACCATATAACTACCTCAGTGCTCACTTACACTGTATAAGGACCTAACGAAACAATAACTTAAAATATTATTATTAAGATTTACATTATATTTAATATACATTGCCATTATTATAATTAAGATTTTGTGACTATACAAAAAATAAACGCTTGTCTGTTCCGCAACAAATTGTATTATGGAATTCTTTACGTAATACGTTTATAATCTTAGATCTTATTGGGAAGATCTCTATATCATTAATGTTATTAATAATTATAATGTCGAATTGTAAACAATAAACCGATAATTATTTCTCTTATTAAAAATAAAGAATGAGTTTAAATCTTGCTAAATTTCATTCAGACAAAGTCGCGGGTAACAGCTAGTCTAAAATAGAATAACCACAATTACTTTTTATTAGGTTCGCTATCTACCAGTGAAAGTCCCGTGAAAATCGATGTAACCGTCGAAGATTACCCGGAACAAACAGACAGACAGACAGACGGACAGATAGACAGACCGACAAAAATTTTAAAAATTGCATTTTTGTTATCAGAAGTATACTTTCATACCCAATCAGTCAAAAAAAAATATTTTGATATTACATACAGACACTTCATTTTTATTATATGTATAGATATAAATTTCTTACATCTGTGTCTGTGGTTAGTGTTTATTTACTAGCTGTTGTTACTCGCTGCTCCCACCGCTTGAACGTTGGGAAAACAATTTTTGTTCAATCTAAAGGTGCGCGTGGGACGCGTGGGGTTCTGCCGTTTGAATGAAAGAATTAATTTGTTGAAAGAAACGGTTTGGAAAATCTTACCCAACATCGAGAAAATCGGCTTAAAAAATCTTTATATAAAAAAGTAGATATCTTCAAAAATATTGGCAGAATTTAAGGATTGATGTTTTGTGGCCATTTTATTTGTTCCACTAATCACGTATAGTGTCGATGCAGTCAGGAATGGCAATAAATACTTCGTAGGTACTTGTCACAGTATAATCGGGCAGAGCTTCGCCTTATACAATACTTGTTACATATTAAGAAGTGCGTAGATATCACCAACATCTTGCCTTTTAAAGGCCCATTTATATAAGTCAAAGCGATTACTATTTATACATAATTCCGCAAAATAATTTAAGTAACACAAAAATAATAAAGTATGAACAGAGTAATGTTATTCAAGCTATGCAACAATTTCATATAATTATCCTTATTTATGTATCTATAATATGTTTCCTAAATTGTTTCGACATGTAGATCAGCGACATCTTGCCTTTCAAGGCCGAACTATGAAGTCAAAGAATATACTATTATTAATAATGATCAAGCTAATGATTCAATTCTATATAATGATATCCATTCTTATTTAAGTCTTATTAAAATCTATATATATAATATTAATAATACTTATTTGTTTTTTTTTTAATGTGTATCTCTAATATGTTGGCGCTAGTGTAGATATATATTTATAATATGGTGGCGTTAATATCAATGTTCCGGTCGTGTTGTAGTCTCGTCTCTTGAATGTGATGCAGCGGCACCGGAGGTGGGTGCTAACATATTACAAATAAAAATACAGATTTCGTTTCATTTTCACCATTGGTACAACCGTGCTAATCCGGGGCGGACAGCTAGTTTGTAATAAAAATGTCGATATCTAATTTCAAAACCCGAGTTCCACAATACTTAACACCTTAAAATACGTCAAAACTATATTTCAGCCTCTTTCAATTTACCAATTATACTAGTAGGGTGTTCATTATTTTAGTTAACCGAACCGAACAATGTTACGTAGGTGGTAGAGTCACACTGAAGCTATTACTGGTTTCAGCATGAATGTGTCGGCTCGCCCGCGGTACTACCACCCGATACACAGAAATGCGCACCTCAACTAACAATGCACGCATTGTTGCGTTTCGTTAGGCCAGTGAGAGCGCTGGAGGCCCACCTCCCCTCTCCTCTCCCCCTCCCTCCCTTCCCGCAAACAAAGGCTGGCAACGCACTTTCGACTCCCCTGTTGTTAGGGTCTATGGGACGGTGGTGATCACTTAATATCAGGTGGACCACCTGTTCGTTTAACACCACCAATTTTACACAATATAGAGTCAAGTAACACAAGATTACGAATAAAATATAAAATCCACTACATGACACTGTATTGTTGTTTATTTTTTTAATGTTTTGTTTTTATTTGTTTCCAGGTTATGCCTGCGCGTTATGTTTGCCACCAACGTATAGTGAATATATAAATCGTTGATGGATTCCTTTTTGTTATAAATGACTATTATGTATTTTAAAAAGAATCACATTAGATCATTGCCGACTTGATGCGATGATGGTTAATTTTACAATGAAGTTTTTAATAAATCAGGTATTTTTTTTAACGCTGTTGTATTAATTTTCCTCATACCTGACTTCTAAAGGATAGAAATTACACATGTCACCTCCACACACGTGTACGCATACACGCTTACACGTGAAAGTGGAAGGGTTTTATTTTTTCCCATATCGAACTGAAATACTTCAGAAAATGTATCCGACACGAAATACATATAAGAGTTGTTGAGGTATGTATGCTTGGTACATATATATGTTTTAATAACTCATATAAGTATGAATGTGTAGGTTATCTGAGGTAGGTCGCGAATTGCATGAAACAGGCAACAGCCCAAGCCGAGATGAGCCGTGCACCCTTGAGCTAGTTGTCAAAATTAAATCGGCTGAGTGCCTTAAGCGCTCGCTTAGTAGACCGTTGAAGCTTTTTTTTTCGAACTGACTACCCTAGTGACCTAGCAAGGTCTTAACAACTTTACCGGACTAATAGCGTAGTGAGGTCGAAAAAATAACGGTAGAAATGTTTTATGAGAGTATTTCTATAGCCGCAGGTAGTCAAATTCTTTAAAAAAATCTATCTATATTTTATTAAAATTCTATATATAGCCGTCGTTATTTTAACATAATAAATTACACCATTAAAAACATCAACTATATTCTTATCAAATATGCAGTTTTTTAAGGAAATTGAATAAGGTGACGACGCTAATTTAAAATATCGCTATCTTACACGCGGTTACACGGTTTGTACTCTGTCTAAGTTTAAACTTTACTAGCTTCTGCCCCAGAGAGTTCATGCGCGTGGAATGGTTACTTTGGGCCGACGCTAACACGCAGCGGAAGTATAACAAGGTGTGTCGAATAACATCGTAAGACTTGAGACACCCAAGCAAACCTCACCTGCACGTGGTGCAAACTGCTGAATAACGAACGAGGCAATTGCAAAGCGGGGTGGTAGGGTTTTACAACCTGACTGGGTCGCAACCACCATGTATATGGCGAAATAGCCCTTCATAGTGATTCGCTTCTGCGGGTCATATTTCGGGATCAGCCTATCCATGCATCCGTGCATATCCAACTTTTCGCAGGCCGGCATGACAGCGGCGACCGGCGATAGATGGTGTGTCACTCGGTGGTCGCCATTGTTTTTAGATTGTACTGTGCTTACCACCAGGTGTAGTGCAGTCATTTAGCCGTGCTACAATAAAAAAAAGCTCTCAAAAGGAAAAAAATAAACGATTTTGAAACATTCTTCATTGGTGCTCCGCTCTTATTGATTTTGGCGTGATAACAGCCTATAGCCTTCCTCCATAAATGAGCTAACTAACACTGAAAGACTGAAAGAAACCAGTAACAGTTTTTTGGGAAATAGTGTTAGATTTCACAACAAAGTCCTAAAGGATATTATTACCGATTTGCCGGATTGCGAATTTAAGCGCCACGTCAAGTGGGTTTCGGTGTCAAAAGGCTATTATAGAGTGGATCAATATGTGAACGATGGTGATGTCTGGAATTGACTCATGTCTGTCCATGCATTAAAAACGTTTGTGACATGTATTTAATATATTCTATATCTATACTAATATTATAAAGAGGTAGAGTTTGTGAGTTTGTGACGTTGTAAGGGGTAATCTAAGGAACTACTGGTCCGATTTGGAAAATTCTTTCAGTGTTATATAGCTCATTTATCAGGGAAGGTTATAGGTTATATATATATCATCACGCTAAGACACATAGAAGCAGAGCAGCAATGAAGAATGTTGCAAAATCGGGGTATTTTTTCCTTTTCAGAGCTTCCGCTGCGTCTTAGCGCAAAATAACCATACCACGCTTACGTATTACCGCCCAACGAAGTGGGCACGGGTCGGCTAGTCGTATATATATTTGTTAAAAAGATAAACCAAATCGAGTTTCATGCCGGTTCTTCTCGATGACTGGGTTGCTTGCCCGAAACTACCACCGTAGTTTTGACGTTCGTAAGTGCCTTCTTTGATTTTGATTTTGAAGTGACATTTATGATATTCATAAGTAAACTAGTGACGTTGTTTGATTGTCTCAATTGAATAAGGGTTTCTTAATTATCTTTCGGGTAGATGACTGTTTCTTCAATTACTTATTATGTCTGAGATCGATATTTTTACATAGCAGTAGCTTTTCAATACGTTATAATTATAGAAGATTTATAGTTTTAAAAATTATAACGAATAAAATTATAAATAATTCCTATATAATCTACTAGCTGACCCGCGCAACTTCGCCTGCACTAAATCGGTTATCACCGGTTTCAATTGTATTTGGAAAAACCTAAAACCCGATTGTAGACACACATACAGTTTCCAATTGTGAATTCAAATTATCAAGGGAATCACTCAAACATACCTATAGCCAGATAGTATGTGAGAAATCTTTTAAAATAAGCCTAGAACCCCTTCGTAACATCATCTACCGGGTTCAATTAAGATAAAAACTAACCTACAAATATTGGTGGTAATCTAAAAAAAAGCTTGAGGGGTCTATGGACTCCCGGTTGGAACGAAGTTCCTTTCCCTTTTTTGTAGACGTTTACTATATAGTCAGTATAGTTTACATTATAAAATATCAAGTTGATAGAGTTCAATTGTAAATGAATCGATAAAATATATTTATAAAATAAAATAATGATAAATTAAACAATATGTGATCTCGGATAATCATGTTAATAAAAGTGAATTTATCAATAAGTAATCCTTGAGTCGATCTGCTATTGAAATTAAAATTTTATCTGTAGATATTATATATACTCTCTCTCTTTTTCTCTGTCAGGACACCTAACCTACTGCACATACACAATACGTAAAAATAAAATTAAATAATTATCTCTACCACTTACTTTATCATAACTATCTTCTACTTGTATTCATACTTTTTCACACTCCATTGTATTGACGAAAAATATAAATATGAAAAATATATGAGCAACGCGTCAACTGTCATTTGCCTATAAGTATTCGTCTAAGAGCTAGCAACGGTTTTGAGAGCGATTTTAAATAAGCCAGTTTTTTAATATCTTTATGTTCTTCCGAACAACGTGCGGGCTACTTGGCTGCCGGTAAACGTTGCGTTTATTGGAGCATATCGAACCTTAACAGGCAAAGATATTGATTTTTAAATAATTTTCGAATGTTTTGTTTTTCCCTAGCTTTGAAACGCCACTAAAACATCAAATTAGTATTGCCACATATTTTTATTATTAGCAATAATGTGTCAGATGTATTTTTTTGTAAATAAAAAAAGTAAGTTAGCGATAATTGTGGCAGCACCTGTTATAGACACATGTATTCAAAATGGCGTCACTCCCAAGTCATATGTTTACGTTTAATGCTTTTTTTTTCATTGTTTACGGTGAAATCATAATATCATAATGGTTAATAAAATGAAATATGTTCTTTGCAATGGAAAAAATAAAATGGTTTGAAATTAATTAGTTTTATTTATAAAGAATATCATCGGGCACATTATTGTCAATAACAAAATTATCTGGCAGTGATAAATTCATGTTTTTAATAACGTTTAAAAAGAAAGTTTTACTGAAAAAAAGTTTCCTAATCAATATTTTTACCTGTAAAGGTGTGATGCGTATTAATAAAGATAACGTTTCGTGGCAACCAGGTATCCTGCACCTTGTTTGGAAGAGCATAACGAAAGATATATTAAAGAACCAGCTTTTCTAAAATTTCTGTATAGCTCCCATCCGCTCAAAGCGTGTAATGCGCAATAAGGAAATTCGTTCCAATATAGCTTAAATTTATAGCTAATCTGTCTG
>MU158966.1:1226296-1242574 GCA_015888305.1 Antheraea pernyi
CTACAATTTTTTTACTTTCGTCCGTTATGGTTGAGAACCCCTTGCGTTTTATAGGACAAAATCTTAAATGTAACCTTGTAATATTAGTTATCCCTGTGTCATGTTTCGTCAAAATCGTTTCAGAACTTTCAGAGTGATGCGTGTTCACAGGGACAGACCGACAGGCAAACAAAAAATGTAAAAGGATAATCTTCGGCTTCTAAATCGATAACAAAGTCTACCCTGACTATAATTTTCAAAAAATATTTAATTTACAGATTTGGTCTTGTTACAGTAAGCTGAAGAGTTTGTTTGCTTGAACGCTCTTATCTCAGAAGTTACTGCTCCGATTTGAAGAGTGTTAGATAGCTCATTTATCGAGGTAGGCTATATACTATATAGCATCAAGCTAAGACCAATGGAGGTGGAGAATCAATGAAGAATGTTCCAAAATAGAGATTTTTCTCGGATTCGGGGGCCAAATGTAACTATTACACGCGGACGAAGTCGAGGGCAGAAGCTAGTATGTTATATCGATGTATAAATTACTACCTTACAAAGTTTCGTGAAAATCTGTCTAGTAGTTTTTGCGTAAATTTCTTCTCCTTTATGTTTTCTTAAAAGTCAAATAAACAGACATACAAATGTGACATATATGTAAAACATGTCCTAAATGATATACCGGTGTATAAATTACTACCATACCAAATTTCGTCAAAATCCATTCAGTAGTTTTTGCGTGAATCCTGTACAAACGACAGGCAGACAGACAGACCGACAGACAGACAGACAAAAAATTTTAAAAACTATAGAAATGTGTTCTTTCGTTGATTCTAAGCCCTCTCAGTGTATTTTTTCTTTAAAATATTTAATGTACAGATTTCGTCCCGTTAGCCTTTTATTATATGTATAGATTTCAATTTCAAAAATGTACATGAGAGAAAAATCAAATCCTTATTAATTCTGCTTGAATTAAGCTAAGCGAAAGATAACATTTTTGAAAAGATTTTTATTTTGTTATGCCAAAGAAGTATAACTTCTAACGCGTGTACATAAGTACACACACACACTTTTTTTATGTTGTTAATTTCAAAAATGTACATGAGAGAAAAATCAAATCCTTATTAATTCTGCTTGAATTAAGCTAAGCTAGTAACAACATAAAAAAAGTGTGTGTGTGTACTTATGTACACGCGTTAGAAGTTATACTTCTTTGGCATAACAAAATAAAAATCTTTTCAAAAATGTTATCTTTCGCCTTATTCTACGTTTGTAGAAAAAACGACACTAACAATAGAAAAAAGGTATTGAATAAATTGAAAGTTTTAATACAAAGAAATACGTAGAAACAAAAAGTTGACTGAAGCTAATTTCAGAGTGTTGGTTTTTCGTGACTGTGTGCGCGCGCATCGTAAAAATTTACTCTCGTCATTTTTCCCTATTCGCGCCAAAAAAAAGGCATAGCGCAGAGAGCTTTAAAATAAAACAATCATCCAAATTCAATCATATTTAATTAATCAAAACTTTAATAAAATTTTACAAAAGAAAAACGAAAAAGAAAGACACTAATTGACAATTAAACAATTAAAAGAAATAGCTCTAATGGGCTATGAAAAAAAACTATTATTTACGATCTAATGACACCTAGGGCTGGATTGTTAAATTGAGTTATCTTTGGTGCGCTGTTACTGTCGCACGTGCAGAAACAATTGTTTCCATGAGGTCCGTCGGGAAGCATTACAATCTTCAAGTTCATGTCGGTCTCCAAAGCGTTGTATATATCTGTGAATAATAATGTTAATCAGCATGGACATAATCTATAATCATAACAACACCGCATCAGGCTGTAAGCGGCCAATTGCAAGGAAACTATAGGCATAATCAGCGCACCAACCCATGACGTATTGGCGATTTTAAACTCAGAGAAATCAATAGTTCTATATTGTCCCCACATACGGTGGTAGTACAAGAACATTTCTCAGGTTCAGGTTTCCTCACGATGTATCCACTACGATACTGTGTTACCTATTTATATTTGGGGTTTAAATTTGTGCATATAATTAACATTTCACTGGTGAAATTTCCCAACGTCCATCTATAACTATTAAAAAATAAATTCGCCATTACCTACTCGATAATGGCAGTAATAATCTACTAGAAGATTGGTTTTTAATGTCTGTGTCTGTGTGTTTACTTTTTTTTTCTCAGCTTCACCGGACTGTTAGCGCTTAAGGCACTCAGCCGATTTTATTTGACAACTAACTCAAGGGTGCACGGTGCACCTCGGCTTGGGCTGTTGCCTAGTTTATGCAATTCGCAACCTAACTTTTTTTTTTAGCGTGGTGAAATCCTTTATGGATACACCATCCTCTCGAGGGAGAGGGTGGGTTATGTCCGACTCGCACGGACCAAAACCCCACTGTGTACGTCTTCCTCTATAGTTGGGGCGGCACGAGATCTCTATAGACTTCATCGTGCCCCCCCAGCGGTTGGCACAGTAGCAAAAGCGCCGCCGCCGGGCTTCGTCCTGTTAAGAGACAGCCAGGTCTTCCAGGGCTTCGGGAACTGCCTAACCGCAAGACAGTGGTCAAACAGCTCCCGAAGCCACCCTTCTAGATGGCCCAACGCTATGGCCAGCACCCGACCCGCGACCCCGTCAGGGCCGGGTTCCTTACGTCCGGCGGTACGGGGGCGTTCAATCGCTCTCTCCATCTCCTCCTCCGTAACTGGGGGAGGGTCGATTAGCGCCTCCTCTACCACCTGAGAAGCAGGCATGGAAGCAGGGAGGAGCTCCGGAGGGTCGGGGAACAATGCTCCCACGACCCTCTCAACCACCTCCTGCTGGAGAGTCTCAGTTGCCGGGGGCGCCTGGCCGCAGAATTTCTTCCGGGCCATCTTATACGGGTGCCCCCACGGATCCCTCTCCAGCTCCTGGAGCATCTCCTCCCATGCCTGCTCTTTCGCCCGGCTGATGACGACCTGCAGTGTTTTCCTGCAGGTCCTGTAGTCCTCATACAGCCGGGCTTCCTCCTCGGGGTCCCTATTGGACCTTCTCCGGCGGCTGCGCCCGTACAGCCGCCGGGCCGTAGAGCAGGCCGCACGAAGTTCCGCGATTTCGTACGACCACCAGTACACTGCCCTCCTCTTCGGGTGGTGTACGCTCCACGGCATCGACGCGTCGTAAACCTCCGTGAGAGCATCACAGAGGCGGGCTGCGGACGCGTCGATATCTCCGTCCGGAGGGGACATGACCCAGGCCTGAAAGTTAGCCGCCTCTTTCGCTCGCTCCGAGTCGAGGCGGCCCATCGTCCATCGGGAGAACCTCGTACCCGTCCGGGGGCGGGTTGTCGGCACATCGTGGGAGGTGGAGACCTCAAACCTGATATATCGGTGGTCCAATAAGGTCTCCACCTCCTCCATCACCCTCCACCCCCTGACACGGCGTGCGACCGACGGGGAAGCGAACGATACGTCCACTATGTTGGGCTGCCCACTCCTCAAGAGCCTCGCCGCGCGGGCTCGTGCCTACCACTCCCCACGCCCTGGATTTGGCGTTAAAGTCGCCCAGTACGACGATGGGGAGCGGCTCGAGCCGCCTCACAACCGGCCCCAGCGAGTCCAGAAAGGACTGGAACACGATGAGGGGCCGATTCGGGGAGAAGTAGACCCCGAAGGTCGCAAGACCCTGTGAGGCAGTCCCCCCAGAAAATACAACCACGGAGCCGTCCGCGTCTCCGGCCCCGTGAGGCTGGTCCGGAACGCAGTACGGCTCCGCAACGACTGCGACATCAATTTCCCACTCCGCCACCGCCTGCTAGAGAAGGTCCTGGGCAGCGGTGGAGTGGTTTATATTAGTCTGTAGGTAGCTGCTGCAGATGTATTCTATAACTATTCCGCAGCAACTACCTCCACTTCCTCCCCTTTAAGTAGGGGCGGTTTCTTCCCTTTCACGGGAGGGGGCCTACACTCACTCCCTCCCATGATATGGCCTGCTGGCCAGCCAGTCTCCGCGCAGACGGCGCATCGCGGCTTGCCCGCTTTGCAGCCGTCTGCGCGGTGGCCATCCTCCCCGCATCGGAAGCAGGCCCTCTTGCGATCTACGGCCGATGGACATATCGGCCGTATATGACCCAACACCATACACCTGTAGCACCGAAGAGGCCTGCTTTCCAGGTGTACGACTCGGGCTATACTCCAGCCGAGCCGGAGGAGACCGGCCTCGACCAGCTTCCGAGCTGCGTCTACGGGGAGGGAGACAAACAGTGAATTGCCTTCCTCGCCTCGCGCGTGGATCTTACCCACCCTTATTTGGGTGAGCTTGCATCCGCTGGCCTCGACGATCACCTCGACGGCTTCGTTTAATGACACCGAGATGTCGATGGCCGCAACTCGAATGTCGGCTCGCCTGACCGGCCGCACTACATTGGCCAATGCCTCCAGGTCCACAGTAACTATAGAGGCCAACTTCTCTGCCCTTTCAGGCACCAGAGGACCGGGCACCTGCAGCATTTTTGCCCCGGTGAGGCTTGTTCGCACTTTCAGGCCGGAGATGCCGCACTCGGAAAGCGACACCTCCTGCCTGGCCTTAAGAAGCACGTTGGCGTAGGTTACCCCCATCTTCTCTGCCTCTGGCCGTAGCGTAATCAGGACTGCGGCCGAGCGAGGGTGGGCGAGCCTATTCTTCGTCCTCCTTCTACGCCTCCTCCTCGACTTGCTCCCATTCTGGAACGAGTTCGGAGCCGTGGCTACTATAGCCGCCGGCGCTCAACCTGGCTCCGGAGGTTGCGGGTCTCACGTTGCAGCCGCCTAGTCTCTTCCGCCTCCGTCCGGCAGGCCAGAATCCCCACCACCCCTTGGAGGGACCGGACTGCTGCCTTCAGGGCCATGATACAGGGCTCCTTCAGGCGCCCCGACTTAGCCGCTACCTCCAGGATGGTGGAAACCTGCCCGTCAGCCAGTGCTTTTAGGCGGTCCGCGGGAAGAGCATCGGGGTTCGAGGTGACGATCGCCGGTTGAACGGCGTTCTTTCTGGGACACCTGTGCCACACTCGTAGAAACATTGGCGTCATTTGGGGCCGGTTCCTCGCAATGTTTGCGACTCGGCCCTGCCAACACCTGCACTACCACCTTTGCGGTCTTTGCTCTGGTTATCGCCTCCTCTGCGCCGTCCGCCATACGAGCTACCGCTTTAGTGGTGTCTACCTCAGCCGCTGCTTTGGCAATACCTTTTTTTTTACATGGGGAATTCACTACTGATTCCCACCCTAGCCGGGCAGCTGAGGGTGGGGTATGTCCGACTTGCACGGACTAAACCCCATGGTGCCTTCACTCACCTATAGGCCTGGGAGCAGGAGCGGCCGAACTGGCATTACGTCTACTCCCCGGCAGGTGTCAGCCCCTCATCAGGAGCCTCGTAGATCCCTCAGGAAAGGGCGAGAGTTGCCCTCCCCGACGATCGTAGGAGGCGCATCGGCACAATGCGCCTCAGACACACGGGCCTGTGCAGAAATTCTGCCAGGGCGACGGAAGTGACTCCTTCGTCAACAGGACCATACGGCCGGTTTTCCATGTTCGCAGAAACCGGCCCTGCTGAAGAGACGCGGTGATGAGCCTGCATAGTCGGGGCTCGAGGGTCTCGTGAGCCAAGACCCATACACGGCCTGGTATGCCGTCGGGCCCCGGGGCGGTGTTTTTGCCTTAAAGACGTTTCATCGTCACCCTCATCTCTTCCCGGGTCACCTCGGGGACTTCATCGTTATCGCTGTCACTGCCGACCTCGTTGGGCGTGGTCTGAGGCGGAGCCATCGCTGGTGGCGTCTGCTCACAGGGGAACAAAGCCACCAGAATCTCCTGGTGGAGTTGCGGCTCCAGACTCTGGGTTAGCGGGGGGCCACCTTGACGCAGTTTGTTACGTACCACACGGTACGGGCGCCCCCACGGATCACACGTCTCGAGCAGCTGCTTCCTGGCCTCAACTTCGGCGGCCTCTATGGCTTTTTTCAATGCGATTTTCAATTTTTTCTGGCCGCTCTGTACCCCTCGTACACCTCTGCCTCCAGCGGTGACGCGATTTGCGAGAAAAAAAAATCAAGACAGTCATAAGGACTGCCGACAGAAGTGAAAACTCAAAACAATGATAAAAATGTGTTCTCTCTTTGAATTTTGAAATTAACTATAGTGTGAATGAAAATTATTCAAAATTTAGAATTTCTTTAATAAAATTATTAACATTAGTGTGGTATTTTTATCTATAGGCACTCGGAGCAATAATTATATACATTTTTATAAAGTTTATTGATCAATCAAACATATGATGAGCTGCAAAATATCAATATTACATGTACAGAGGTCCCTATACTACCCGTCGCTAGTATGACGCAAGCTGCACAAGGGCAAGGGTCGGTCATGCTTACTATTCTAGTCATCACGCGAAATTATAATTTTATCTTCTACGACAAATACCAATCAACGCGTCTGAAGAAGTTTTCACTTCAAAAAACTATATAAGAGATAATTTATAACTGAATTAAGAAAAAATATATATACTAATAATATATAAACGTACTTAGGATTTAATATGATACCACGCATACATTGGATGTATTTACATACTAACAGCTAAGCATCTGAAAGCGCCGTACCGGGAGATATCGCTCTCAGAGACAGAGCTTTTACAAACCATCGGAAAATTTCACGAAGTTATCACGAACCACCTTCAACCCTCCTGTACTAAATTCTGTAGATTCTCACAGCGAACAAGTTTTATTTTGTCACTCGTCGAGACACAACAAACGCGAAGCAGATGGTTTTGTTTCATGTTTTGTAGGACAAACGATTGTTTTGTGTTAATTTTCAGTATTTTATATAACATTATACATAGTTGGTTCATTAATAGCTTAATATTCACTGGAAATTTTACATATATGAGTTTTATTCCACTGTATGATGATAATAAACGCATTGAGAATAAATTTTCAGCGAATTTTACAGGTGCAAGATCTTGTTTTCAGTTCACTAAAAATGTAGTAAACATTGACTATAAATTTACTTATGTAATAAGAATCTCTTGAAATATTCTTTCAACATCACAAATTATTAAACGAATTTCTTTTCACTCGATATTATTTTTTATTGTGAGTATTTCTCCACATATTTATGTAAAATCTCCTAGCCGTATAAATTCGTAATGTATTTTATGCCTTAGACTTGTACATAATTTGGAATAATATTATTAAAGGAATGAAATTATTTAAAATTTATATGTTTATAATACATTGCAATACCAGTCTTACTACATGCATCTGACTGCTGTGATATGAAAGAGGTGAACGGAAGAAGATTACATTTAATAGGCATGTGGATGTTAAGATAATTATCGTTAGAAGATTAATAAGTTATTGTGGTATGGGCATGGCATGTGGCATGGTAAAAGCCATTTTAATATATGTTAAGTATAAAGATGGTGGATACAGTTGTAAAATAGGAGCAAAGACGATATGCATGTAATGTGGAAGGAATTATTTGAATTTTGTTTGATATTAAACCCTAAATGAAACGAATTTATTATACATTATTCCTTGAAATTGTTTTTTTAGTAGTCCGGTGAAGCTGTTAAGACCTTGCTAGGTCGTACTAGCGTAGTCAGTACAAAAAAAAAATTGCGACATTTGTACATTCTGTTACACTTACGTTTTTGTGTTACTCGAGTGTGATAGCAGTTATCTACGGGTACTAGGACAGTTTGGCACATAGTTCCATGGGATTTATTCGGGCCCAAAACGGTCCAAGTTGAGTTTTTATGTTTTTTATTTCTTTTTATTATAGTTTTGAAATATTTATTCAGGGTTCAGCGTCCATTTGTACACAGTTTGTTTTATTTGATCGTTTAGGATAAAGTTTTAGAAGAATAATAGAAAGTTTTGTGATCCGTTAAGAGTATTTAGTTTATTCGGGAAAATCGTTTGTAAACTTTTTTATTATTATTATTACTTTCGTATCTAGGCCATATACTTTTATGTCCTAAATGTATATAGTTTTATTAAATATATTTATTCTAATTTATTTTATACTGAAATTAAAACGTACGAAGTCGCTTGTTACTACTAGTATCAAATCCCTCCAAATTTTAAACAGAATACTCACTAATGTTTATATATCTTTTTTTTTTAATTTATCTATTTTCATAAAATATAAATAATCTTACCTTCTTCGATAGAGAAAAATCCTGAATCTACCTAATTTTGCATAATTTTTTCTTACCAGTTTGAATACTTTGTACCTCTAAGCTTCTTCCTAGAACCTTAATAACTTGAATACCTCTGATAGAGGACGGAAGCACCAATTACAACACAGTACTGTATATACAATATATTATATGTCTATACTAATATTATAAAGCTGTTGAGTATGTTGGGCTTACCGTACGTATAATTTAAAAATATTTTCACATTCTACATAAACATGTTCTACGCTGATGAAGTCACGGGCCGAAGCTAGTTATGAATAAAAAAAATCGTAACGTCTTGTTTTTACAATATGTATGGTAACTGACTACTTTGTTGTAAGTGCCCTACCACATAGCGCGTAATCCCGGTAGAATAACTCTTACACCCACTTAAAACATACAAAGGTCCACTCAGTATAATCGTCTTAAAGGTCCATATATATTCAATTAAGCCGAACACTTCTTATTGTTAATTCCATTTCAAAAGCCCTCCGAGGAGGTCCCCAATAAATAAGTCGGCATCGAACCCAGGACCGAAAGGATTATAGGAAGATTATCCTCGTTCTGAACCTTGGAAGGGAAACGATTCTAGGCTGAAATCGTACGCATAATTATAAAAACTAGTGGTGTTAGTGGTAATGTGATGGCTGAAATTATATCATAGTTCATTATTTATTTTAAGTTTTGCCATTGTTAAAGTATTTTATGCCAAAGACGTATCAATATGGACCTTTGATTCAAAGTTTACGTTTTTGGAGATTTCACCAGGAAATCATTTTTTATTAAGTCATAGGAGGCATACGAATATATGGTAACACCTGTAAATTACGGTAAATTAATATTGCAAGAAGAATACGTGCAATTCTACAGCCACTTCAATACGATTGAAACTACGAAAATAGACTTCTCTTTCTGTTTTTAAAATGCATTAATTCAAATTTATGTTCAGATTCAGATTGAACAAAAATACGTAGTTTTTTCAGTGACTTTACGATTTAATACAGTTTTATGCTAAATATTGTAGTGCATTATACTATTAGTACCTTTGCGTACTGAAAATATTTTATAAAATATTAAATTTTAAATGTGTTTAAAAGTTTTTTAAATGCTTATACAAACGTATTTCCATTACAATATTGGTGATATTTTTTACAACCAAATAGTAATGTAATTACTCTATTTAACCCTAATTTTAAAACAGATTTAAAGCGCTTCTATTTGTTTTTAGCATCAATTGAAATCGAACGTGTAGACATGGTTAAACTTTAAACGCATACAAAATCGAATTTTTGATTTACTTCTTTTTTTGATTAAAGATGCGACCTAATTATTATAAAAAAAACTGTTTTAAAATTTATTGATAACAATAAACGATGCCAATAAACACTAAACAAAATTAAGAAAGTCGTTTGACACTGAAGAAAAATGTACTGAATTGCTTTACCTTCGCATATTTATCTATTTAATTATAAAACTGAAGTTTTTTTCCATGTGTACTGTGATCTTGACTCAGATGAACCCGTATGACCTATTCGTGGAGCGTTAAATATACACGAGATAATTATAGGAAGGACGTTCTTCGGCGAGATAAGATTTATGGAGGAAGACTGTCGTAAATTACTGCGTAATCGATCGACGCCTTACCAAAGGTGGTGGAATGGTATAAATTGAGCTGAATTCCTCGTTCTAATGTGTATTTACGAACTACATAATTTCTATCTATCTAATATCTTCTGCAATAGTTTCAGTGTAAATTAATTATTATTTTATTATAGACTACTAGCTTTGACCGTGTTTCTGTTCGCATTAATATTATTTGCTATATACACTGTTTATTGTAATAGGATAGTTTGTGGAACAAAGTTTCTTATCGTGTCGCAGCGAATGGGAGCGAGGCTGAAAACGTGTAATAAGACTTTTTTTCGATACTTCTTGCTATAGTTATAACAGTGTATGTAAACATCGCCGCATACAACTCTCTCGTGCGCTTAAATTTATTTTAACTTTTGTTTACATTTTTTTATATTATAGTAATTGAAGTAAAACATCTTTAGTCGCGACTAGGAGGTAAATTGGCGATAAGGAAGTCCGTTACTAAAATATGGTGTCACGTTTCTGCACCATCCGGTATTTAAATATTTTTGTTTTTGTCAATAAATAGTTTGTAAACAAATCATTTTTAAACAAATTAATAAAAAATATCAAATTAAATAATAATAAAAATCATATAATAGAATTAATTATGTATATATGGATGCACGACCGTGCTGCCATCTGGTTTCAAGGTAAGTAAGTAACAAATTAAATTAAAGCTTCATTATCTGTAATGCTATCTATCAGCTAATTCGGAACTTAAATAACACAGGAAATATGATTATCAACTCTTTGTTATAAAGTACATAAAATATAGAACAGTACGCAAAAAAATAATTGAATAACTAGAGTTACGTCATCAATAAATGCCTTTTTAAATTCTCATATGATGTATTTATTTTAAATATTTTATTAGTTTTATTTAAAGTTATGGATTCAAACAGCGCATATTTGACCGAAATTGGATCATTGTAACTACGGTAATTAAAGCCATATAGCCAAATAATGAATTTCTTTTTACTACTCCTAATATAACATAAATATTTTAGTTTAACGCGCATCGTTTTTGTAATGTATAACGGAACGTGTGTAATTTTACAGTTATCAGGCGATGATAATATGGAACATCGTTAGATTGAAAAACCCTAAGAAAACCACTAGACGTAAATACAGCTGTTAAACAACCGTTAACAACATTTTAAGCAGCCGTTAAACAAGGGTCCATTCTTGTTTAACTTTACAGTTATTTCAGACACCGCTACGCAACTAATAAAAGATAAACAACGTTTATGAGTGAGAGATAATATTAAATCGGTTGTAAAGTTTTGTTTAAAAGTAACTAACGTAAGCAAAGTCGTAAGTTTTTAAACCGACAGCAAAGCTGTCTTATTAAGTGGTTACAGAAACCTTGAGTCAACAATTCAGCAAATGACGTTCTAGTATCTGTCCGTGTTGCGGGCGACCGAGCCTTTGTTGTATTGAACGTTCACACCGCACTATGTCTGTGCCTATATAGTTAATGTATAGTATGACAACTTAATCTTTTATTGTTTTCTTTATAGTTTTAACAATTTCATCACAATTCCTTTTCATGTCAAATAACAACACGCTAAACCTAGAGGGCCCTCTTAAGTATAGCTCTCGGATTACAGCAAAATATGGTCAAGTGTGATAGATAGCTAATTTGCGAATATAATATGCCTTATCATCGTGATGTACTGTCAAACCCAAGCTCAATGTTCTGTTTGAGTCATTTCGAAACACGCACTATCCAAACAGGCTTTAAGTGACAAATCCTACTGATATTACCAGTATTTTTAACCATGCTTTAGTTTTTGTTATACAGTATGCATATAAAGATCACTATTTAGTTTATATAATTGGGGCAAGCAAAATGACTCCTATATACCAAGTAACAATTTTTATTTCTTATTAAATTTTAAGTAAACACAAATTCATATTCTACTTTTTGCAATTTATAATAATATTATATTTTTAGATATAGGTTTCTTATATATATATTTATAAACGTCTTAATTTTTTATATTATAAACTAGGCCACTTGACCATCTGTTTTTTAGGTGATAGATAGAGGTAGACGATGTAATAAGCAGACAAGTATCAAGATAGTTTGAACAAAACCTGTGTTATCTGTAAGTTACCTCGGTGTGCGCTGCATAAATCATTAGCATTACACGAATGTAATGTGTGCGGGTATGTTTATAAAGACATGAACAAAGACGAAGAATAATTAATTATACATCAAAACATAATAAATACATTGCAACCGAAAGTGCCTTACTGTACCCAACCCGTACAGTGTTGACAGAGGGCAGCTTTATCTGCAAAGATGTCACCACCAGTGTCCCGGCTAACGCGGTCGGCGTCTTTTTCAAACATTTCAACAAAGGCATTTTTTTGACATTTGAATGCATATTTTCTGTAATGACTAATGATGTTCGTTAATTTTTCATACGGGTCTATAGAGGTTGTTGTAAATTGACATATTTTCCCCTTTAGAATTAGTTTTAATTTATACTAGCGGGCCCGGCAGACGTTGTCCCACCCTGATTATGCAAAAATCCTT
The DNA here is from genome assembly GCA_015888305.1 of Antheraea pernyi. NCBI lineage: Eukaryota > Metazoa > Arthropoda > Insecta > Lepidoptera > Saturniidae > Antheraea > Antheraea pernyi. The sequence goes on from MU158966.1 coordinate 1,238,680, forward strand.
GACAAATTATATACTAAAACGTTCCTAATGAATCAACCTATCCACTGGTGAAAACCGCATGAAAATCCGTTCGGTAATTTTTGAGCTTATCGCGAACAGACAGACAGACAGACGCAGTAGAGAACTTTGTTTTATACTATGTAATGATAATAACGTGGAAAATTTTAAACATATACGTTCTATTGTGAACAATTTATATAGTACTTTATATTTTTAGAAGAATGTCTAATAACTTGTTTTGTTTAAACTTAGAGTATGCTAAAACTCTTTACTGCTTACTGAAGAACCGTTCCAAGAACGTTATCATGATTGATGTAAGATAAATCTAAAATTTTGGTGCTAAAAAATATGTGATGAGACATTTTTTAATATTTTAGCGTTTGATCTCAATTTCATTTGATTTAAAATAATGACGTAGTCCAAGACGATAAGCACCCTAAAACTATGGAGTACAGAGTTTACAAATGCAGCTGTAGAACCACCAATATTGGTGACAGGTTTTCAACTTGAGGGTGGTAGATAGCGGGCGGCGGACTTAGAAAAAGTTCTATCACCATACTATGATGTTTTCCTTGATCGAGAGCTCCGGCTCACTTCCAAAGATTTTAACCTATCTCGGTCGACGCTGTGACTAAACACACTAATCAATGAGCCATCATCGCATCATAGCATGGTAATGAGGCTATTTCTAATACGCACCTAACCAAGTTGAAAATGTTTACCCAAATACTTATAGATGTGTTCCAGGTGTTACACTTGAAAATTTTCTCTATAATATTAGTATACTACTATCTTAGACTATCTTCATCGTCGTCAGCATGTAAGAGGCCCATTGCAGGGCCATATACCTCTTCCCAGAGAAAGGTATGGGCATAATCACCACGACAGCCCTTGACATATTGGCGATTTCAAACTCCGAAAAATCCACAGTTCTGTGTTTTCCCACTAACAGTGACAAAACCGTTTCTCAGGTTAAGGTTAACTCACAATGTTTTTCCTTTCACCTTTCATTCCACTGACATCGGATTGATATTCCACCAATTAAAACAGTAGACCACCATGACTTGATAGACCATCTTGGACTATATTGTCATTTAAATCCAATAAAAAAGAATGTAAGAGTCTGACAATTCTGATAATCCAGTTTGTAATCTTTAGAATTACTCGCTATGGAAGTCCATTTATGCTAAGTTAGTCTGGTTAAGTATCTTTGAAGATCGTAATATTAGAGGCAATGGTTGCAAATAACAAAAATCCTCTTGTACTAAGAAATAGACTGATGGCCACTATGAAAAGGCGAGTTTGATGTACACGAAATTGATTATTTTACAGTCGAATAGAAGGGGTTTCTTTGGAAGAAACTATTATAAGCTCTATATAAATAAAGTTATGGTTAAAAATACATCGTACAGTTTGAAATCTCTGTACCTCGCTGCATCGTTCACCGCAATATATACAAGAATGCCTCATCAGTTCTTTTATTATTGTCAGACGTTGGATTATGAGTCTCGTGTCATGTTTATGATATAAAATATGGAAGTCGCCTTTGTTATGTTAAATAAGATAGAATAAGCATCATAGCCTATAGTGTGCTTTCAGAATTTATATGTTAGGGTATCTATCTAGAGGGGCTGATTTCAAATCTCCTTACCTCATCGTGAAATTTGTTTTCTTTCAAACTGACTAACACTGAAAGGCCTGAGTAGTTTCGCTGGGCTTGGAAACGAGCGCAAAAGGTAATCCAAGAATAGTAATTAGCACAAAGGTTCCAAAATAGTGAAAACTCAGCTTAGGCTATTGCCGTACATGCAATTAAGCAAAGTAAATCTTAAGTAACTGACAATTCGAGCTAACTAATTCTAATACATGTAACATAAATAAAATAGAATCCAAATCCATCCTTCTTTCTGTTTATATCTGCATATATATTAATATTTGTAGTAATATTTTTTTTGTTTTTTGTAATTCATTATTTTATGTCATCGTCGTCAGCCTGTAAGAGACCCACTGCAGGGCCATAGGCCTCTTTCCGAAGGAAGGTATGGGCATAATCACCACGTCAGCCCACGACGTAATGGTGATTTCAAGCTCTGAGAAATCCACAGTTCTATATTGTTCACACATACAGTAGTACTATTTGTTTTGATGATTTCTTGAATGATAATTTTCAAAGTAAATAATTCTTAACAAGCCCAAGCTTTGATTCGTATAGTTAAATCTCTAACAGTATTCAGTTATGGTATAATGCAATAATTGTTAGTTTTCATTACTAAACATCTGTAAGTATATATCGAGGAAGTTACTATTGACCTATGTCCGTACTATTGCCTACTAATGTCTTGCAACTATTTACCCTGTTTTGAATTATTATTGGTTGTTAGCTTAGGCTGAATGCCTTAAAGGCGACGATGTATAAGCACCTAATTTTAGTATGAATATTAAAATAATTTATCTTGAAATCGTTTATTTAATATTCACCACAAGACACTGAAAATAAATTAAAAAGAAATAACGTTTGAAAGTAATAAGTACGGAACCGAAAGTAATAAAAAATTCACGAGTTTCCATTTCCGTTAGTTTATTTCCTTTTTATGTGTATACGAATAGGTAATAAAGCGTTTTTATTAACTGTTCCAATGTATCTATTTGAAATTTTTTTCTCGCGACTCAGCAACTTATGGTTATACCACTTTATGGTGACCAGTTGGATAGATTTTTATCTAATAGGGATGCAGCTCATATAACAGTTTTGCCATTGTAAAGTAACATGTGCTTCTTTTCATTTATTAAGTGGAACTCTAATGTCTTCTTCAATTTGATAAATTATATGTTGGTACGTTATTCGTTAAATACCATAAGCGTCCTCATGTTTGATCTGTTAATGTCAGTTATAGTCCGCGTCAAATTTTTTAACCGCTCTGAAGTAGATGCGCAGAACATGAATTTAGGCATCAGAGGGACGTAGTGAGGTAAAAGGGGGGCAAACTCGCCCGCGCACGTACCTCGCCCCCTATTTCACCCACGTTCACACATGTCTCCTGTCATTACTAGTTGCAGTACAGTCGCATTCAAAAGTCGATTTAGTTTTGTTTTTGTTAATCAAATGTTATTGCTATTTTCGTTATTTTCTTTTTTTTGTATGTTTGCCATTATTAGAAGACCCATCCACATCGAGAAATTATGTTTCTGTGAAAGACGTTATTTATTTTATTTTTATTATAAATTATTTATCTATTATGAATGTATTTTATTCACAATAACGGTATTGTAACACGCATAATATCTGCACAGTATATGAGACTAGATATATTCCACAGATAAAAATAAATACTGCATAAAGAGGATCATTCAATTAAAGTAAGCGATCACCCAAAACTCAAAAACCAGCTGATTAAATGTTATTTGGATTTAATTATAACTGACAAATACATGATGCGGTGAACTGTTAATATTTTAAATTTTTCTATTACTTTATCAATCAGCTCGCCCATTTCTCATTTTTACTGTTATTTAATGACCCCAACAATTATATAATATTTATTGTTTGTTCGTTTTTATCTCTAATTCTTTGCAAATATTTTATATGTCTATATATCTTGTATGCATGTATGTATATGTTTGCTCAATTCATATAAATAGGTTTTCGTAAACCAACTGTGAAATCGTTTACAAGACGACACAATTGGATTTAAACTTTCATTTCTAATACATAAAATCTTCTGAAAGTAGCAACATGGTCGTTATACTAATATATTTTTATTATTTAATGTAATAGGCAAATATCTACTTGAATCATAATTCATTAATACCTGATGTACTGTACGTATAATATCGAGACATGTTAAAGGTTAATAAACGTAAATGTTAAATTCAAACTGAATTCTAACTAAATGAA
>MU158966.1:1245983-1325366 GCA_015888305.1 Antheraea pernyi
TAATATATATAATCCTCTATATATATATATATATATATATTAAATAATCCCTGTAGTGATTCTCGAGTGTTTACTTTTAAAAATATTCTCGATACAATTGACCAATTATGAACCCCATTGCTAGTGAAACGCCACCCTAATGTAATGTATTTTGTCGGACACTTTTTTGAAGTGAAACTTCTTTAGGCGCAAGAGGGTAAAATTTTTACAGATGTAACGTCAAGCAGGTATGCAACGGAAGTGACGTAATTTGCAGTAAACGCAGATTTTCCATCTATTTTTCAAGTCTCGGAAATCTAAAGTTTTAGATTTGTATAAATATAAACAAGACTTATAAATTAGTTCGCCAAAGAAGTTTCACTTCTGACATGTGTACTTTGTACGCACGCACTTTTTTTTTCCTTTTGTGAGCTTCCGCTGCGTGTTAGCGTTAGCCCAAAGTAACTATTCCACGCGAACGAAGTCGCGGGCGGAAGCTATTAAGTTAAAAAATTCACAAAGTATTCCCCAAAATACAGTTCAGTATAAAGGATATACTTACTAGTTTGGCCAGTCGCAGCCTTCAACCGTTTAATGGCGTCCATGAAATCTGAAAATTAAATAGAATTACTTATAATAATAAAACTCTTTATTGCACACACGTTGAAAATATACAAAATTAGTCATCAGTTTACAATATGTGTACAGTTAGGCGGCCTTATCGCTTAGAGCGATCTCTTCCAGGCAAACCTGGAGACATTTTATTTTCATCGGTATGGTCCTCTTCTCTGTGAGTGCTGTCTCGCGAGTCTTGGATTACGTTACGTTCATTTGCCGCATTCGAAGACACAGATTCCTGACTCTGGTCAGAAGATTCATGCATTTCTGTGGATGTATTTGAATCAAACGATTTCTCTTCATAATTGCTTTCATGTTTACTATTCGTTTGAGAGTTCTTTGAAACGTTGTTTCCGGTATGGTCCTCTTCTCTGTGAGTGTTATCTCGGTCGTCATTTTGTACATTATGTACGTTTGTCGAATCAATAGATTCATAGTCGTGCCTCGTTTCTGATGAATGAGCATCTTGTTCAGGAACCTCTGATATTATCTGTTCTGTTTCTTGACTTCTTTGTTCTTGGATTTCGTCCTTATCGTGTGTTTTCTGATTAAGATTCGTGTTCGCCATAGAGCTGACATTATCTTCGTTGTTTGAATTAGTTTCTTTGTTTTTTTTATTGTCGACAGAATCCGCCGATACATTTTCTCTGTTACGTGTCCTAGTATTAACATCTCGTGGTTTGTTCTGCTTAATGTGGTCGATTGCGTTTTGGTAATCTGGAGTAAATGAATAATACGATTAACATGTATTTATTTGTGTACATATATAGGTAGTAATGAGAGTCAGTGGATATTTTTACGCATTGTTGAGGCTAAGTTTTCCACTAACCTTTTTATATAATGGAACCCCGAGATTTGGTAAGCATTGTAGGTACTCACGTGTATTTGATGGTCGATTAGAAATGCGAAATTGACAGCATACGAACAATGATTAATATATATAATCCTCTATATATATATATATATATATATTAAATAATCCCTGTAGTGATTCTCGAGTGTTTACTTTTAAAAATATTCTCGATACAATTGACCAATTATGAACCCCATTGCTAGTGAAACGCCACCCTAATGTAATGTATTTTGTCGGACACTTTTTTGAAGTGAAACTTCTTTAGGCGCAAGAGGGTAAAATTTTTACAGATGTAACGTCAAGCAGGTATGCAACGGAAGTGACGTAATTTGCAGTAAACGCAGATTTTCCATCTATTTTTCAAGTCTCGGAAATCTAAAGTTTTAGATTTGTATAAATATAAACAAGACTTATAAATTAGTTCGCCAAAGAAGTTTCACTTCTGACATGTGTACTTTGTACGCACGCACTTTTTTTTTCCTTTTGTGAGCTTCCGCTGCGTGTTAGCGTTAGCCCAAAGTAACTATTCCACGCGAACGAAGTCGCGGGCGGAAGCTATTAAGTTAAAAAATTCACAAAGTATTCCCCAAAATACAGTTCAGTATAAAGGATATACTTACTAGTTTGGCCAGTCGCAGCCTTCAACCGTTTAATGGCGTCCATGAAATCTGAAAATTAAATAGAATTACTTATAATAATAAAACTCTTTATTGCACACACGTTGAAAATATACAAAATTAGTCATCAGTTTACAATATGTGTACAGTTAGGCGGCCTTATCGCTTAGAGCGATCTCTTCCAGGCAAACCTGAGGAGACATTTTAATTTCATAACTATAAATAAAAATAAAAAAACAATAAAAATAGACAAAAAAAAATACAAAAACTATAGATAAAAAAAAAAAAGAAATAACGCAAAACAATATATATTACATATTTAATATATATATATATATATATATAAACAACTGTGTAGCGATGGTGGCTTAGTTGGTAGCGTGTTCGGGCACCGCGTCGATGGACGTGGGTTCGAATCCTAGCAACTGAATCGGAGCGCGCGGTGAAAGAACACATCGTGATCTACCTAACCATTACATGGTGGTAGTGCATTTTTTATAAATCCGCCGCCTGATAACTACCACATCATCAGATGCGGTTGTGCTCAAAGACCATACCCTATAGAGTATCTATTAAAAAAATTGCATGTGATTGCACCTATTTGGCTGATTATCTTTTATCGTATTTCTGTCAGACAGGCCATGTAGTGCGATTGCAAGACGAGAGACGGACCAAACGTATCACTACGTGGAATGGTCCAAAAGGAAAACGATACAGAGGTAGGCCCCACACAAGATAGCAGGACGACATCACGAGGACAGTGGGCCCAAACTGGTTAAAAGTGACCCAAGTTATAGATCAATGGACTTCTTTGGAGGAGGCCTTCACTCGAGGGGTTCTCGCCAATAAATAAACAAAGAACAGATTATTCATGGTTATGAGATTTATTTTCATGTGCTGTTATTATTTTGGAAGAAATATAAGTTTTTTTTTCGAACTGACTATGCTATTGACCTTGAGCAAACAGCTTCACCGGACTACAAGAAATATAAGACATTTTTATTGCATTTATAATTGGGAGGAACGACAAGGTTTTTATGGAAAAATGTGTGTAAAATTCTTCAAAAATGATAGAAATTAGGCTTAAAAAAAACTCCACATAAAAAAGGAATTAGAGAGCGAACATACTGAAATAGTATAGAATATTATCCGATACGAAATATATATAGGAGTTGTTGAGGTATGTATGCTTGGTACACATATATGTTTCAACAACTTATATATGTATGAATAGTTAGCTCAGATAGGTCGCGAATTGCTTGTATCAGGCAACAGCCAAAGCCGAGGTGTGCCGCGCACCCTTGAGCTAGTTGTCAAAGTAAAATCGGCTGAGTGCCTTAAGCGCTCGCCTTAGTAGTCCGGTGAAGCTGTTAAGACCTTGCTTGGTCAAAAGCGTAGTAAGATCGAAAAAAAAAGATTGAAAAAAAGAAGATAGTAGATTTGTAAATATATTGATAAATGTTATATATGTAGGGCTTTTATTGCGGGGTCGCGCGGGAGTACGCAAATTGAAAAATTGAAATAAAAATTGAAAAATATGAAAGAGTTTGAAAAACAACAAAAAAAAACAATCTTGGCAAACTTTACAAAAAAAATTGGATTAATTGTAAATAGGTAAGAGTTATCAACCAGTCTTCTAGTTGACTGTTACTGCCATTGTCAAGTGAGTATCGATATTACAAGTTTCTTGATGTAATTACAATGAACTAACAATATGGCGGCCATCTTGTTAGCACTTTCTATGGAGTTTTTATGGCAAGTCAGAATCCATGCCCCCTGGTATTATTGCCGATCCACTTTACTTGTGCACAATAACCGAACTATATTACGTAAAGCACCACCAATATTACACAATACAGAGCCAAATAACACAAGATTATGGATAAAATATAAAGGCCACTGTATGACATTCCAAGATACCGCCAAAAAAATTCTTGAACGTTTACCGCGTCGAACAATCGTTTGTCTCTGTAGTAGAGGACGTAAAAAAAAATGAATCTACAATTTTCGAAAATTAGCGTGCCTCAAAAAAGTAATTACAAAAAGGCCTGTATATGGATATATTCACAAAATAAATTTAGGATTATTTATGGTTCACATTTCTTTTTTTCCGAACTTTTTGTTTTCGCAAAGAGATCATTTGGTATTGGCAATATAAAGGGAGGTGATCGCGATTCGATACGATTCAGTACTCACTCCTTCGAGGTGTTGCACCAGCATAGTATTAAATCACCGAGATTTGTTAGTCCTGGTATAGATAGAAGTCGGAGAGTCGTGGTAATTGTCCATTGAAAACATTTTTTATTTACAGATGTGCCTCCTATTGAGTGTTGTACTGGAGTTACGTCAAAGATCATACCACCACCATTGCAAAGACAATATTTTCCAAATAAACACTTACCGTTCGTTTCAGTATACTTCTCCATTTGCGACACGATTTCTTCGAAACCTGAATAATAGGAGAAACATTAAGATATTATTAATAGATTATAATGCGAACTGAAAATGTATATGCGAACATGAGTTTGTTTGTTTGTTTGTTATGCTTTCACACTATAAATATTCAGTCGATCGTCATGATATAGACATATTGTCAGCGAAGTTGGAAAGGGCACACGGGACATTTTATCCACAAATAAAGCCTTCGAATAATAGGTCGGGTCTACATTACGGTAAGCGAAACCGCGACAAAGAGCTAGCAATATTCTTAGCATCATATCATATATTTTTGTGTTTCGGCAACTGTTGTTACTAGAGAGACACACATTTGGCAATACTTTTAACTTGCGGGTCACCTGATGGTAAGCGATCACCGCTGCCCATGGACACATACAACGCGAGAGGAATCACAGATGCGTTGCCGACCCTTAATTTATTTTTACTTATCTGTACTAATATTATAAAGAGGTAAAGTTTGTGAGTTTGTGACGTTGTAAAGGGTAATCTCAGGAACTACGGGTCCGTTTTGAAAAATTCTTTCAGTGTTATATAGCTCATTTATCGGGGAAAGTTATAGGGTATATATCATCACGCTAAGATCCATACGAGCGGAGTACCAATAAATAATGTTTCAAAATCGGGGTATTTTTTCCCCGTGAGAGCTTCCGCTGCGTGTGCGCGTTAACCCCTAGTAACTATTCCACGCGAACGAAGTCACGGGCAGTTTGTAATAACAGTCTACAAGCCTTACAAACAAAGCTGTTACATTAGAAAACGTTATTGCAAAAATTACTCACGTGAGCCTTTCCTTATTGTGCTAATTTCTTCAAAGAATTCGGCTACATCTGTAAATTGAAAGATGTCTTATTAATAAATGGTATATTGTATTTATAAATACACAGTTAGGAATATCTCTCGGCGATTAAATAATACGAACGGACAACTTTATTATTAGGTACACAGGTTTTCATTTATGTATTTTTTTTTTTCATAGGAGGCAAGCGGACAGGTCGTTCACCTGATATTAAATAATCACCACCGTCCGTAGACACTTGCAACACCAGGGGAGTCGCAAGAGCGGTGCCAACCTGTCTTGACGGAGAGGGGGAGTAAGGGAAGGGGGAAGAGGAGGGACGGTGGGCCTCCGGCGCTCCCACAGACCGAACGAAACGCAACAATGCAAGCAGTGTTACTTGACGTCGGTGTTTCTGTGGGTCGGGTGATACTACCCCGAGCGAGCCGACCCATTCATGCTGAAACCATTAATAGCTTCAGCGTAGCTCTACCGCCTTCGAAACAACAACTGATTTGACAGTAGATAGTCGACTAGGTAATCATTTTACAAGTGTCTTGCGATCATTTCAATGAACTAACAAGATGGTGGCCGTCTTGTTAGAACTTTCCAGAGAGTTTGTGTGATCAATGTACTTAAGAATACAATAAAAATTAACACTTATTTTATTTTATATTTACGGGGGAGATGTGAGGAAGTATATAAATCAGTAATATGTTATAATAAAATCAGTATTGTATCACCCTCCGTTGTATCATTTACCCGATCCCTGCAATAACATATTTTACACAATAAGTGTCGTGTGGGAGTTTTTGGCGGTATTTTGGTCTGTCATGCAGCGGATTTTATATTTCATTGATAATCCTGTGTTACTTGACTCTATATTGTGTTGTAAAATTGGTGTTTTATGTAATATAGTTTGTTTATTGTGCATAAGTGAAGTGAATGGAAAATAATACCACGGACCATGAATTCTCGAGATGCCACAAAAACTCCATGGAAAGTTCTAACAAGATGGCCGCCATCTTGTTAGTTCATTGAAATTATATCAAGAAACTTGTAATATCGATACTCACTTGACAATGGCAGTAATAGTCTATTAGAAGACTGGTTGCCAAAAATAGAATGGTAGAAGAACTTATTACTATTAACTACTCGATAATGGCAGTAATAATCTAAAAGATTGGTTGCCAAAAATAAAGTAAAAAAACAGTGTCGTGTGCATAATTTCAATGTTCCAACAAGACGGTGGCTCGCATGTTAGAACTTTCCAGGGAGTTTTTGTGGCATCTCAGAATTCTATCTATTTCCCGTCCACTATACTTGTTCACAATAACGAAACTATATTACGTAAAACACCATCAATTATTAATAAAATACAGAGTCAATTAATACGAGATTATGAATAAAATATAAAATCTTTTTTTTTATTTCATTGGTGGCAAACGAACATGTGGGTCACCTGATGTTAAGTGATCACCACCGTCCATGGACACTAACAACACCAGAGGAGTTGCAAGTGCGTTGCCACCCTTTGGGGGAAGGGTTAGGGGAGAGAGGTTGGCCTCCAACGCTCTCACTGAGCGAACGAAACGCAACAATGCAAGCACTGTTACTTCACGTGGGTTTTCTATGAGAGGGTGGTACTACTCCGGACGAGCCGATCCATTCATGCTGAAACCAGTAATAGTTTCAGCGTGGCTCTACCACCATTAAAGTTGACATTACAAGATCCCGCCAAAACCTCCCGATTTATGTGTTTTCTATCTATATAGAAAATTATAGAAGTGTGCCGGTCTGCGTGGATCATATCAAATCTACTGAATAGATCTCAGTATATATTTTTACTCTTTAGACACTTAATTCTTGTTGAAAACAAAAAGTGATCACGATATTTTCTCTTTATATAAAGTTATAAAACAAAACGATTTTTAATGCGCGTTCAGTTACGTGCGCTGGAGAGGGGACGTAAACATATAACATTGTTAACAAATAATTTTTATAAGTATATATTTTATTTAGAGATAATAAAAGAAACGCAGACAAAGTCACGCGTATCAACTAGCTAGACATAAATTAGTATTTAATAATTTGTCACGTTAACGTTCATAAATAACTTTTAAGGTTATAAATTGAATATAGTAATGTTGAATGTTGAGAATAACTTGACAATCAATTAACGTGTAAATCAAGTGTTGCCAATGTGATAAATAAAACTCACCCATTCCGGTCTCCTTGCGTATGGTGTACATAATGTCGAAGAAATCTGAAAGATAATATTATTTCTTACTACAATTTCTTCACCATTTCAATACCTTATTAATCAGTTTCATATACCGACTACAACAGTTTAAATAATTGGAACAGCGACGAAATATAACGACCAATCAGTCGTTGTAGCAGTCGACCAATTAATTTGTTGTAGCAGAAATAGCATTTTGCAATAACTGTGGAAATCAATGGATAGGGTTATAAAAACAGGCATTTGACTATTGAAATATTATTCAATTCAGTTAATTTTCATCTACAAATTGAAAAATACTTGGCTAATAATAGTACTTTTATTGCTTCCGTTTTTATCTAAAATCGAGATTAATATCTCGTTTTAATTTATACTAATATTATAAAGAGGTAAAGTTTGTGAGTTTGTGACGTTGTAGGGGGTAATATCAGAAACTACTGGTCCGATTTGAAAAATTCTTTCAGTGTTATATAGCTCATTTATCGGGGATGGTTATAGGCTATATATCACGCTAAGACCCATAGGAGCGGAGCACCAATGAAAAATGTTTCAAAATCGTTTTTTTTTCCTCTTCAAAGCTTCCGCGGCGTGTTAGCGTTAACTCAAAATAACTATTCCACGCGAACGAAGTCGCGGGCAGAGGCTAGTACTATATAACTTTAGCAAATTTATCGTTTATAAAATATAACTCGTTCTTTGATTAAGATTTATTTGCGAACAGCGAACAGTTTTACTGATTTCGAATAAATATAAAACTGAATAATGCAATAAAGGCAGATGGATGTCTCTTTGGACAGCAGAATTGGTGCACCGCAATGGTGGCTCAGTTGACGCGAAACCATGTGAAACAATAGCACGGTGGTAGCAGTGATATTATAACTAAAAAATTGTTGGTACGTCTTAACCGCTTCTATAGCGCCTTGTTAAAACTTGGCTACCTAGCAAACATGATATCAGTATCGTATCAGTGTTAATGGAAGCATGACTATGCTCGTCAATACGTCCGTATCCATGTAATATATAACTATTTCTTTTTCAACACCGCTATCGAGAGTATGCCAACTTACTTCCACATTTTATCTAATATGGCGTATGGCGTTACAATATTACTTTACGTATATGTGCGTTATCGTGTTATTTCTTTGTGAAAGTACCATGTTGGTAACGTATCTACACCTTTTTACTTATAATATGGATGGCTTTATCTAAGTCCGCCTGGTTAGTTATCGATCTCGAGTTAAAATCTGTCGCCAAGCATTTATCGGGGGACCCATCTCCTTATTGCACAGGTGAGGCTGACGAGGGGAGACGACTGGTTGTGTACCCAGTAGTCTCTCTATAGTAGGACGAAGACTGGCGTTCACTTGCCAGGCTGCCGCAGGGGCGGTTTCTCAGGAAGACAGCAGGTTCGTTCCCTGGCCGCCCCTACCATGCGGCGGACGGTACACCGTGAAGTTTTAGTCCGTACGAATCGGACATAACGCACTCTCTCCCTTGAGAGGGTGGCGTATCCATAACGGGTTTCTTCACGTTAATAAAAAAAAAGGTTTAGCATATATGCCATCTTAGATCATGTCGTTTCATATCAAATGAAATTGTTGTTAAAAGCTAAAATATATAAAGCATAAAACAAGGCTGATACGACATTCTTCGATGGAAACTCACCGCGTCCTTTGGACACCTTTGAGAGTGCGGCGGCGGCGGCCGGTAAAGTCCTTGTATTCGTTGCTTTAATCACGGTAGCAATGAACACTGTCACATCCTTGTCAGTTAATCTTTCAACGTTGTCGAACAATTCGAAAATACCTGTGACAGACAGTCGTTTTGTTTCAATGTGGAACCGATGTAAAAGGAAGAGGTTCTAAGTTCGTGTGCATTTTTGGAAAAATTAAAAAAAGTGTGTGTATGTGTGTTTTCTTTTTTTATAGTGGCACGGCAGAATGACTGCACTGTGCCTGATGGTAAGCACAGTACAATCCAAAAATAACGGCGACCACCGAGTGACACACTATCCATCGCCGGTAGCCGCTGTCATGCCGCTCTGCGAACAGCTGGATATGTACAGGCTGATCCCGAAACGCGACCCGCAGAAGCGAATTACTATGATGGGCTTTTTCGCCATATACATGGTGGTTACCCTACCACCCCGCTTTCGACATTGCCTCGTTCGTTACTCAGCAGGGTGCAGCACGTGCAGGTGAGGTCGGCTTGGATGGCTCAAGTCTTATGTACACGCGTTAGAAGTTATACTTCTTTGGCGTAACAAGATAAAAATCTTTTCAATCATTTTATCTTTCGCCTTATTCTACGTTTGTAGAAAAAACGACATTAACAATAGAAAAAGGTATCTAATACATTGAAAGTTTTAATACAAAGAAATACAAACAACAAATACAAAGAAACAAAATGTTGACTATAGCTAACTTCAGGGTGTCGGTTTGTCGTGACGGTGTGCGCGCGCATCGTAAAAATTTACTCTCATCATTTTTCCCTAACGCGCCAAAAGAAGTATAACATCAAAAACAATAACAAAAATGAATACACGTTTTCAAAATGAACTGAAAAGTAAACTAGTTTATCATCCTCTTTAGTCAAAAATCGTGTATTTATTTTAAAAATATTCGAGAAGTGAAAGCGCTCAAACCAAAGGAATTTAAACTGTGTTCTCGTTTGAAAATTTTGAAATTAATTACGTTGTGAATTATTTAAATGTCATAATTTGTAAATAGAAATTATCAGTATCTCTCTTTTAAACAGTTTATTAATTCATGAAACATATAATATTCTCTAGCATACGCGAACCGCGCAAGCGCAGTACGGGCGGTCACGTTATGCTAGTGATAAATAGCATGTTATGACGCGAAATTATAAATTTATCTCCTGCCAAAATATACCGTACAACGCGCTTAAAAAGCTTTAATTCAAAAAATCATCAAACGGAATGTGTAAAATAGGCTTAAATAAATATAGTTCACATACCATTCACGCGTGTAACGCGAGATATTACGCGCCATGCATCTTGGATACCTGAAAGAAAGAAATACTTTATTGTTGGAACAACCATACAATTAAATAAACTATTTAGACAGAAAAAAAAAATACATTTTAAAAATGAAAAAATACGGAGAAAGGAAAGCCCAGTAAAAAAACATTATACACATATTTACATTAAGTAAAAAACAGGAAAGTATAAAAACGTAAAGCTAAAACAATTTGAAAATATAAAACACTATGTTACAAATAAGTCTTAAAAAAACCAATTAAATTAGTTATAATACAGTAATACATTATTATACATTATCACTAGCTGACCCGTGCAACTTCGTCTGCACCAAATACGTTATTACCGGTTCCAATTTTATTTCCAAACGCTAACAATCTTAATAAAACCCAATTGTAGCGTAACTTATCGGGTCCAATTGTGACTCGAAGCTACACTATATATATATTGGCAAGAAATGTCTTCACGATATCCTTTGCTCCTTTGACCCTCACCTCCACGCCCCATTTACTATATAATATATATTTACCTAAATAAAACGTAATCTAATATACCTTTCTAACAGTGAAATAATTTTCAAAATAATTAATCAGTTATCGAGTGAGTGGGATGAAAAATTATTAATTACTAAAATGACTATTAAAAAATAAAGGGTTAGTGTCAGAAGGGTGAAAATTTAGGGTTGCATATATTTTTTAAAGCCTCATTATAACAAAATAAAATTTTAAAAAAAGTTAAAAAAAATAAAAAATAAATGCTAGAGGTGAACAACCCTTATCACTTAGGGGTATTAAAAATAGATAGTAGCCGATTCTCAGACCTACGGAATATGCATATAAAATTTCATAAAAATCGGTCAAACCGTTTCAGAGGAGTATGGTAACTAACATTGTGACACGAGAATTTTATATATAAGAATATAATATACACAAACTGCATTTTGTAAAGGACCGGCATGATCTAAATACTAGAAACTGTAACAAACTGGTCGTCCCATGTTTCAGACTTAGCAAAACCAGTAATAGTTTCTTAGGTAATAGTGTTAGGTTTTAGAACAAAGTCCCAAAGCATGTTACCGATTTGCCGGACTGTAAGTTTAAGCAATTAGAGTGTGGATCAATATATGAACGATGGTGATGTCTGGAATTGTCTCCTCTATGTGCATCCACTAAAAACGTTTGTAACGTATAATGTATTGGAAATATATATGTCGAAATATGTACCCGATCAGGTTTGTTGTCGGTTCTTCTCGATGAGAGGTTTGTTTTCCGAATCGTTGGTAGTTTTGACGTTCATAAGCGCCATATTAGGCCTAACCTGAATAAAGTATTTTTGATATGATTATGTATCAAATTTTATGAACTTAAATATAACATTCATAGGTGGCTAACGAACAAGTGGGGCACCTGACGTTAAGCGATCACCATCGTCCATGGACACTAACAACACCAGAGAAGTCGCAAGTGCGTTGCCACCATTTGCGGAGAAGGGTTAGTGGATAGAGAGGGAGAGGAGAGGGGAAGGGAGGTGGGTCCCCGGCGCTCTCACTGACCGAACGAAACGCAACAATGCGTGCACTGTTACTTCCTGTCGATTGTCTGTGGGTGGGGTGGTAATACCCCTTGCGAGATGACCCATTCATGCTGAAACCAGTAATAGTTTCAGCGTGGCTCTACCACCGTTTAACATAGTAACATAGTAGTATCTGTTCTTCTTCTTCTTCTGTTCTCTATCTGTTCTTCCAAATATAAATTTCTAACTGAAATATACTTTTTAGAGTATATAGAACATTATTAAATTACATTATTATTAATTTCTGATTAATCTGATTAATATAAATAAATCATCCACTCACGGCGTTGAATCTCTTGATTTCTCAATTTACGTTGAAATAATTTTTTCGCCTAATAATTGATCTTATAAAAAGTTCACATTGCACCAAAAAATTTATGGGTAAACATAATATGTAAATAATTAAAAAAAAATGTATTAGTAATGTTTCAATAATTCGTTAATTGCGTAATTGCTACATATATTTTTATACTCACGTCTTTTTCCAGTGTAATGATTAAGCTTTCTGAACAAATCTATGATGCCGTGACCAGATTTCGACTGTATGTCCTCCATTATTCCAAACATTGACTCTGTAAATAACATTGTGCGTTATTAGTGATAGGACTGTGATAGCCCATTTTTCATACAATATAATTCCTTTCATTTTTTGGTAAACATGCATCTAAATGTATCACAAATCTCTATATAAATAGGGGAATATAAAACAGTTTAGTACCTATTTCTCCTGTTCACAACCTATTTTTTTTTAATAATTATTGCTGAGCTTTAGTGGCATCAATAAAAAATAGTTATTTCTTCCATTACCATCCACGATTCCAAGCGTCTATAAGTTTATAAGGAAAGTGCAACAAAGATGTATGGTAAAGAGGGAAGTGAAACAAAGCTGTATGTCAAAGGGGGAAGTGCAACAAAGATGTATGGTAAAGATGGAAATGAAACAAAGCTGTATGTAAAAACTGGGAAGTGCATCAGAGATGTATAGCAAACGGGGAACTGCAACAAATATGTATGACAAAGGGGGAATTGCATCAGAGATGTATAGCAAAGGGGGAACTGCAACAAAGATGTATGACAAAGGGAAGAAGTGCAGCAAAGTACTTTACATCCCCGATCACTGAAAATTGGCCGTAATTTATGAATTTAATTAAGTAACTAAACTTTATATATGTAATCAACATCCAGTCATGACATTGGCGTACCAAGTTATCAATTATGGCACATTATCAGTTTTTTCAAATTCTAACCTCTTGGTACACGATCAAATTATTTTATTTGAGTTAGTGGTGAAAATATCTATATTGAAATAGATAATGTAGTCTTTTAGTATATTGATATTTAGAAATATGTCTAGATCGTTATTTTAACTTACTTCTCTTATGAGCTAAGCTTCTCAAGACGTGGCTGACTGTGTTGATATCGTTGGATCGTGTTTCTTCGATCAACAATGAAAGGAAGTCCAATGGTTTTGGCTTATTTGAAATTCTCCTCACCTCATAAGCGATATAAGGTGCATCTGTAAACAATGTAGACATGAATATCAAATGGATTTAGGATTTTAAATTTACGAAATAGAAGCCATTACATAAAGCCATCACAATTCATTACAACATGTCCTCACCGTCTGAATTGAAAACTTTAGAGAGAACTTCCCGTGCGTCATCTATATTATCTGTGCCAGAAATTCGGTATAGACCGTGAATTACCTCCGCAAGACCTGTAAGAGATATTCTCAATTATTGTAAAGTTTGAATGGTTAAATGAAAATGATATTAAATGTATTGAAGTGAAACTTCTAATGCGACTTCCAACAACAACGCGACCATGGAGGGGGTATGAAAGCACTATTGCGTTAAACGTTCAATGCTCCTGAGGAGGGGGAATAGAAAGGGACAGAGCGAGAAAAATAATCAAAATAAGAAAAATAATCTTACTTTAGTTATCATAATCCCATTGTAAATGTTATAGATTTGGATATTTCTCCACTCGAAAATGATAATTAAAAGATGCGATCAATTGTGTATTGTAAGCAATGTTAATAAAGTTTGTCTTAAAGAAACAATATGATTTCACTAAAAATCTATTTCTACCCCTTCCTATTTTCATTTCCACGTTACGAAGTTTCACTTCTTCCGCGCGGAGGGACTCCAGGCACTATTTTTTTTAACATTTGTCTGGTTTTCACATCTAGGCTCACTCCGAGCAATAATTATATACATTATTATATAGAATAATTAATTAATCAAGCATGTGATAGGCTGCACAAGCTCAATAAAAAATATCAATATTACATTTACACGCTATTCTATGCCGCGTTAGTCTAGCGCAAGCGTAACACGTCACAAGCATGTCGAGATCATCGGTGACGCGAACCCATTAGTTTATCCCCTTTCAAAAATCGCTGTAGGCGCCAAAATCAAAATATCCTTTATTCAATTTAGGCCCTAAAAGGCGCTTATGAACGTCAAAACTACCACCGGTTCGGACAAACAGCCCACTCATCGAGAAGAACCGGCAAGAAATTCGATTTGGTTTATCTTTGTTATCTTTGTTATATTACAACGCTTTTATTAGCTTCACCTGTATGTATGCATGTTCGTAACCGACCCCTTTGAGCTCGATTTTGTCCTACTTTGAATGATCAGATTTCATTCAAACTTAATTCAAACTTTGCACACCTGTCAAAGGTCGACGACAATGCAATAATCCGAAAAAAAAGTCAAAAAATTTAACTAAAAAAAGAAGAATAAATAATAGTTTAAAAAAACTAAAAAACACGCTTTCATAAAAAATCCAACTAAAAAATGGACATGTTAATTTATTTATTTTATGTTTTTTAGTTGGATTTCTTATGAAAGCGTGTTTTTTTTGGTTTTTTCAAACTATTATTTATATTTTTACAAAACATAAATAGTTACATTCGTTATTAGTGGATGCACAGAGAGGCGTCATTTCCAGACGTCACAATCGTTCACATATTGAATTAAGAAGTGATCACTTCAAAATAACTAAAATAAATCATCCGTAACTGTAGCTTAGACTACCTCAATGACGAGAATTTCGCAAAAACTTTGGATATCTTCAAATGTGAAAGAATTATTGAAAAAAATATCTAATTTACTATTTTCCTATACATATCGATGATTTCATTCAAAGCATATAACGTAACAAAAATGTATTTTTGCGTGTTCAGCCCTAATATGTTTTATGACCGTACCCGCTATTTGATCTTATATTAGAATACCCATAAATACTTCTAGTTCTATGTATACGTACAGTTAAGACTGAAGAAGGTATGAATAAACTATGTAGAGGATGACGATATAGAAGATGTGAAAGCCAGTAAGAGTGAGTGAGACAAATATATTGTATTAACTCCTACTTAGATGGAATAACAGAAAGAAAAAGATCCAAGTACTTACTATTCTCCTGGTAAGATTGTAAAAGTTCTTCGATTGCGTATTTCAATTCTGTAAAAAAAATAATTACATATTGTTAAATTAAACGCTAGGCTGTCTGTTTGTTTGTTGTTCCGTTTGCATATAAATAAGAGTTTCGCGCTTAGGGATGGTAATTTAATATCCCTTGTGCCTTAAAAATATCGAAGGCTACCAAATATTTATACCTTCATTTTGTATCTTTCTTTGTAATATTATAAGAAACTGCATATTATAGCACATATTGTGGCAGCTTTCAAAGGCCAATCTGCCTATAGATTGTTCATATATATTGTATTTTGGGGTGTAAGGGGTGTCGAATAACATCATAAGACTTGAGACACCCAAGCCAGCCTCACCTGCACGTGGTGCATCCTGCTGAATAACGAACGAGGCAATGGCGAAAGCGGGGTGGTAGGGTTCTACAGCCTGACTGGGTCGCAACCACCATGTATATGGCGAAAAAGCCCGTCATAGTGATTCGCTTCTGCGGGTCGCGTTTCGGGATCAGTCTGTGCATATCCAGGTGTTCGCAGGCCGGCATGGCAGCGGCGACCGGCGATGGATAGTGTATCTCTCGGTGGTCGCCACTGTTTTTGGATTGTACTGTGCTTACCATCAGGTATAGTGCGGTCACTTTGCCGTACTACAATAAAAAAAGTACAATAATAATTGTACATAACATATATGTAAAATGTAGTTATATTTTTTTATTACATTGTGGATTCTATCGGTTGTATTGTTGGCAACATTTTTTTATTCTGTCTTCTGCAAACGTCAAATGTACTTTTAAAACGTATTTTATTTTCATTATTTTATGGTGGTAGAGCCACGCTGCAACTATTACTGGTTTCAGCATGAATGGGTCGGCTCGTCCGGGGTGGTACCACCCACTCATAGAAACACCGACGTGAAGTAACAGTGCTTGCATTGTTGCGTTTCGTTCGGTCAGTGAGAGCGTCGGAGGCCCACCTCCCCTCCCCTCTCCTCTCTCCCCTCCCTCTCCCTCCCCTAACCCTTCCCCCTAAAGGATGGCAACGCACTTGCGACTCCTCTGGTGATGTTAGTGTCCATGGACGGTGGTGATCACTTAACATCAAGTAACCCAACTGTTCGTTTGCCACCTATGATATAAAAAAAATAAAAAAATCTCTACATATTAAGAAAGGAGATACAGTACACATCCATGTGATATATCTTATTACGCTAACGTGTAGTGTTAATTCATGTTTGGTGTGTTGGTTGGTGCTAAATAAATAAATAAGGACCCAGAAAAAACATCTGAAACAATGATATTATAACTAAGAAGATGTATATACGTTAATTGCATGATATTTTGACAAAACAAATGGTACGATAACGCACACATACGTAAAGTAATATTGTACCGCTGTCTTAGATAAAATGTGGAAGTAAGATGGCATATTGTCAATATCGGCGGTGAAAAGGAAACAGTTATATGTTGCTTAGATACGGACGGATTTAACAAGGCGCTGTCGAAGCCTTTATCGCGTATCTGCAGCTTTTTATCACGCTTTTATTACCTTCACCTGTATGTATGTTTGTAACCGACCCCTTTGAGCTCGATTTTGTCCTACTTTGAACGATCAGATTTAATTCAAACTTTGCACACCTGTCAAAAGTCAATGATAATGCAATAATTCGAAAAAAAAGTAAAAAAAAAAATTAACTAAAATATTAAAAATAAATAATAGTTTTAAAAAAACTAAAAAAAAAACACGCAAAACAAACAAACAAAAAACAAATTTTATTTTCTGTTTTTTAGTTGGGTTTTTTTTAGAAAGCGTGTTTTTTTAAACTATTATTTATTTTTTTAGTTATAATATCATTGATCGGAAGATTAAAAATTTAACGGCGAGTGTCTTTGCCCCTTCACGCTTCAAGAGTTAAATATAAAGGCGGGAACACGTGGATCTAACCGTGTGATCTGTGGATGTAATCGTTGTATTTGGGGGATTTTGAAGAGTTTCACTAGAAGAACTGTAGGTTTAATTACTTACGAGATTGTCTGGATAGTGTTTTGAGCGTCATAATAGCTACACTGAATGTAGGCACTCTCAATATTTTTATAAGCTCCACGATGGCATCACCGATGTCTGAAATATTAAATTAGTATATATTGTATATGGATTCTTCTTTAGACGAGGTTCTATGTATCGGCCCGGGATTCATTTTAAGATGGTGATTGACATATGGGTCTATTTTCTTTGCCTTTATTCTTGCGTGTATAACTTGTTTTGTGACCATTTCAATAGATACATTCTATGTTTCCTGGCTTGGTCTACACATAACAGTGTGGATGACTCAAAAACTTAAGTCTTTATTATTTATTGAGTTGGTATTAGTGCCTCGCCCTTGCTTTTTGTCTATGTTATCTATATTAATATTATAAAGAGGTAAAGTTTGGTTAGGTTGTAGGGGTTAATATGTGGATCTACTAAACCGATTTTGAAAATTGTTTTACCAATAGAAAGCCACGTTATTTGTGAGTACCATAGGCTATATATTAACTCGAACAATGAAAAGACCTTTTTGCAGTAGTCGGATGTGCAAAGTAGGTCGGTGAGAAAACGGTCGAACGAAAACGTTTCTTACGAACGATGGGAGATATATGATTGAGTTCTAGAGAAAAGTTGTAGAGCTTGATAAAGTAAAAATGTTTACCGACCAACGAAATGGGCACTGATCAGGTAGTTTTTTAATAATTTGTTATTAGTTATTAGATCAGGCCCTGTATCATGTATATACAAGTAACGCTGAACTTTGTTGTTACTTTTATGAAGTCACAAGCCATCACTGAACCCACTATAGACATAGTCGGTTTACAAGAAAGTTAAATACGTATTGAACCCAGGTTTTAAAAAGATCTCATATTAAATGCACCGCGGTCGCTGAATGTTCGCCATCTTGCTCCTTTGTCTCGCTTTGGTTACGTTAGGTTAGACTTGCGAAAAATGATAACGCGAACATGCGTCGGGCGAGCGAACTTTTTAAAACGTATTTAACTTTTTTATAATAACACGGAGTAAGTTTTAGACAGCAAAACCTGTTAGATATGAATAAAAACACATTGTAAATTATAATTAATAAACAGGGTGTATCTATAAAAATGCATAGTTTATGGTTTAAATAACGTACCTTGGGTTTTCGTAGAAGACATGAGGGTTGCAAAGGATCCTTTTAGATCTGCAATAAAAATAAAATATTGTATTCTAGCCTTTAATTCAATACACGTAAGTACTAAGGCGTATAGAAGACCAGTCATGCTATGTATCTCAGCCCTAAGATACGAAAGAGACGGGTGAGAGAAGATTACATCTAGTAGAGATGCAAATATTAAGATGCTTCAATAAGTCGCTTAGCTCAGCGGGTAATAACTCGGCTGAGTTTTATAAGGTTTACGGCGACTCGAGTTCAAATCCATCCTCACTCGACTTTTTAGTCCGGTGAAGCTGTTAAGACCTTGCTTGGTCAATAGCGTAGTCAGTTCGAAAAAAAAAATTAAGATGGATCTGTGGTATAACCAGAATGGATAAGATTAAGAAGTTTGAGGAAGTTTGAAAATAGCACCAGGGACAGATAAGTTGAGGGGTAATAGGTTATTATGGTATAGGCATGTCATGAGAAGAGAAGAAAGTCATGTAATTAAAGTTTTAACTGTAAAGGTTGACAGTTATAGCAGTAGAGAAGACCAAAATGGATAGATTGTTTGAAAAATGATATTTATGTAACGGTGTGAATACTGAGATGACATCTGACAGGGGAAAGAGGAAGAAGACAACAAATTATGTCGACCCTACTTAGGTGGGATACGGTTTTTTTTTCGAACTGATTACGCTATTGACCTAGCAAGATCTTAACAGCTTCGCTTAAGGCACTCAGCCGATTTTATTTTGACAACTAGCTCAAGGGTGCACGGCACACCTCGGCTTGAGCTGTTGCCTGATACATGCTATTCGCGACCTATCTGAGCTAAGCTAACTATTCATACATATATGAGTTGTTGAAATATATATATATATATAATAATAATAAAACTCTTTATTGCACACACGTTGAAAATATACAAAATTAGTCATCAGTTTACAATATGTGTACAGTTAGGCGGCCTTATCGCTTAGAGCGATCTCTTCCAGGCAAACCTGAGGAGACATTTTATTTTCATAACTACCGGGTGGCAATATAAATAGACAAAAATACAAAAACTATAGATAAAAGTAACAAAAAATGAAATAACGCAATACAATAGTTATATTACGACAGCGAGAGGTAATGCCGGTGGAGATATTTTTTAAATAACGTCACGGATCTTGCCTGCCTAATATCACAAGGGAGTGCGTTCCATAAGCCTACAGCTTGAACCGCAAATGATTTACTATAAAATTTAGCGTGACAGATAGGGAATATGAGTATATGTTGAGAGCATAGACGGCGTGATGAAGAATCTCTGCAACCTAATATCTCTAATTTATATTGTAGGTATATGTGCACCGAGCATACATACCTCAACAACTCTTATATATATTTCGTGTCGGATAATTTTCTAAATTATTTCAGTTCGATAAGGGAAAAAAATAAAATCCTTCCACTTGCATGTGTAAGCGTGTATGCGTGGACGTATGTGGAGGTGATATGTGTAATGTTGTCGCAGCGATGTAAGATTTTATGTCACTGTAGCACACTCAAGAGCTCCACGCCGAGGGAACGGGTCTAGGCTTGAGCCGCTGCCGAGGGGAATGATAAGATGGGATAAGGGTAAGAAGATGATGAACCCTTACCGTTCTCAGGTAGTAGAGTCTCTAGTAACCGCGGCAGTTCCGAAGGACCGATTCCACCAGTCAGTTTCAAGACCTCAGACCTGAGTCCAGCGAGTCCTGCAAATTCATTTGGGAAATTAAACTTCTTTAAATACTTCTTAGGACATAATAATTGACGTCAGAGTGACGGAAGCGTAACAACTTTACTCTGTATACGCAATTTCCGCTCTGACACATGTTTTAAAAAAAACACACTTTTTTTGCACCCTCAACCCTTGGTGTCAGAATTATATTATTGTATGCTACAAAATTATAAAAAAAACACCTATGTTATTTATAATGAATATAGAAATACCCAATTTGTGACATCTAAATATTAAACTCGGCTTTTAACGAACATCTTTATTTACCACCCCGAAACTATTAAAGAGTGGGCTTTGAGATAAAATTAAATTGTTTCATTTGTCGTACATAAATAATATGTACTCTTTAGAGCGCAATGGGATTAGTTTTTTTAGTATTTAGTCATTATATGCACGAAATAAAAAAATACTTAATATTGATTAAAATTAAAATCGAAGCAGTCAGAAGAACTGCCGACGAAAGTAAAACCCAAAGCTATTAAGTGTGAGCGTCGGAGGTCCCACCTCCCCTCGCTTTCCCTTCCCTAACTCCCCCTCTCCCCAAGACAGGTTGGCAACGCACTTGCAACTCTCCTGGTGTTGCCAGTGTCTATGGACGGTGATGTTCACTTAACATCAGGTGACACATCTGGTAAACCTCCTATGAAATAAAAAAAAAGTGCGTGCGTACAAAGTACACATGTCAGAAGTGTAACTTCTTTGGCGAACTAATTTATAAGTTTTGTTTATATTTATACAAATCTAAAACATTAGAAAAAAATTATAATAAAAAAAAAATAGATGAAAAATCTGCGTTTACTGCAAATGACGTCACTTCTGTTGCATACCTGCGTGACGTTACATCTGTAAAAATTTTACCCTAATGCGCCTAAAGAAGTTTCACTTCAAAAAAAAAATTGAAATCATTCGTCTGTTTTTCACATCTAACGGCCCTCCGAACAATAATTATATATAGTTTATTATTAATATAGTTTATTATGAATATTATATATAAACTGGCCGCTATATTACACATCGCTAAACGCAAGCGGAATAACGGAGCATTTCGAGGTTGTCGATAGTGCGAACCCATAACTTGTCCCCTACCAAAATTCACTGAACACGGCTAAAGAAATGTTCACTTAAAAAAACTATATATCCACATCATCTTACCGCTTCTATTGTTTTCACCATCACTATGTGCTGCGTGTTTAAAATAGAGAGTGATCTCGTGTGGTCCTGTATAATAAATAAAAACATTATTACGATAATAAAAATAATAATCATAGCTAATATTATAAGTTTGTGAAGTAGTTAACTCCACCTGCAACATGAAATGTTGTATACACGTTCTCAGGGGTACAGAGGAGAACATAGAGTACCATTCATCCAGAAAAAATTTACTCTCCGAGAGACAGACAAATGTAAACCAAATTCCGGGTAAAGTATTTCACGTAATTGAAGGGGCCAGACATTAAAAAAATTGTCAGCTGCCGCGGGACGCTCGGCAGATGTGAAACGTCGACACTATGTTGTACTCATAATAAGCAAAAAAAAGGTAATATGCACAAATTGATAGTTCACGACAGGCAATAAATATGAAAAAATAGTAAAGATTTTTTCAAGAAATACTCGACTGATTATTTAATTTATTATAATTCATTAAATCTAAAAATTCTCAATCATGTAGCGTGGCGACGCATGCTGTGGCAACGCTTCGCCACGCTAACAGTCTGTCTGACCCATCGCTATAGATATTTCACATGAAAAGATTCAGCCAATTAAGTATAATTTTTACATTATTCTATAACTGATCCCGGGCAATATACTTTTAGTTCCTACATTAATCTATCTATCTATTACATAGTATAAAACAAAGTCCCCTACCGCGTCTGTCTGTTTGTTCGCGATAAACTCAAAAACTACTTAACGGATCTTTACGCGGTTTTCACCAATGGATAAAGTGATTCACAAGGAACGTTTTGTTATATCATTTGTCCAGGATTTTTTTATAATCACGGTGGGACAACGTCCGTCGGTCCCGCTAGTTATTCTATAATTGATCCCGAGGAAATACCCAATTCTATAGGAACTAAGCAGTTACAATAAAATAATTTCACTTACCTCTGGCGCCAGATATCTTCTGTAGGCATTCGTATACGGCGTCGAAATCATTGTGGTTAGTGAGGTCACGCAAAATGTCGAACGCCTTGAATACGTCTGAAATATTAAACATAATAATCAATCCGAGATAACCACACATACAGTTATTAGATGTAGCATTAAGGCGCAGTTCGTTTTACATAATTATATAAGCAGAACTTTAGTTATTTTTACCCCCCCCCCACCCCCCCCCCCCTTGTCAGCAAAAATAGAGAAAGCTCTTTGCCCTTTTATGGTCACGTAAGCAATATATTCCAAATAATATATCTAACACTTTACGAATTATAAGAAAAACGGCATATGAATAGCGTTTAGAATACAATATATGTATTAATGTGCAATTACAGTGGAATTCCGTCCGTTTTCCTACATACAGTTTCAAGCCTTATACTGAGAGAAAAACCCATTCGATTAAATACGTCACTTATTTATTACATCTCTTTTGCATCATTTATTATCAAAAATTAGCAAAGGAGTAGTCCCCCTCCCCCTTTTGTGAATACACAATATATGAACGGGCTCTAACCCCAGTTTCTGCAATACCAATCAAATCATTTGGTTTGATTTTCATTTGATATTTTAACTGAAATCTTCGTTTCCGAATCTTTCATTGATCCTTATCTATATCTATTCTAATATTATAAAGAGGTAAAGTTTGTGAGTTTGTGACATTGTAAGGGGTAATCTCAGGATCTTTGAATAATTCTTTCAATGTTATATAGTTCATTCATCGAGAATGGTTATACGCTATATATCATCACGCTAAGGCCAATAGGAGCGGAGCACAGATGAAAAATGTTTCAAAATCGAGATGTTTTTTTTCTTTTTGAGAGATTCTGCTGTGTGTCAGCATTAGCCCAGAGTAGTAACTATTACTACGCGGACGAAATCGCAGGCAGGGGCTATTTTCTATATACTAATATTATAAAGAGGTAAAGTTTGTGAGTTTGTAATTTTGTGACGTTGTAGGGGGTAATGTTAGAGAAAATTTGTAGCTTGATAATGCCTATTACCGCCCAACGAAGTGGGCACGGGTCGGCTAGTATGGGATAAAATGAGAACAAATCCAATTCTCTTTCTTTAAAGTGTAACTTACGTGTTAATTATTTTAATTTTAATTAATTTAAATTATTAAGAGAAATAATATTAGAATAAATGGGATTTAAATAAATAAGACTTTATATACATACGTTAGTATACGATTATACTATATATATATATATATACATACATATATGACTTAATAAAAGAAAACATACAATATTAAATATCCAAATTGGCAACACTGTTTTAAAACGTATGACCTTTTTTTCCCCCCCTTTCCTCGGGCGTCATCCGAGACTTTGGTTTTCCTTGTACCGTGAACCTTGTAATCTCTATTATGTGGTGTGTCCTTGTTACATTGGGTCGTTTTCCACATTTGGTTTTTATATCCGTGTTACATTTATTATTCTATGTACAAGTATTTTATAATGTACCAATGATCTTATTATAGCTATCGGTTTACATAATTCTTAAATGTAGTTTATTGTAAT
The DNA here is from genome assembly GCA_015888305.1 of Antheraea pernyi. NCBI lineage: Eukaryota > Metazoa > Arthropoda > Insecta > Lepidoptera > Saturniidae > Antheraea > Antheraea pernyi. Next base: position 1,270,133 of record MU158966.1, read on the forward strand.
TGTATTACAGTCTTATATCCATTATTATATTATCAGTCCTATGTATGTCCTTTTTTTTATTTCATAGGTGGCAAACGAATTGGTGGATCACCTGATGTTAAGTGATCATCACCGTCCATGGACACTAACAACATCAGAGGAGTCGCAAGTGTGTTGCCACACTTGGGGGGAAGGGTTAGGGGAGGAAGAGGGAGAGGAGAGGAGAGGTGGGCCTCCGACGCTCTCACTGACCGAACGAAACGCAACAATGCAAGCACTGTTACTTCACGTCGGTTTTCTATGAGAGGGTGTTACTACCCCGAGCGAGCCGACCCATTCATGCTGAAACCAGTAATAGTTTCAGCGTGGCTCTACCACCATCAAAATCAATCCATCATCCACCCCTTAGTCAATTACAAGTTATATTAAAAAAAAAACAACTCACCACTCTCGCCTGTCAATTCTCTCAACAGATCGACGAAAACGCGAATATCTGTGAAGAGAAGGGCGTCAGTGATTTTTTCAATTTGTATATTATTGGTGAATAGATAAATTCAAAGAAATCACCGCTAGGCGCAGGCACGGTGTGTTTGGCGCCATTTATTAAAGGGTCGGTTTTTTTGTTTTCGAACTGACTACGCTATTGACCATGCGAGGTCTTAACAGCTTCACCGGACTACTAAGGCGAGCGCTTAAGGCACTCAGCCGATTTTATTTTGACAACTAGCTCAAGGGTGCGCGGCATACCTCGGCTTTGGCTGTTGCTTGATACAAACCATTGGCGACCTAGGTTAGCTCAGATAGATCGCGAATGGCATGTATCAGGCAACAGCCAAAGCCGAGGTGTGTCGCTTAAAGGGTCGGTCGTCGGCGCGTGCCGCGTAACACTAGTAGAATGAGTGGGCGACAAAACAATTTGAATCTTATGTTTATACCGATAAGGTTGCAAACGTTTTTGAGTATTTCGTTAATAGTGCAAAGTTCGTGTTTTGCGTCGCCACGTCTCACCTCACCAACAATCATGTTTACTCTAGCCTATAGATGATTCACCTCAATAAAGGAGATACTATTGTGGGGTCTTCACCTTCCACGTTAAAAGAATGAAATACTAAAAGTTATTTAAAGGTATTTGTCTATGGGAAGGAAGGCGTCCAAGAATTTCCCATATTAAAAATAAAGAAGGGTGATCACTCATTGAAATCCTTACCTGTAGTCCCTTCCAGGTTTTTAATGAATTCGACGATAATTTTCCAGGTTCTTGATCCGCGACATCTCTTGATAAATTCGTGAGTTTGGCCTTGATCTGATAAGGAATAATTTATTAAACATTTGCGTGGAGTTAATCTTGGTTGTGAGTTAATTTTACTGTTATGGAGCTATAGGGCGTTGTTGATAGAACTCTTTCTATTATTGAATTCGGTATCTGTTTGTGGTCTGGTGTAGTCGAGAGAGTCTTCATTTCTGAATTATCTTGTTATAATCTCGTCTCGTTGAGATAAAATGAGGTCGGAGTTAAATTTTGAGCAAAAAAAATATAATCATTGGAGCTATGATGGCTTAGTGCAGTGGTACTCAACCTTTTTTTAAATAGGTCACAAATGAGTTTCTTGGTGTTGAGGGCCGCGAACTACAAATATGTAGGTTTTAAATTAAATAAAAATGTAATTTCAAATTAACCACATATTAATGTAGTGAAAAATGGTTGTTCAATAAAACAAGCCTAATATAACCCTTATATCATAAAGAACGTATTGCGATCGGGTTATCAGGGATCTGTTTAATTTACTCAGCATGCTCATAGTTCCTCTGATGGGCACGGAATTTAAAATAATTAAAAATAAATTATACGGGCCTACTACAAAGACCCGGCGGGCCGCAGTTTGAGTATAGCTCGCTTAGAGGGTTAGGTTTTTTCGGACACCACGTCTGCTTACCGAACTGGAGTTTTTGGTGGGGAAAACACCGTTATGAAACCATAGTTGGGGGCTCTTTCTAAGCCTTCCTAGTCTACTACCGTCAAGTTTAGAATTTGTCAAGCATATGTCTATTACGGCAGCTTTAGGTTTAGCTAATTTACCATCACAGGTCACACCGTTATTTAACAACGGCTAATATTGTGGTGAAAAGATAAAAACATTAAAAAAAAGTGTGTGTGTACTTGTCTACACGTGTTAGAAGTTATACTTCTTGGGCGTAAGAAGATAAAAATCTTTTCAAAATTTTTTTTCTTTCGTCTTATTCTACGTTTGTAGAAAAAACGACAATAACAATAGAAAAAAGGTATTTAATACATGGAAAGTTTTAATACAAAGAAATACAAACAACAAATACAAAGAAACAAAGTGTTGACTATAGCTAACGTCAAGGTGTCGGTTTGTCGTGACGGTGTGCGCGCGCATCTTAAAAATTTACTCTCATCATTTTTCCCTAACGCGCCAAAAGAAGCATAACTTCAAACAATGTATAAAATTGACTTACTTCTAAGACCGGCGACTCGCTGAATGTACTCGATGGCTGAGTTTTCATCTGTAGAATTTCATTATTTTTCATATTAGAACATTCATAGACAACAGAGCCGATTAAATTTAAAAAAAAGTTTAAAAAAACTAGCCGTCGTCCGTTGATCGAAATTTGATCATAAGGGGTAACTTTTTCTTCTGTATGTGTATATAAAGACCGTGAGATATGATAAATAGAGACTATAAATATATTAAATAATATTATAAATAACTTGTCGATGGTATGAAAAAAAACTATTGACATTTTCTAAAAAAAACCGCTTCAGCTCGCCAACAGCTTATAAACAAAAAAAAATCATTTGACAATCGGAAGACAAAATAGTCTTAAACTGTTTAACCTTCGTCTATATATACATACATTAGATTATATTGTAAGTAAATTCAGTGGCACATATTATATGTTTTATAATACTTTATAACTCATGTTATAAGAATTACTCGTTAAAGACTAAAAATCTAGTAATCATTTTCACCAAATTATAACTTTGGTTATAATTACATCATAACGTGTATCAATAAACTACAAAAAATAACAATAATCTAATTTCTCATTAGAACCGTTGACGCACAAAACCATAACCTAAAAAAGAAATCGGCCATTTTGTTTATGTCTACTCCAATAGTGATGTCACGGCAAACGCAAACAATATGTCTCCTACAGCGAAAATTCTCCGTAAAATGTATTTTATTCTTACATTAACATATTTTTTACAAAACTTCGATGTAAAAGTCACGTGTACAGTTTAAAAGTTTCCCAACTATTTACACACCTGTATTAAGATGAATTTTAATGACATCTCTCATTAAAAATTAATATTGTTTTGTTTTATATACTGCGTAGTTGTTAATAATATTATGTAAAAAAAAATCATAGTCCAATGAGCAATTCTAACTTTTTAATACAATGTGTACAGATAATTAACTATATGGTATATAAAACGATAATCTGTTTGCTTATTTGATATAAAGTTTTAAATTTACATCGGGAAGTTTTTGGCGGGAACTTAGTCCGTCATGTAGTGATTTTTTTACTTTCTTCTTCTATTTTATCTTTGGCAACCAGTCTTCCAGTAGACTATTACTGCCATTGTGAAGTGAGTAACGATATTATAAGTTTCTTGATATAGTTTCAATGAACTAACGAGATGGTGGCCATCTTGTTAGAAGTTTCCTGGGAGTTTTTTTTTGTGGCAAGTCAGAATCCATGCTATAACCATGCTAATAACCAAACTATATTACGTAAAGCACCACCAACATTACACAATACAGAGCCAAATAACACAAGATTATAGATAAAATATAAAGACCACTACATGGCATTCCAAGATCCCGCCAAAAACTCCTAGACTTTTTTACTTTATTCATAATCTTGTGTTATTTTACTCTGTATTTTGTAATATTTGTGGTGTTTTAAGGAATATAGTTCGGTTATTATGCACAAGTGAACTGATTGGAAAATAATAGGCGCGCTTTAGCGATAACAAAATTAGAAACGGTTTTTTTCTTGACGAAGTAAGTGGTAGAGATGATTATTAAATTTTATTTTTACGTATTGTCCATGTTCAGAGTCTATGTGCAGTACGTTAGGTGGCGTGATCGAGACAAAGAGAGAGAGAGTGTATATAATATATACAACAATAAAATTTTCATTTCAATAACAAACCAACTCAAAGATTACCTATTGATGTATTAAGTTTTATTAACTTGATTATCCCAGATAATTCAGTATTTAATTAATCAATATTTATTTTATGAATATATTTTATCGTTTAATTTACAATTTCACTCTATAAACTATACTGTCTGTATAGTAAACGTCTACAAAAAAGGGAAAGGAACTTCGTTCCAACTGGGGGTCCATAGACCCCTCAAGCTTCTTTTTTACATTACCGCCAATCTATATAGGTTTGTTTTTATCTTAATTGAACCTGGTAGATGATGCTACGAATGGGTTGTAGGCTTATTTTAAAAGATTTCTCACATACCATCTGGGTATATGTATAGTTTGGATTCACAATTAGAAACCGTAGGTGTGGCTGCAATCGGGTTTTAGGTTTATTAAAAGTTTCGCGTTTAAAAATACCATAGAAATTCGGTGCAGACGAAGTTGCACGGGTCACCTAGTTTATTATACAAACATAGACGAAATAGTGAACGGCTGCTAATTTTTAAAGCGGAGTGCTATTTCTCTTACCTCTAGTTCCAGTTAGTTGATAGAGAAGGTCGCTACTGTCTTTGTTTCCTATAAAAAAAATAAGATTAAAAAAATTGTGTGGTTTTATGAGACCACGATGGAAGTGAAACTTTCGGATCGTAGGCGTCTAACTAAAAACCTTCGGCATATTATTTCACTTAGAGAATTAAAATTGCGTTAGCATACCTTAGTAATTTAAAAAAGTCAATGCGAAATCAATAGTAGCTTATATAACTATAAATTTCAATCTGCGTATTAGAGTAGGGAATACATAATAAATTACAATTATTCAGATGATAGACGCATGTTAAATACTGAGCGAAGTATTTATTTAAATCATTGAATCATTTTGGATTGAGCCATGGGCGCCGCCATATTGGTTTTAGCTGTACTACCGAGTGACTCTCACTATACCCCTAATCCGCGGCCGCGCGCCAATTTTAATAAGACATGCAATAGATAGACGAACGAATTGGAGAAAGTTTAACTTTAACTAGCGATAAGTTAAACACAATGTAGTATGAAGGGAAGTTGCGAAGGTGGTAGAGCAACGCTGTAGCTATTACTAGTTTCAGCATGAATGAGTTGGCTCGTCCGGGGTAGTACCACCCTCTCACACGACACCGACGTGAAGTAACAATGTTTGAATTGTTCCGTTTCGTTCGGTCAGTGAAAGCGCCGGGGGCCCCCCTCCTTACCCTTTCTCCTTTTTCTACCCCTCACCCATACACAGGCTGGCAACACACGACTCCCCTGGTGTTGCTAGTGTCTATGGACGGTGGTGATCACTTAACATGGGGTGTAAGGGGTGTCGAGTAACATCATAAGACTTGAGACACCCAAGCCAGCCTCACCTGCACGTGGTGCACCCTGCTGAATAACGAACGAGGCAATGGCGATAGCGGGGTCGTAAGGTTCTACAGGCCGACTGGGTCGCAACCACTATGTATATGGCGAAAAAGTCCGTCATAGTGATTCGCTTCTGCGGGTCGCGTTTCGGGATCAGCCTGTACATATCCGGCTTTTCGCCGTTGTTTTTGGATTGTACTGTACTTACCATCAGGCATAGTGCAGTCATTTTGTCGTGCTACTATATAAAAAAAAATAAGTGTTCTTAGAAAAACTTAGCTTCCTTTATCTAAAGCCTCGACTCAGTTGCTAGGGTTTTAACGAGTTATCCAAACACGCTATCAACTAAGCATTCATCGCTTCAAAAACACCTTAAAAATGCCTACAGTAAAGTCCTTTATGATATATATGTACTTCCTAAGGGTAACTTATAGTAATCGTTCTTGTTCTTCCAATATTATGAATTAATTAATTTATGTTGCAATAATGAAAATAAGTTTCAATAAAGTACCCTAAATTATCACTAAAACGATCTCAAAATCAAAATACACTTTATTCAATTTAGACCCTGAGAAGGCACTTACGAACGTCAATAGCTACCACCGGTTCGGAAAACAACCCAGTCGTCGAGAAGAACCGGCAAGAAACTCAATCTGGTTTATCTTTTCATAATAACTAACATTTTTTTTTTATTATTACAACATAGTCATACGATCTTGACCACAGTTACGACTAATCGTGGATTATAATATTATAATACACCTTTTTTTTGTGGAGAACCCACCCTACCAGGCATCTAAGGGTGGTTATTTCCGACTCCCATGGACTAAAACCTCATGATGTTCCTCCCACATCTTATTAGCCGGTAAGGGGGTACTGCCTATGCATTACATCCTCTTGGAATTACCATAAATCTACCAATATCTCAATATCTCATCCCCTATACATGGCGTTCAAATGTACTCCTGTGAGTATATCCATTTTACAATTTAAAAAAAGTGTGTGTGTACTTATGTACACGCGTTAGAAGTTATACTTCTTTGGCGTAACAAGATAAAAATCTTATCAAAATTTTTATCTTTTGCCTTATTCTATGTTTCTAGAAAAAACGACACTAACAATAGACAATTTAATACATTGAAAGTTTTAATACAAAGGAATGCAAACAACAAATACAAAGAAACAAAATGGTGACTATATCTAACTTCAGGGTGTCGGTTTTTCGTGGCGGTTTGCGCGCGCATTGTAAAAATTTACTCTCATCATTTTTCCCTAACGCGCCAAAAGAAGTATATCTTCAAAAAGAACTAACCATAGTGGCTTGTACATGACGAAATTCTGACGAAATAAATGTTTCAAAAAAATACAACCGAATCGATGTCGGTAAAAAACTGTTCTATATATAATAAATTATGCTTACCTTTAAAACCCATAATATTTTTTAATTTCGATGACACAGTATATTCGGATTCTGAAAAGAAAAAAAATTACATGTGTGTAGTAGTTCACACGCAAAACAAATGGAATTTTCAAAAAGAAAGCAGAGAGAGCCAATTTCGCACTGTTCTTCGATACCTGCTCCCACTTTATCCCACACAGTGTTTACCCCCACGACTGTTCACATGAAAAGGTTGCGGATCTGAATTTCAAAAACATGTCATAAGAAGTAGGACATTTTTTTTTAATATTATTGGACGCAGACGAACATACGGGTCACCTGATGGTAAGTGATCACCGCCGTCCATAGACATGCAACACCAGGGGAGTCGCAAGTGCGTTGCCAGCCTGTGTTAGGGGGAGGTGGAAGAGGAGACGGGTCTCCGGCGCTCTCACTGGCCGAACGAAACGCAGCAATGCAAGCATTGTTACTTCACGGCGGTGTTTCTGTGAGAGGGTGATACTACCCCGGGCGAGCCGACCCATTCATGCTGAAACCAGTAGTAGCTTCAGCGTGGCTCTACCACCTACAAAAATTACATTAACAAAGAATTACATTCCTGTTTGATCGATTTGCATACATTAGGCGTAACATGTGACGAAGTAGCATATTAGAGGATTAGTCGGTAACAGAGTCACCGGACTACGACGTTTTCAGTTTGACCACAAGCTCATCCGATATTAAATGACCATGTGGTGGTCTAACATGGTAAACACGCTGCACCTAAAGGGTACTTACTGGCTCTCAAGTCCAACTGGCGGAACACACCAACAAATGCCTGACGACAGGTCTTTAACTCCAAGGTGGTTGCTACCACTTTTACAACTTTTCGGATTTCGCGTATATCTCGCAGTATAAATTGGTATCACATAATTGTTTGTCGGTGAAGGAAAATATCGCGAGGAAACCTAAACCTGGGCAATGTTTTCATAATACAACCGTACCTGGGAAAATATAAAACTGTTGATTTCTCGGAGTTTAAAACCGGTAATACAATTTGGGCTGGCGTGATGATTGCGTCCATACTTTCCTTCAGGTAGAGGCCTATTTTTTTTATGTTATAGGAGGCAAACGAACAGGCGGGTCACCTGATGTTAAGTGATCACCGCCGTCAATAGACACTAACAACACCAGGGAAGTCGCTAATGCGTTGACAGCCTGTATTTGGGGGAGAGGACGAGGAGACGGGTTGGGAGGGAGGAGAGAGGGGTTGGGAGGGGGATGGAAGGTGGGCCTCCGGCGCTAACGAAACGCAACAATACAAGCACTGTTACTTCACGTCAGTTTTCTATGAGAGGGTGGTACGACCCCGGGCGAGCCGAACCCTTCGTGCTGAAACCAATAATAGCTTCAGCGTGGCTGCAAATACTTTTTTTTTTAACATGGGGAAATTCCTTATGGATGCGCCACCCTCCCGGGAGAGAGGGTGGGTTATGTCCGACTCGCACAGACTAAAACCCCACGGTGTACCAACAGACCGTTTTATGGGGGCGGCAAGGGATCGTTCAAGCTAATCAACCTTGTAGAGCCGCCCCCACGGTCCGCCCGGCGGAAGGTGGCCGCCGGGCTGTGGCTGCAAATACCTACTCCTGCAGTGGTTCTCTGGGTCTCTTATAGGCTTAACCGGGCCCTACGGCTCGTTTGCAACGATTCGAACGACGCGGTGTCCAATATTACACCATATCATTTTTGATTGTGGTCAAACGCCATAAAGTGTATAACTGAGACGTAGTTACCATTTTTTTTATACTTTATAGGTTTTGAAACCACAATATCACCTAACGTTAAGTGACGATGCGATAGATGGCAAACGTGCTAAGCCTAGAAGACCACTGGCTCTCAAATGCAGCTGCCGGAATACACATATACGTATACGTAGCCAGGCGAACTTAGAAAAAACATAACTACGATGCTATTGTTTTACCACGGTGCTTTCCTTCACCGAAAGCACCGACTCCGTATGCTAAGATTCGAACCTACGTCCATGGAGTCCACCCATTTTTATAATTACCTTTCTCTGATTGCCGTTGTCTGCGTCTCCACCCTTCGAAGCTCGTAGTTTCCTTGTCATCCTTATACGACTCGCCCTCGTATTCATTCGAACTGGAATCAGTCGAATGGTGTTGACTACTATCGAAATTATCGCTGTAATCGATTTCATCCTGTTCATTGTATTTACTGTATTCAGAGTTAAACTGTTGTTTCCAGTCGTCGTTGTAATCGGAATCGACAAATTCTTCGGAATTCTTTCGTTCGTTATTATCAATTCCGGTAAATGCAAAGTCGTCATAATTTGAGCTGTATTTTTCGTTATGTCCATAAAAGTCATCTATGTTTTCTTGTTCGCTGCCTACGTTATCTTCCTTATCGTGTTTATAGTTCTCTCCGTGGTTAGTTCCATGGTCGTTTTGATGGGCTGTTGATATAGAATTAATAATTCGATATTTATTTACTACGGATTCTTTAATATAATTGGATAAAGGTATTTTTTTTTACTTACGTAACGGTTCGGCTTTCGTTTGTGTCACGTGGACCTACAAACAATAAGTAATTAACACATAAATTTGCGAAATTTGTGACACTATACTATATTTTGGGGTGTAAGGGGTCTCGCATAACATCTTAAGACTTGAGACACTCAAGCCAACCTCACCTGCACGTGGTGCACCCTGCTGAGTAACGAACGAGGCAATGGCAAAAGCGGGGTGGTAGGGTTTAGAAGCCCGACTGGGTCGCGACCACCATGTATATAGCGAAAAAGCCCGTCATAGTGATTCGCTTCTGCGGGTCGCGTTTCGGGATCAGCCTGTGCATATCCAGCTTTTTCCAGGCCGGCATGACAGCGGCGACCGGCGATGGATAGTGTGTCACTCGATGGTCGCCATTGTTTTTGGATTGTACTGTGCTTACCATCAGGCACAGTGTAGTCATTATGCCGTGCTACAATAAAAAAAACCTAAAGAGATGGTTCGTATTTTTATTTTCAATAATATAATCAAATTTGTTTTTTTTTTTCAACTCCATAGATATGTAACATCATGCTACGGTTTTCAGAAACGGAGCATTAAAAATATAAAGTTTAGATCAGATAATATTCATGTGGTCGAGTCGAGAAACACTTGGTGGACCTTCGCCGGCTTAAGCATTACCTCACTATGATTTTAATTTGTAATTAAATTCGGAAATTATACATAAATCTGTTCAATAAATATCGCACTAATTGTACTGTTCGAATGTCATTTTTAGACGAGAGTTTGTTACGTTGCGGATAATTAAAAAATGGAAAAGTTAAGAAAAAAAAACAATCTTTATACAAAGAATTTTCTAACCAATTTCCTGAGCCTTTTTGAGCCGACAACTTTCCACCCCATCTTTTAATAAATGTAATAATATATAAGTCATGTTTTAAATAATAATTACTTTATTATCAAAAATACTGATACTTACAATTGTATTATATGGATATGAATTGTATTCTTATTTTTTTTTAAACTTATTGATTAACTAAAGAACACTAACAAACAAACTAAACTAAAGAAAACAAAAGTATTCACTATCGTATTCATAACAAGATTTTTTTTTTTACAATAAATATATTATTTTTTATTTAATTTGGTTAATTTAATCATTTAGTTACTTTTCGCATTTTAGTGCCTTATTAGTTTTTCACAACGAAGGCGATTTATTTTTTTTGTAAAAAAAAATTATTTCTCCATTTTTAGTGTCCATAAATATATCTGGTTTCTAATGGGTATAATAAATCGGTTCCAATTTCACGAAAATACGTAGAGACGAAGTGGGTGAATCATTAAAATCGGTTCATAATTGACGGAGATATCGATTAACATACATGAAAAAAAAAATACATCCAACCGAACGTATTAACCTCCTCCTTTTTCGAAGTCGGTTAAAGACAAAAAAAAGTCAAATTATTTAAAAAAAAGACCACAACTGTAAAAAAAAATATTAAAAAAATAATAGTATACCGACGTCATACTTCAGTATACATAGACTATATCACTGCCGCAATTAAGACGGTTCTAATAACCCGTCATGTGTTAAAAAAAATTATATACTAAAAACAAACACATACACTCGAAATGCATAACCCCTGTCTCTGCGCAGTTGAAAAAAAAAATCAGAAAGTAACTTGAATTTTTAATAATTATAATGTACATAAATAAGGAATTTAAAGTGCCAACGCTGGCAGTCATTGCGTATTTTGAATTAAAAAAAAAACACAAACGGTAACAAGAATTAGTACTCACATATATCAGCGCCAGGAGCACTGTTAAACATTTCTTCATTTTAGCGCACTAGTGAAGAGACAACTGCATTTGTCATATAACACTAAACAGGAAATTAATTTTAACGCAATTTATATCATATTCCATTGCAAACAGAAAGCAATTGTATAAACATCTTTTTGTGTTTTAAACAATAAACTTTGGGACAAAAGGCGAATTTTGCGATTGGCCGGATACATTCGATACAATATGACGTCAACGAATAAAATATGGCGCTTGAAACGCGCGCTTTTAAAGAGTTTTAATATCCAATATTCAGTAAATATTACTTCAAACCCACTGTTAATTTTAAACTTATATATAGTAACAATTCTATAAACTACTTTAGGGCCAAAAAAGACACCAAAACAAACACCAGGTTTGTCAATTAGAAAATGACATCAGCTTGTAATAGACCTCCTCCTGAAGGAAGGTATGGGCATAATCACCACGCCAATCCAGGACGTATTGGCCATTTCAAACCCCGAGGAATCCACAGTTCTGTTTTCCCATATACAATAGTGCTTACTACAAGAACATTTCTCGATTTCAGGTTTCCCCACGATGTTTTCCTTCACCTTCAGCCGATAGTGTGACCAATTTGAATTGGTAAATGTACGCGAGTTCCGAAAAATTCATTGGTACATTCCAGGATTCGAGCCCGTTCCCCAGCAATACAACGTAGAAGAGTCGGTCGTGGACGCAGGAGAGGCTTTTACGCAATGCCTCCATAATAAGTCTTCAGGCGGCGTACGCGGGGGCGAAGCACGGTCTCTGCCGCAGCTTCATTAAGAGCCATGAGAGAGTAATTTCCTCTCTCGAGGTGAGGGTCCTCTCTTTGACCACCTACGGGGACCCAAGCGCGTGACCAGGTTTGAGGAGTACATGCTCGCCGCTAACCCTCAAATCTGGTCCATATATGCGCACAGGTGGCCCAGGGGTTTTTAGTCTGTAGGAGTCCGACTTAACCCTCCTGCTGTCCCCCGGCAGTGGGAGGTGTATCCAATGTAGGATTTTCCTCTGGATAAAAAAAAAGGATTCGAGCCCGTGGACATCGGATTGATATTACACCGGTCACACCACTAGACCACCACATCTTCGTGGGTTGCATAGTGTTGATTCGAAGAAGTGCATCCTTGGTAGCGCAGCTGGTGGTGGAGTGATAGATACGTCAAATAGCTCTATACATATTAATCAACGCCATCAGCGAGTTTTTTTGTTAATGTCATAGTGGGCTAACGAATGGGTAGGTAACCTCTAGCTTACCTACTTACTTTGTGGGTAAGGAAGTATAGGGGATAGGTGGGCGTAGGGTTGTGTAAATAGGTAGGGTAGGGTTAGGATCGAGGGTTGGGGGAGGGGAGATAGGGTAGTTTAGGACGGAGTGAACCTAGGGAAGGCTATGGCGGATGGTGGAGCGGCGATGGAGCGGTTATCCTCTCTGTTGCTGGCTGAACCCGGAGGGAAGGGGCGGGGGCCCCGACTTCCCATTGCACTGGTTCGGCGGGCTGGGAGGCAGTCTCGCATCCGGGCTGCCTCAGCCGGGTGTGGCGTGAAAGCGCCTGCCGCCGGGGGTGTCGTTGAGCTTGCTCACGCTCCCCCGCGACACTCTCATAGTGCGGCGTACAGTTTGCCGTGGAGTTTTAGTCGGTTAAAGTCGCCGTAAGGCACCTAGAGCTGGGTCCCAGCACGCAGTTGGCGGTCGACTCAGTTCAGGCCCTCCCCCGGGGGCCTGACATTCCATGATGGATTTCCTCTCCACGTTAAAAAAAAAAGGCTAACGAATGGGTCAGCTGATGTTAAGTGATCACCACCGTCCATAGATACTAGCAACACCAGGGGCGTCGCAAGTGCGTTGCCAGCCTGTGTTTGGGGGGAGGTGGAAGAGGAGAGGTAGGCTTTCGGCGCTCTCACTGACCGAACGAAACGCAACAATGCGTGCAATGTTACTTCACGTCGGTGTTTCTGTGGATCGGGTGGTTGTACTCCGGGCGAGCCGACACATTCATGCTGAAACCGGTAATATATTCAGCGTTTCGTTCGGTCAGTGAGAGCGCCGGAGGCTCACCTCCCCTCCCCTCCCCTTTCCCCACTCCCCTCCCCCAAACACAGGCTGGTAACGCACTTGCGACTCTTCTGGTGTTGCAAGTGTCTATGGACGGTGGTGATCACTTAACATCAGGTGACCCACCAGTTCATTTGCCTCCTATGATATAAAAAAAAGCAAACAAAACATGACGGCGATCACTCACAGATCTGCCATCCCGAAACGTGGCGATCAGAAGAGAGTCACCGCGAAGGGTTAATCACCATGTGTATTGTAGTAGCGATCTAGTCAGACAGACTACGACTATTCTTGGTTACGAGATATACCCCGGTTGCTCCCGATCGCAATTATGTATGTTACACTTCTTTTGCTTACGGTAGTAACAGTTCAGCCGCACACAACTGCCATCTCCTGTACAATTCCTACCAATAATTTAATTCATCGCCCATCTTCAAACACCTTGGCTTATATCTGAAAAAAATTAAACGTCCAAAAAAATTAAATTCTTCTCTTTGGTTGCACGTTATTACTCGAGTGAACGAGACAGAGTATTAAAGTGTTCGAGTGCGAAAGAGAGCGGATTATTAAAACTTAAGTAATACTACATAACCTCACTTTTCGTTTACAGCGATATATATTCTATTGTCTTGATATAAATTTCAATTTTACGTGTAAAGCGGTAAGAAACTGTGTATTTTTCGGGTATCACATACCAGCTCACTATATTTATGCTTCTGTTAACCGATTCCTAACCTCCAAAGTGTGTGTCTGGCAATAGCCAGATACACAGACACACCGACACCTGTGTCTACCATACCGACGTAACTGACAACGCGGTTAGTAGGTTCATCCATCGTGCCGTGGACGCTCCGGGCGGGACATTGTGGATTAATAAAGACAATAACGACACTAAAAAGTCCGTCCTAAAATAGCTAATAGTTAAGTAAAATAATAATAATAAATAAAAAATTCAATAGTTCTTCTTTAGCTTTATTTTTGGCAACCAATCGCCCAGATTGTTACTGCCATTACCGAGTAGTTATTAGTATTACAAACTTTCGTGGGATCATTTCAATGTTCCAACAAGATGGTGGCTACCTTGTTAGAACTTTCCAGGGAGTTTTTGTGGCATCTCCGAATTCATGGTCCGTGGTGTTATTTTCAATTCACTTCACTTATGCACAATAAACAAACTATATTACATAAAACACCACCGATTTTACACAATACAGAGTCAAGTAACACAAGGTTATGAATAAAATATTAAATCCACTACAAGACACACTAACATCCCGCCAAAAACTCTACCCAATAGTTGCTCATAAATACGATTTTTGACGTATACAACAGATTAAACCAAACCAAAGCAAAAAAGGTGCGGACAAAGAGTCTGCAGTAGTATAATAAAAATTAAAAAAAGGTGTGTGTGCGATTCACACACGATAGAAGTGAAACTTCAGTTAATCGACAAAAGAATGAGATGAATATATATAACAAGGGTAGGATAATTACAAAGTTTATTTGTTTAAAAATGAATTTATCATTTAGCACAACAAGATTTAAAAATACTCACAAACACTGTTAAATAATAACATACCACGCTGACTTCTTACTAAAAAGCTGTAATACGCAGCCGCATACATTGTTCAGTAGTATTAGCTCACGTACTTTTCACATATACTAACACACGTTAAATGCTCAAATACAAGCAATTATTAAACAGTGTATAATATACATACACACCGACATTTGCTCTCTCGCTCTGGCTCACTGATTTTTGTATTTGTGTCTCTTACCTGTCGTTTTTTTCCGTTGCGTCCGGCTTGAAATCACAACGATTCTAAAGAAGTTTCACTTCAAAAACCTAACAAGTACATTGCAGACAGATGAAATGCATTAATTGCGATAAACCAATGTGAATAATTTGTTATATCCAATTAATAGTCATTCTTGCCAAAGAGGCATCTTTCTCGTTATACCCAGAAACATTAAAACTTTAAGAAACATTTTAAAACGAAACCAAATATTGTCATACATATGGCAGTTAGCGCGTCGCGTCGTCATCTTGTCACGTGTCACGTTAAATATTACTATAATATTTAACTTTTTAAATATTGATTCAAGTTTTTGATTAATATTCAAGTACTGGAGTATAATTACCTGATGTTTTTGGTGAACAATCATATTTTTTCTCTGAATGTTGTCGACGCGTGAAACTTATCAAGCTTGTCACACCTCGCTGTCTGTTTACTATTAAATAACTAAAGAAGTTATTAATTACATACCTAATACGGCTAAAATTAGGTATTAAATAATATGTGCCATTTGTAGTGTCATTTTTTTAATATAGTTTGTATGAGTTTATGTATGTAGAAATTGGAATGCAGCATGGCGGCCTGCGTTAGGTGACTGGGAAAAATACTTTTTAAGTTTATTCTACAAGCGGTGTGATGGCGAACTTGTCCAGGGTAGCATCAAGAATATTCAGTGCGGGGGCACCTCTCCTCCCTTCTCGTTAACCCAAAAATTTATTCAATTATATATTTCTATAAATACAAAGAAATCATTATCAATAAAGATTTTTTTAATTATGGCTTTACACGTGAACTCTTAATTTTATAGTCCTAATGATATAATTTGTCAATATCTGTGTATAGTAATATTATAACGCAGAAGAGTTTGTTTGCTTGAACGCGCTAATCTCAGGAACTACTGGTCCGATTTGAAAAATCCGTTCAGTGTTAGATAGCTCATTTATCGAGGAATTATATATCACAATAGGGGCACAAATTAATAATTTTTCAAATTGTTTTTTGATATAGAACTTCTTTAGGCGTGACTGGGAGGTAACTGGACGACAATGCAACGGAAGTCCGTTACAGCAATATGGCGGCACGTTCATGTACCATCCGGTTAGATAATAATTAAACATAACCAAAACTTCTATGAAATCATAATTAATTTAAATCGTTACTTATTATAGTAATCTGTTCGTAATTTTATTTACTTTATAACAAAGACTTGCTAATAATATTTCCTGTGTTATTTAAGTTCCGAATTAGCTGATAGACGGCACTACAGATAATGAAGCTTTGATTTAATTTGTTACTTACATTGAAACAAGATGGCAGCACGGTCGCGCTCCCTTAAATCATAGATTCTATTGTATGATTTTTATTATTATTATGCAATTAATTATTTTCTATTTTTGTTTTCAAAAATTTTTGATTGATTTGTTTATAAGCTAATTATTGACAAAACAAAAAAAAAAAAATTTTTGACTTCAATCGCGTGTGACGGTTACACGCACAAATTTTTTTTCCTTTTGAAAGCTTCCGTTCCGTTAGCGTTAGCCCAAAGTAACTATTCCACGCGGACGAAGTCGCGGGCAGAAACTAGTATATTATATTACATAGATAAGTGATATTTAATCTTAGATAGTTTATTGATTTCAAGTTAGAAAAACCTATTTCACCTTCTGTAGCGGTCGGCCCTTGCCTTCTAGGAGTCTAAACTCGTGTACCTCGGGCACCGTGTACCCCCATATAAATACGGCCCAAGTGCTCGTGATGTCACGCGTAACGATAGTCATTTGTCTTCTAACGTATGTATCATAACAAAGGATTATAAATCTATATACATAACATTGAAATGTATGTTATTTGTCATAGTTAATATCGGAAACGCTTTACCCGGCTTTGAGGAGTGTTGGAATAACAGATAGACAACATTCGAGATTTATATTTATAATATGCTTTTCTGCGGGAGCTAAGCAGTAATAGAAAAATTAAACAAAGATAACTTAAAATTATTAAAATGCTTGTAAATTACGAAATCACAAATAAATTACACTAGAAGATAGAAAACATAGCCCAGATAAAAAAGATGAAACAAAATACAAAACAGGGTGTCGCAAAGACACATGATAGAAGTGAAACTATAGGAACAGGAATTATTAGAGGAAAACATATCAAAAAAAAAATCAAGAAAAAGCCGACGTCACTTTATGTTCCAAGGCGGTCACCCATCCAAGTACTGACCGCGCCCGACGTTGCTTAACTTCGGTGATCGGACGAGAACCGGTGTTTTCAACACTCTACCCAACACAGTGTTAGCCCCGACCACTTTTTGTCACATAAAAAGATTGCCGATCAGAATTTCAGAGGCCTTCTATAAGAAAGTTTACTTCAATAACCATATTTACATGAACAAACTCGCGTGTATCGGTTAGTGTTAATATAATTTGCTAATTTGCCCTACTTCACATGTTCAGTTAAACAAACAAGCGCTTGTAAACATAAGTAACATCTGTAGCGAGTTGTACAGCGCGTGGAGACTCCATATTTGACCTTGTTATCTAACAAGTCTCTTGCTTTTTTTCTTTGTTTGAAGTATTGTAATATAACATTATTGGCGTACTATACAATCCATATTTTTTTAATACTATACCATATGACTATTTAGACAGTAGCAATATTTGTGGAGGACACTCTGCACTCGATTCTCGTTCTGAATCAATTAAAAAATAGGTGCTTAATATTTGACCTAATTATCTAGAAAAATACAAAAATTATACGCAATCCTCTACGCGTCTATGTTAAAGCACAGTGTCAATGACTGTCGGGTGATTTCAGTTTCATTTGAAAGGGAACGTTGGAACGTCAGAAACAAAACAAAAGCATTTATTGACCGTTTTGCTATCGAAAGGTATTAACTCCGGATCGCCCATTGTAGCTATTGGCAGCGGTCATTGCACTTAGGTTTACTATTCTTTACACGTTTGTAGCTATACTTTTGAAAGTCTCAGACTAAACTTCAACTTAGGTTTTCCTAGTTGTTTATTAGTATTTGTTTTAATATTTTTATTTTATATGTTAAATGTGACCAAGTGTCATATCCTAGAATACTGCGAGTGTTTAAACAGTCACCTGGTATAGGTTTTGGCGTTTGAGTACAATTTCATCTGATATTAAATGTCGACTGGACTGGCTATCAATACAGTTGCCGAAACACACCAACGTCGAAGGGATTTTCAATTTAAGGGTGGTAGCTAGCCAGGAGGGTGTCGAAAAAGCCCTACCACCATGCTATGGTCCCATCACTATGATTTCCTTCACCGAAACCTCCCACCCAATTGGTAGGACAAATATTTCTGGAGTGTCTAGTGACTAGTTACGTGTTTAATAGATTTACCTAAATAGAGACATTTTAAACTAGTTTAGTTCTATCTTGTTTATATAATCTACCTTGATTATAAGAAAAAACCTTGACAAATTATATACCTAAAACCTTCCTCATGAATCACTTTATCCACAGTATGGAGTTCTTCAAGGGAAAGTAAATAAGACATTAAAGGGTCGGCAACCCGCATATGACACCTCTGATGTTGCAAGTGTCCATAGGCTGGGGTGACTGCTTAACATCAGACGGCCCGCATGCTTGATTGCTACCATCGTGGTATAAATTCCCGCCTGCCTCCTTTATTGCTTATGTAATACTTTAGTTACCCCTAGGCCTTATGATAGTTGACGTTATATAAATCATCCTTAGTTAAGTAGACTACTTTTGGCAACCAATTCTCTTTATTGTAGTTGACGTTATATAAATCATCCTTAGTTAAGTAGACTACTTTTGGCAACCAATTCTCTTTATTGTAGTTGACGTTATATAAATCATCCTTAGTTAATTAGACCACTTTTGGCAACCAATTCTCTTTATTGAAGTTATTCACTGTTATTATAAAGTGAGTAAATAACTTCAAAGTGTTTTGTAATGACTTCAGTACATCGATAAAATGGTGGCCACGTTGTTAGAACTTTCCAGAATTTAACATGTCAGAACCCAAGTTACTTGTTATTTGCCATGCACTTATTTGTGCGCAACAACCAAGCTATATTACGCAAGATTACGTATATGGGAAAATATGAATGAAAAAAATAAGTCATGCCAGTTGCAAACTCTCTAAGTCGCCATTGTTCCGAGAAGCTTATTATTTCTTTTAATTTTCCTTGATATAAATATTTAAATGTCACGTCTTTGTAAACCTAAACGAATTGAATATTGGCACATATGGCAGCGCACATGCTGTGTCGTCATCGCGCATTTTCACACTGAATATTAATGTAATTTTATAAACCGTGTGGTCTGATGTTAAAAGACTGAAAATGCGTTATTGTTCTTTCTAATTTAACAAGCGATCCTCCTTATTCACATTCTTTGGCAAGCAATCTTCCAGGTTATTACTGTTATTGTCCAGTAAGAACAAGATTCAAAAAGACATAGATTTGTTTCTCTGTTGTCCTTTAGCCTCATTCAAAACTAAATTAAAACAATATTATCATAAATAACCTTGAAATTATTTTATTTTAGTTTTTTTTTTTCATGTTTGCCTCTGTTTATGTATAACATATACTATTAGTGTTGTTTTATTTATCTTTTTTTTTATAATTGAGTTTTTATTTTATTAAATAAGTTATATTAGTTATTTATCTTTTATATTTTACATACGCACCGTTTTATTAATGTAAGCTTTGTTTACGTCTAGTAGTATTTAATCTTAAGTTTTTTTTTGTCATAAGCGGCAAACGAACAGGTGGGTCACCTGATGTTAAGTGATCACCACTGTCCATGGACACTTACAACGCCAGAGGAGTCGCAAGTGCGTTGCCACCCTTCGGAGGGAAGGGTTAGGGGAAGGAGAGGCAGAGGAGAGAGGAGAGGGGGGGGGATGTAGGCCTCCGGCGCTCTCAGTGACCGAACGAAACGCAACAATGCGTGCACTGTTACTTGACGTCGGTTTTCTATGAGAGGGTGGTAGTACCCCGGGCGAGCCGACCCATTCATGCTGAAGCCAGTAATAGTTTCAGCGTGGCTCTACCACCATTTAAGTATGTATATTATGGAATATATAACTCCAATTTGTGAGATTGAGCACAGTTTCGTAATCCAAATTCAATGTTTTAACAAAATGGTGGCCCCCACGTTAGAACTTTCCAAGGAGTTTTTATGGCATAGTTAAATAAACCGCCTTTGCCAGCCAATTCGCTTTATTGAAGTTAATTGTTGTCATTATAAAAGGAATAAATGACTTTAACGTGTTCTGTAATGATTTGCGCACCAACAAGATGGTGGCAACATTGTTAGAACAAATGGGGCTGCCATCCTTTTAGACCATAGAGATTATCGCAAGACTTTTAATGTCATACCTACTGGACAGGGATATTAATAACCTAGAAGAATTGATGCCAAAAAAATGCGATGGATCGGTTGTTAGATTAGAAAGAACAAAAAGAATTCAGACTCCATGGTATTATTTTCCATCCACTTCACTCATGCACAATAACCGAACTACTCGTATATTACGTAAAATGCCACCAATATTACAAAATATAGAATGAAATAACACACGATTATGAATATCCCGCCAAAAACTTGATTCTATATTTTTATTTTTGGCAACCCATCTGCCAGAATATTATTGCCATTACCAATAATATTACAAGTGTCGTGTGATTATTTCAATGTTCCAACAAGATGGTGGTTCTTGTTAGAACTTTCCAAGGTGGTCACTTACCCCTGCCTGTTCGGTTGTCCCCTATATATATATTATATTTATATATATATATATATATATATATATATATTTTATAGTATATTAAATATCCATTCTCATGACAGCTATAAAAGGGGATAAAAGGGTTTAAAATAAAATACAGATAACATTAAATTTAATTCCATTTATTAAGGAAAAAACAATAAAAAAACTGCGAAAATAAAAATGTCTAATAATTACATTGCCATAAATTTCTCTCTCTCTAAACATATAATTATTTTTATTATTCTAAATATAATTTGAATATTAATCTTATATTACAACAACGACAGAAAAAATACATGAATATATTATGGAGAATAATTAAATATTCTTTGGTAATCGTGCACGTGCGCAAAGAAAGTATTATTTTATTGATGTTGCTTCATTCATTGCTGATATTTGTGAATATTAAAACACAGAATTCTCTTCTATACATATAATAAGAGCTAGTTTCTGAACGCGACTTCATCCGCTTGGAATAGTTATTTTTGACTAACAAATCTCGGCGACTTAATATTATGCTCGTGCAACACATCGAAGGAGTGAGTACAGAATCGTATCCAATCGCGATCATGCCTCTCTCCCTTTATATTACCAATAACAAATGGTATCTTTGTGAAAACAAACGTTTTGGTGTGTAATTGTCAAATAACATCTAACACTTGAGACATCCAAGCCAACCTCACCCGCACGTGGTGCACCCTGCTGAATAACGAACGAGGCAATGGCGAAAGCGGGGTGGTAGGGTTTTACAGCCTGACTGGGTCGCAACCACCATGTACTCGTATATAGCGAAAAAGCCCGTCATAGTGATTCGCTTTTGCGGGTCGCGTTTCGGGATCAGCCTGTGCATATCCAGCTTTTTGCAGGCCGGCATGATAACGGCGACAGGCGATGAATAGTGTGTCACTCGGTGGTCGCCGTTGTTTTTGGATTGTACTGTACTTACCATCAGGCACACTGCAGTCATTTTGCCGTGCTACTATAAAAAAAAAAAGAAAACAACAAATTTGTTTTAAAAAAAACGCTAACACGCAGTAGAAGCGCCATTTTTACTACGCTACTGTTGGTCTTAGTGTGATGATATATAGCCTCATAGCCTTTCTCGATAAATTACTTATCTAACACTGAAAGAATTTTTGAAATCGGGCCTAGTAGTACCTGAGATTTGCGCGTTCGATCAAACACAAACAAACAAACCCTCCAACTTTATATTATTATTAATATTAGTATAAATGTACATCAAACATGTCTGCACTTTTAGAGTTTTGTAGAAAAAAGTGTCTAGGACTAAGTAATAAAATACATTTCAATAATTTTTAAAATTGTCTGTCTGTTTGTTTGATACGTATCACTGCTAAAATACCGCGTTCATGATAAAACCTATTCAAGAAAATCATAAAGCATATCTTCGAGTACCATTTAGTCTTTGTTTCATTAAAATCGGTTCACTCTATCAAAAGTTATTGTAATTTTAATGAGGACGCGACTTAAGTACGAGAGAAAAGTGAATATGTAAATGGACTTAATACATTCAGGTGACTTTATTAATCACTGGTTTTTTTATATAACGTTCCACGTGGACGAAGTCGCGGACAGAGCTAGTATTTAATATAAATCGTTACTAAATAAATAATATTTTACTCTATATCAAGTAAAGGAGAAAATGTTGTGTTTACTCACTCACTTGATAAACTATTCACCGTGCGAATAAAGCAAAGAATACGTAATTATTCCTCGGGAATCGTATGAATTATTCACTTTTCTAGATAAATTAATAAAAAAATCACTAGACTAGAAAATTAAACAGTCTCTTATAAATACGTTTGGCTTTAGAGTTTCAATGTGAGATCTAGATAGATGGCGCTGCTGGAATAGTTATTTCCACGTGGTCCATCTGTGAGGTGGTTACGCAAAACGGGACCTTAAGGGAAAATAATTGACTTCGAATAAACCACGTTAAACTTTTGAGCCGAAATGACTTTCGCCGCGAGCGCGGGGTAGGGGCGCGTCGTGTTTTATATTAGTGAGCGACTTCATCAGTACTAGAGATAACTTTAACTTTACCTGACATCACACAAACTAGTGTGCGCTGTGTGTAAAGTGTAATTTTACCAAAAACAGCCTAGGCTCACTAAAAAAATCATTTAAAAAAAAACTACGGCACCTAAAAATATTCTGATTAGACCAAAAGAAAGCTGAAAGACCACAGAATCAAAACTCATGAAAAAGTACTGTTATCAATCCCGTCAAGTCCCTTCTTACGTAATCACTCACATTTGTGTAGAGAGCATGATTAAATTGATAAAGAACACATGTCAATTTTAATTTCCTCTATTTTCTTATTCATATAATTTTACTTCTATAATTCACGCGCTAAATGCAAAAAGAGGTTTACGCAAAAAACAACACATCTTTTTTTTAAATACGATCGTATGATTTTTGAAAATCATATTACTGCATTATGCTTCTAAAACAACCATTCTTGCCCCTTAAACTTATAAATAAAAAAATGTGTATAAATAATAAAGTCATAAATTGTCTCGTTTCTTCCAACGAGTTTTACTTTCGGCTGAGAGCCTTAAGCGCTCGCCTTAGTAGTCCGTTGAAGCTGTGCCAGGTCAATAGCACAAAACTATCCAACGAATTGGAACATAGTTTTTAGATTACCATACAACTGAAATTGATGATGGATCTAGAGTATCATTACGCTTTCCCATACGGGGTATAATGTATAAATAAAAAAGTATAAAAAATACAATTAAAGACGACCTACTTCACAGTCGCAACTGCAAAAGTAAGTTATAAAATGGCACTAGTCAGATAAGAATATTATTGCACTTTTACGAGTTCTTGACGCCATCTATGATTATTTACGAGAAACAAACAAAAAGAAATCGAAAGTATTATTGACTCTCTTTCGCGTCACTTATTCATCATTCACTTTAAAATTTCAGTGCCCTAAATAATATTCACTAAAAAGTCTAACATTCTCGAAGATTCTACGGCTAACTGAAGGTCTGTGCTTAGTTACTAATATTAAATTATATATAACATGCAATTCCTTTACGAGTCTATACAGTTAAAATGAGTAAACATTCTTTACGAAGTAATAGTGCTCGGCGAAGAATATAGCTCCATGGAGAAACCTAATTACTATAACAACTTTCAAATATGAACTATAATAACACGTAACTATGATACATTTTCGCTTAAGTTAAAACTTATATCTAAGCCACGGTATTTGTGATACACGAACAATGTCTCATACGCGGCTAAATCATTACATAGTATAAAACAAATTCCTTTGCCACGTCTGTCTGTCTGTTCGCGATAAACTCAAATACTACTTAACGGATTTTCATGCGGTTTTCGCCAGTAGATAGAATGATTCTTGAGGAAGATTTATGTAGATAATTTGTCAAGGTTTTTTTATTATGAGGGCGGGAAAACGTCTACCGGGGCTGCTAATGTAGGTTAATTAATTAAAAGTGGTTCGGAATACTGCAGTTTTGTAACTGTACTTCGGGGATCAATTCTGTATTTAATAAAGACGATCCATTTAAAATTTCACCTCTTAATTTTGAAATAGTTTTCTAGATCTTCTAGATTCTAGATAATCTTCTATATTTTGTAATATTGGTGGAATTTTACGTGGTATGGTTCGGTTATCGTGCACGAGTGAATTGAATGGTAAATACCACGGAGTATGAATTCTGAGATGGCACAAAAACTCCCTGGAAAGTTCTAACAAGGGGGCCACCATATTGTTAGTACATTGAAATTATTACAAGACACATCTTGTACCTTACCTACTCGACAATGGCAGTAATTATGTGGAAGATTGGTTGTCAAAAATAAAAAAAAGTGTGTGTGTACTTATGTACAAGCGTTAGAAGTTATACTTCTTTGGCGTAAAAAGATAAACAATCTTTTATTTTTTTTTGTCTTTTGCCTTATTCTACGTTTGTAGTAAAAACGACACTAACAATAGAAAAGAGGTATTTAATACATTGAAAGTTTTAATACAAAGAAACAAAATGTTGACTATAACTAACTGCGGGGTGTCGGTTTTTCGTGACGGTGTGCGCGCGCATCGTATAAATTTACTCTCATCATTTTTCCCTAACGCGCCAGAAGAAGTATAACTTCAAAATAAAAAGTCGCATATAGGAAGTTTTAAAATTGTAAAGAAAAGAAGGTGACAGTAAGAATTTCTGTTTTTTTTTTTTCAAACGTTTGTCTGTCTGTCTGACTGTTATAACATAGAGAATAAACCTGGGACTTTATAAAGTATCGATATAATATTCAGCCTAATATGAAACATTGTCCGAATAAAACCACGTGACCTTTTTAAATACATTGAATGTCTTTTAAAACCTTAATAATAGCAGCCGTATGTTTCAAGTTTGTCGTCGCTTCCCGTCGCGTATTATTTATTCTCGAATCTTCTATTGTTTTTATTACCATATACGTGACATTTTAAAAATATCAAAACTTAAAGTATTACAAAATATGTATTGATATTTTTTTATAAAATCGTATAATTCTCCGACCGATTGCATCGTTTTTTTCTCTCATGCAATATGTATGTAATACATATGTATTAAATTAAAATAACTGTATTACGTTTCTTTGGAGACAATTCTTCAACGTATTTCTCGATGCTTCCAGAAGCATAATCCATATACTACTACAATAAATTGCTAATATCATATTTTTTTGTCGACAGTACTCATAGCTTGAACAAATGTTAATTGTGCAACAGCTCTCTCGAAAATTCTAGAAACGTGTCATGGGTGTACTTTTGCCGATAGTACTCATAGCTGTAATGTATTTAAGTGGTGCCTAATTTTTTATAGGTATTTCTTGTGCGAACGGTACACACTGTGACGTCACAACTGTCGGCGACGGCAAACTCGATACCGGCTAATTATACTAAATAATATCATTCTTTACTAAAACTAGATGAGTACATTTTATTATATAGAATCTCAATTGTTGAATATATATATATATATATATAGATACAGTGATGGGCAAATATATAATACTAGCGACTCGGCCCGCCTTCGAACGAGTGCAACGTAGTAAAGCGGGGCGTTGATGTCAAAACAATGTTTCTAATTCATCAAAGTTATAAAAGCTAGATAAAATTCACACAGACAAAATGGCCGACAGGGGAGAGTTTATAATTAAAAACGTGTCGAGTATACTATAGTCTGACAGTAATGGTAGTAAAGTAACGGTGTATATTATACGTGTGCACACACCTAAGGCAGTCAAGGGCGCTCGCGTAAAGGCATGACGGCATAAGAGAGCGTCATGCCGTTTACCGTGACGGCATACGGAACGATTTTACTGCCAACACGCGACAATATAAGTTACACATCAACAACGTTTTTTGTTGTTGTTGTGCGTAATTTGAACTTTGTGATATTTTTCAAGATATTCATAGAAATGATATACAAGAGAAACTTGATCTCAATTAGATACCTCAAGTTGGCCAACTTGATTGCTGATTTTTTAAGAGTCAGATCTCAAAATGGCAATTGTAGGTGGTAGAACCACGCTGAAGCTATTATTGGTTTCAGCATGAATGGGTCGACTCGTCCGGAGTAGTACTACCCTCTCACAGAACACCGACATGAAGTAACAGTGCTTGCATTGTTGCGTTTCGTTCGGTCAATGAGAGCGCCGGAGGCCCACATTCTTCCCCCCTTTCCCTGCCCCTCCTCCATATACAGGCTTGCAACGCACTTGCGTCTCCCCTCGTGTTGCTAGTGTCTATGGACGGTGATAATCACTTAACATGAGGTGATGCACCTGTTCGTTTGCCACCTTGTTTCTTCAAGGTTTGTTTTGTAGTTCTCGTATATGTTATTTATTGTTAAGTTGCAGATTTATTGTCTTTTCCATCCTTTTCCGTCTCATACTACTATGTAGTTTCTGTCCTCTTCACGTCAAAAATTGAAAATCGACCTTGGACTTATATTTTCACCACCCGAAATGATATGTCACTTCGTAGAACTAAAACCGCACGTAAATATAAGTGCCTCGGTGTAAATAAACGGAACAGCTGTGTTGTTCATCTGATATGTATATATTACCATCAAAAGGTATATAATACAGAGTGTTTATATAACAAGACGTCAGACGACTCTAGAATATTCTAATTCAGTTAACGTATATTTAGTTGGGACAAAAAGAGAGTTTGTGTTCGGACATTTTTAGAACAACTTTTCATACGGAATACATAACATTTTGGAACGAAATTTGTTAGCGCGGCTTACTTTCAGAGTTGAACAGTAGAAATCGTCATGTAAAGAAAAAGCGTTACGATCCACTTCTTTCCCTCCCATTGAATGTATTTTTACGGAACGGTCTAATTTTTGGAATGAAATTTCTAATGGGGTTTTGCGGCTGGAGTTGAATCGTAAAAATCATCACGTAAGGAAAAAGCTTTATTCTCTAGTCTCTCTTCCTCCCTTCGAATTCATTTTTAAAGAGCAATCCAATTTTTGGAACGATGTTTATTAACGGGGCTCGCGGTAGGAGTTGTGTAGTGCAAATCATCACGTAAGGAAAAAGCGTTAAGCTCTTTTATCTCTCCTCCTCCATGCTAGTTTATTTTTATAGAACTCTATTTTAAATTGCTGGCAATGTCCGATTCGATTGCGACCACCACAAACAGGTGTAAAATCTACCACAGTGGCACACTTAGGAGTGTGTACAGTAACTGAGCTGAATGGAAGGAATCTTCAACACATAAAGCACGAAACCAAAAGACTATATATAAAGACAAGCACAAGACTCTCTTAGTTTTCGGGATCAAGCGATATAAGGCCTGCAGGTTAGTATGACAGCGACGAGTGATAGATCATTGTCTACACTACTATTTTTGCATTACACTATGATAACCTTCAGACACCACAGTCACTATGTCGAATCCCGAGAAAAGAATCGATAAGGAATTCTCCCTT
Organism: Antheraea pernyi; assembly: GCA_015888305.1. NCBI lineage: Eukaryota > Metazoa > Arthropoda > Insecta > Lepidoptera > Saturniidae > Antheraea > Antheraea pernyi. Next base: position 1,298,022 of record MU158966.1, read on the forward strand.
TGTAACGCGCCTAATACGGCCCTGAACGCGGAGTACATCCCTGCGCTGCGCATGCGCCTCCCACTCGAATCGTACGATGTCACGCCACCCCAGTTAGTCGCTCACAGACCGTGATAGCGTTAAACCTTATATTTTTTTTATTTTTTATCCTAGCACAGCAAAGTGTCTTTACTGTGACTGATGGTGAGCACAGTATAATCCAAAAACAATGGCGACTACCGAGAGACACACTTGTAAGATTTGTAAGATCTGTCTGAGACTAGGAATCTCGTGTGAGTTTATGTTTTTTCGTTCCCACTCCCCACCTCCCCGCGCATACCTAAGGCGCGGTACTGCGTTTGCGGACAGACTGTTATAACTACTTAATGGATACTTTGATAATTATGTAATTTTGCATAGACATTTTTCGGTGGTACAGAAAGGGGCGGAGGCGTACTTTTCATTTGGACAAATAGTACTGCTCCTGATGTATACGGTAAATCTATATAACACGAGCGATATCACAAGCAAAAGCTAGTTTATAATATTAGGAAGAATAGATCACATGAAACTAAGACAGACGTTCGTCTGCTAACGACACCGCTATCTGTGAATGTTTGTTATTTTTTCATGTAATCAGTAACTTTTTGGAACGCCATCTACATCTACTTTTTAGAATTTTATGAAAAAAAAAAATTGTTGCAAGTGTGTTCGGAATAAGCAATGAAATACATTTCGACCATTTATTACAAATGTCTGTCTGTCGGTTTGTTTGGACACGTATCACTGCTAAAGCACCGCGTCCACGTTATAACCCTCGATAAGAAATATCCTCGAGTAAGATTTAGTTTGTATCATTAAAACCGGTTCATTCTATCAAAAGTTATTGTAATTTTAATGTGTAGGTGGTAGAGCCAAGCTGAAGCTATTACTGGTTTCAGCATGAATGGGTCGGCTCGTCCGGAGTAGTACCACCCTCTCAAAGAAAACCGACATGAAGTAACAGTGCTTGCATTGTTGCGTTTCGTTCGGTCAGTGAGAACGCCGGAGACCCACCTATCCTCCCCTTCCCCTTCCTTCTTCCCTTCCTTTCCTCCACACCAACACAGGCTGGCAACGCACTTGCGACTCCCCTGGTTTTGCAAGTGTCTATGAACGGTGGTGAACACTTAACATCAGGTGACCCATCTGTTCGTTTGCCTCCTATGATATATAAAAAAAAAATTGTCGATGCGACTCAAGTATGAGCGAAAAGTCGATAAGTAAATGGACTTAATACGTTCAAGTGATTTTATTAGTAACTGCATTTTTAGACGAAGTCGCGGGCACAGCTTATAATTTACATTATGCAAACGAGAAAACCATCCTACGACTATTATAGCGTGCCCTATTATAAAACCAATATGCTAACGTAATTTGTGGAAACAAAACAGAAAAACACCACGTATGTTTTATCAATAATTGAAATCTAGTGGGCGTCCAGTGGTCGACATTCGACCATAGTTCATTGATATTTTAAAGGGATAAATATAATAATAATAGTTGTATGTTATAATATCATTGTTGAATGTAGAATGAAAAAGGGTAATTGGAACGTAAGAGTAAAATAATACATACAGTCGAGCATTGCAACCTCCTTCACAACCTTTTTTGAAGTCCTTTATTGACAGATGTCAAAATGTCTTTTTTATTTACATGTGTGTAAAATTGAAGCAGTAGTGTGAGTAGTGCATATTTTAATTAATTTAATGTACTTCTAATGCATTTTATATGAAATAAATAGCTTTCTGCACTTCTCCTCCATATAAACTTTAACTATGCCAAGTTTCACGTTCATCCGTTCGCCCAATTCCGTTAAAAAGGGGTACAAAGGTACAAAGATTAGGCTACACGTATTAAGATATAGATATATCTTTATATATAAATTTCTTCTGTCCGTGTGTATGGCACTGAACTCCTCCTAAACGGTTGGACCGATTTTAATAAGACTTTGCGTGCATGTTCCAGTGTATCTGAGAACGGTTTAGATTCACAATTGGACCCGGTAGGTGGCGTTGCGGTTGACCTTTAGGATTTTTTTTATTATCAAAGCAGGACAACGTCCACTGAGCTCGCTAGTATTATTATAATTATATTGATTTAAGTGTCTTTCAATAACAATGAATTTCGATATTTCACAACGATCAGACTGCCTGGAATCTCGTTTGTACATTTTCTTTTTGTCATATATTAATTTGTGACGACATAGAGTACATGGAGCCTAAGATCCCCTAAGAAAGCCTCTAACCCGAAAATGTCATCAATGGCTCTTGCAGAGTTACCAACTCCCAAAAATATTTACCCTTGAAATTACAGCCAAAACCCCCTAAAATGATGATGGTCACTTGAAATCCCCCTTAAAATAAAAATGTATACTTGTGACACTGTATACTTATTTTTTAATAAATTACAACTAAAAATATTTAAAAAAACATACACTTATTACTTGTTCAATTTCAGCAAGTGCAATTTTTTTTATATTTTTCTTCATAAAAATTTTGTTACTTATTCAAATGAACATAAATAATCCTTAAAATATGAAACCTCTATAAATTCCATCCCGCTGCTTATTTGTCCCCTAATTTGGGAACACTGAGTTCTTGAAAAGGTTGGAGTTGCCAGCATTTGAAAGAAAAAAATTGAGCCGTCACGGGACGTCCGGCAGATGTGAAACACATGTATAACCTAATAAACAACACTGTATACAGCATAGGTATGCTAGAGAGATTGTGCAGCGTATGAGATCGCGTCGCCACGTCTCATACACTCGCCACGTCAACAATCAGCTTTACCCTCGTCTATAGATGGTTCACACAAAAAAAAAACAATGGTAATCTAATAAAGAAGCATAAAAAAATCGCAGGATAAGCCTTCGAATTTAAATCACAAAATGTTATTGCTTAAGAATCACAACCGCGAGTGTTTTTACTAGACTTTGGACCCGGTAATTTTTTTTTATCAATACACGCGATAATTGCTTTCGCATGTCGATAAATCGGTCAACTCTATTTGCCCATCACTATAGCCGAGTTAAATTTAACCACATAATTCCACCTAATACTTTAGACGGTTGACTGTCGCCGTCTGTGGCTCAAAGATCACTGTTACAATAAAACTAGACATCTAATAGATATATTTGCTTACTTTCTTACATCTAAATATGTTTACTTTCATATTTTCTAACATTATTTGAAACTTGACTATAGCTTGAAGCTAAAGGAAGTCATGGCTTATTGTGAGGATAGATGGTGGACTATATCGGACTATAAAGATAGATAGATGGTAGATTATAGACGAGTAAGGGAATGTACAGTAGATTATAGAGTTATTATGTGGATAAATAATAGTCTCTATGGGAGACGATGAGCATAAATGGGTGTCTTGGGTGACTATAAAGATAGATGGTGGATTATGGGAAGCTATGAGTATAGATAGTAGATATACCAGACTATTGAGATAGATGGTAGACTATAGACGAGTATGAAAATTAATACATAGTCGACGACTATGAAGATATGAACATAAATAGGAAAGTTCAGAGATTATGCGGATAGATGGTAGGCTATACCAGACTATTGCGATAGATGGTAGAATATAGTAGACTAGGAGGATAGATGTTGGCGTATATGGTAGACAATGGGGATAGATAGTGAAATAATTTGGGCTATAAGGATATATGCATCCTTCATATAATCTACCACTTATCCTATAGTCTGCTATATTACCACAGTAGAACATGGTAGATTATGAGGATAGATGGGCCGATTATGAGAGATTTTTTAAATATCTTGTTCTGTGTCGTCATATCCTTTATTGCTTGACAAATTTAGACGAAAATGACGAATTCATATTGAAGTGCCACAAAGGCGTCCTATGGATATCGGGTTACCAGCAAAAATATATCAAAACTTTTAATACAACTACCGACACTTTACTAAACTTTTCTTAGTGTCACACTAATAACATAATCTCGTATTTCTGGTGGGATCTCGATTTTTTATATGGTAATTGTTTATCTTCATTTATCAATTTACGTTATTTGTAAACATTTGGAGTTGTCACAAAACCCTTTCCTTTAAACTTCACAAAATCAAATCCATCAACGATTATAGATGACAGTTACTACATATGTCAATTGATAGTATTTATTTGTGACATGTTCTTTGGTACTTTATTTGGTTGCTTTATAATTATTTAGTTTTTGTTATATCATAGGAGGCAATCGAACAGGTGGGTCACCTGATTTTAAGTGATCACCACTGTCTATGGACACTAGCAACACCAGGGGAGTCGCAAGTGCATTGCTAGCCGGTGTTTTAGGGGTGGAGGAGGGGAGGGATGAGGACGGGAAAGGAGAGGTGGGCTTCCGTCGCTCTCACTGACCGAACGAAACGCAACAATGCGTGTACTGTTACTTCACGTCGGTTTTCTATGAGAGAGTGGTACTACCTCGGACAAGCCGACCCATTCGTGCTGAAACCTGTAGTAGCTTCAGCGTGGGTCTACCACCTAGAAATTCCTTCCGGTGTTGACAACGACTGATGGAGTTACAAAACAACTAATTTATCTATGGTATAGAACTTTAAGCTATTCTATATCGATAGAGATCGAGAAAGACGGTAGGGAAAAATCTCCATTATACAGTTCGATAAGGTATCGTACATAAAATACGTTCGTATTTAGGGGACGTTCGCAACGTCTTATCTCTACCGTACCGTGAAGCTGTGGAACAATCTCCCGGCTAGTGCGTTCCCTCCTTCCTATAACATGGGGTCCTTCAAGCGTAACATGAAGACACACTTACGTAGGCCGGCATTTTTAGTTGCCGTTATTTTTAGATTGTACTATGCTTACCATCAGGCATAGTGCAGTCACTTTTTCGTGCAACAATAAAGAAAAAATAAAGTTGTCGTTTACTGGGGACAAGAGACGTCTTCTTTTATATTATAGGGGGCAAACGAACAGGCTGGTCACGTGATAGTTAGTGATCACCGCCGTCCATAGGCGCTAGTAGCAACACCGGGGGAGTCGCGAGTGCGTTGCCGGCCAAAGGAAATTTGACATTACATTTTAAACAATTTTTCAAAATTTACTTACAAATTTATTTATTTTTATGGTAGACAGTCATTCGTTTTTTTTTGTACACATATAAATATTTTTACGTACATATCTGTCTTTAATTGGGGGGGGAAATGACGCAGAAAATGTGACGTAGCACGACGAAGAGGGTAATAATATCTTGGGTGACGTATTTTATGTACGACACCTTATTGCAACTGTATAAGACTGAATTGAAGATGGTAGAGGCACGCTGTAGCTATTACTAGTTTCAGCATGAATGTGGCGACACACAGAAACATCGACGTGAAGTAACAGTGCTTGCATTGTTGCGTTTCGTTCGGTCAGTGAGAGCACCGGAGGACCACCTCCTTCCCCCCTTTCCCTTTCCCTCCCCCTCCCTCATATATAGAACTCCCCTGGTGTTGCTAGTGTCTATGGACGGTGGTGATCACGTAACATCAGGTGAACCACCTGTTCGTTTGCCTGCTTTTACCATAAAAAAAAGACTTCGCAAGATACAGGTTAGTGACGTCACTAACCTAGTTTTTTTGTGGTTTATATTTATCAGAATTATCTGTATAATTCGATTAGATGACAAATTAAAGACGGTAATAGTGGCGACAGTAGACCGACGGTCACTGTCAATATACGATAACCTATACATCTACCATCGTGGCTACCATTATTAGCACAATCTATAATAAAGAATGACAACAATACAGAACCAACTATGAACGTCATATATATATATATATATATAATTTATATGTGTCATTACATTTTTACGTATTTTTTTTCATACCTTCAACTTTTGTACATGTGTAGTACTTAGATTATGAAAAAAAAAAACGAAAAGCCTTATGCACGGCAAAATTTGAACTACGTTCTCGGTGTTTAAGAACTGGAAATAAAAAAAAATGTTATAACAACTTCTAAAATTGGAGTTCACTCATTTTTAAATGTAAACGACACATATATAAAACGAAATTCATTAGATTCAATAGCAGATTAGAATAAATAACTAACGGAAACACGAAGAGAGGTTGTGTGTTGCCAATCTTTAAGCATTTCTCACTCAACCGGTGTTGCCAGCGTTTCAAAGCTGAAATCCTTCACACTGAACTAGTGTTGCCATTAATGCCACGAATGTTGCCAGCTGTTGGAGATTTAATCCGCCGAGTGTTCAATAAGTCGTCTCCTTCCTACCGGTGAACGATACGATGGATCGGATTCCTTTCACAGACGTCTGAAACGGAAATATATCTATATACCGGGTGAAAGTTTAGACAGTAGCAATATTTATGGAAGACACTTTGCACTCGATTCTCGTCCTAAATCAATAAAAAAATATGTGCGTAATATTTGACCTAATTATCTAGAAACATACAAAAGTTATACGCAATCCTCTAAGCGTCTATGTTAAAACACAGTGTCAATGACCGTCGCATGACTCCACTTTCACTTGAAAGTGAACGTGGAAACGGCACGAACAAAACAAAAGGTTTATCGTAGTATCGAAGGTTATTAACTCCGGGTCTCCCCTTACAGCTTTCGGCATCGGTCATTGCACGTAGGTTTATTACGATTGTGTTTATACTTTTGAAAGTCTTAGAATGACCTTTAACTTAGTTTCTCTTTTTTTTATACTACGTCGGTAGCAAACAAGCATGCGGGCCGCCTGATGAAAAGCGGTCACCGCAGCCTATGGACGCCTGTAACATCAGAAGCGTTACATGCGCGTTGCCAAACCTAAACCTGGGAAATGTTCTTGCATTGTTACGAAGAATGCGAGTATGAGGGAGGACATATAGCTGTGGATTTTTCAGAGTTTTAAATGTCCAATACGTCGTGGGCTGGCATGGGTCCCTTACAGGCTAACGATAGTGGTGATTTTTTACGTTACAAAAGTTTGAAACCTCGTCACTTGATAGGTTCATTTGTTAAGCTCACCGTCCGAGACCATTTCGGTTCCAATGTATGGGGATGAATTCCCTGCCGATGACGAGCAGTGCGATGGTGGAAAGCAGCTACAGGCATAATCTCTTCTCTTTGTTGTTTATTAATATTTGTTTTGATATTATTATTTTATATGTTAAATGTGACCATGAAGTATTATATATACCCTAGAATACTGCGAGTGTCTAATCTTTTCATCTGGTATAATCCATCTGTACGTCTGTATATGACGGATCTCCTCCTAAACAGCTGGACAGAAGATTCTTATTACAAAACTAGCCGTGCCCGCGACTTTGTCCGCGTGGAATCTTATGTAAAAACAAAACGGTGATTAATAAAATCACCTGAATGTATTAAGTCCATTTACTTATCTCCTTTTCTCTCGTACTTAAGTCGCGTCCTCATTAAAATTACAATAACTTTTGATAGAGTGAACCGATTTTAATGAAACCAAGACTATATATTACTCGAAGACATGTTTTATGATCTTCTTGAAAAGGTTTTATCATGAACGCATTATTTTGGTAACTATACAAACAAACAGACAGACGGATATTGACTAAATTACTAATTTCAAGACGATATTTTTTTTACTAACATCTAAATAGTTCAGACACGTTAGATTTACATTGTTATTGTATGTATAGAAGATATTAACATACCTTCTTCTTGGAACCGTTGAGATATTCCTTGTACATCTCCGAACGGAGGTATCTCGAATAGCTGTCAGATTTCATCAGATGGTAAACGTGGGCCTGAAATGAAACAGAATATTGTATACTATTTTAATCAATTATACTACAAGTAAAAAGCTGTAGATATATTACCTACATGGTACGATAACGCACACATACGTAAAGTAATATTGTAACGCCCACACTGTCTTACGATAAGATGTGCAAGTAAGATGGCATATTCTCAATATCGGTGGTGAAAAAGAAATAGTTATATGTTGCTTAGATACGCCTTAATAGTCCGGTGAAGCTGTTTATTTATTTATTTATAAGACACACATTACAGATAATAAGTAACTATGTTTACAATTACAATGTATAGTTTATTTTTTGTTTGCTATATTATCCAAAATTTTTGGATACGCTATTAACCAAGCGAGGTCTTAACAGCTTCACCGGACTACTAAGGCGAGCGCTTAAGGCACTCAGCCGATTTTATTTTGACAACTAGCTCAAGGGTGCGCGGCACACCTCGGCTTTGGCTGTTGCATGTGTAAGCGTGTATGCGTGCACGTGTGTGGAGGTGATATGTGTAATGTTGTCGCAGTGATGTAAGATTTTGTGTGACAGTATCGCGCGAGCAGCGTACTCAAGGGCTCCACGCCGATGGAACGGACCTAGGCTTGAGCAGCTGCCGAGGGGGGCCTAGTCTGGTGTGCGGGAGCGAAATTTACCCCCAGACCACGGCGGCGTTTGGAGAGACAGGCTGGTACTGATCGTTCACTGCCGTTATTTCATCGGGAGGGTCGGTAAAAATATGTCGCGGACGTCTATTACAACGCGCAGCGTTTGATACGGGTTCGTATTTTGCGGCGGATACCACTAACGGACTGGGCATTTATCCAAAATATATGCATGCACATCTATGCTTAATAAATAAAATCATGAAATCCCATACGAGTATGCTGACTTCATTATATTTTATTAATGAGAAGAATCTGTGTTTATAAACTAAATTACGACCTTGTTATGAATGATTTTAAGACCTTGCAGATCATTAGCGTAGTCGATTTAAAGTTACCTGGGCTTGATCGAAGCAATATCTGTCTGCGGTTCCGGACTCCACTTTCACACGAGTCAGTTCCCTGGGAAGGAAATGTTAACCTTTAAGCGGTGACGTGACTATATATACTATACTTAATATTATAAATAGGTTATGACGTTGTCGGGGGTAATCTCAAAATCCACTGAACCGATTTTGAAAATTCTTTTACCAATAGAAAACCACGTTATTTGTGAGTGTCATATGTTATATATTAACCCGAAAAATGGAAAGACTTTTTTGTGGCAGTCGGAGAAAAAACTGTCGAACGAGAACGTTTCTTACAAACGCTGCCCTAACGATGAGAGATATATGATTGAGTTCTAGAGAAATGTTGCACAGATTTCGTCGAGTTACCTTTTTATTATATGTATGGATATTCATTACATTCATTAAGACAAAGTGCAAACTTGTTTAACATTAAAAAACAAGACTACTAAGGGTCGGCAACGCGCATGTAAACGCTTCTGATGTTACAGGCGTCCATAGGCTGCGGTGACCGCTTTTCATCAGGCGGCCCGAATGCTTGTTTGCTACGGTCGTAGTATAAAAAAAATTTTAAAAAAGAAAAGCTGGATGGTGTGCTGATAGTGATGGACAGCGTGTTGATAATGATGAATGGCGTACTGATAATGATGGATGGCGTGTTGATAATGATGAAGGGCGTACTGATAATGATGGATGGCGTGTTGATAATGATGGATGGCGTGTTGATAATGATGGATGGCGTACTGATAATGATGGATGGCGTGTTGATAATGATGGATGGCGTGTTGATAATGATGGATGGCGTACTGATAATGATGGATGGCGTGTTGATAATGGTAAGTGGTGTACCGATAGTGGATAATCTACTGATAATAATAGATGGCGTGCTGATGATGCTAAATGAAGATTTATTAATGATTAACGGTGGATTGATGAGGAAAAATTACCGGCTGGCAGCATCAATGTTGACCGGAGACGGTGCGTCCGAAGCGAGGAATTCCTTCCATATCTCCTTGGCGCGGGCGGACACGCGTCTTATAGGTAACGCCTTCAACTCCTGCACCGCTAACCAGAACCTATAACATATTTTATCCAGGTGATACGTGATTTTCTTATTCAATAGCTACCCACCAGTCAGGTATTAATATTTAATCTATATATAGTCTATGGATATTATCTACGTGCACACTTGTCATGGCTACCGAGACCCGCAATAAAGTTACTTGTACGTTCCTATTAATAAGTGTATTATTGAATACGACCAACCACCCCAAAAACCATAACACCGCGTCGATTTTTTACTGGTGTGAAAATAAATTTTGGTTTGTTACTTCTCTTTAGACCGTGTAATGGAATAAAATACATTTCCTTAAGATATTTCAAATATTTTCTTTAATATAAACTTTGTCCAAACGATTATAAACATAACAAGACAGGTGAAGCCATTCATAATCGATGTGCGTATACCAGGTGACTGTTTAAAGTTTAATACCCTTCAATCCCGTGGTAGTAAATGGTCACATTTAACATATAAAATAATAATATCAAAACAAATACTAATAAACAACAAAGAGAACCTTAGTTTGTTCTAAAACTTTTAAAAGTATGGGAACGATACTTTTAAACGTAAGAAAATCACACCTAGGTTCAATGAACAAAATTGAAGGGGAGACTTTCAAGGTTAATCATTGTGTAACTGCTTATCGCGGGATCGCTGCACGGTCGAACAAAGGGTTGCGGGACTGGGCAACAGGTTTTGATTCATTGCTTCCCTTATTATAACACTAGTTCGTTTTTGCGTAAAACACCTGATGTTGCGTGTGTATCAGTTTTGTATTTCTCTAGATGATTATCTCGAACATTAAGCGCCTATTTTTTTAATTGATTTAGAACGAGAATCGACCAATGATTATCCTGTAAAAATATTGCTAGCGACTAACCAATCGCATTGTATATGTTCAGCAATTAATTTTTATTTATATAAATTTAAAAAGCTTATTATGAACGGCAAAATTTGAACTTTGTGCTCGGTGTATAAAAACTGAATATCTTAAAAAAAATTAAACATGTCATATGAACATTTAAAATTGGATGTAGCTCATTCTGAAAACCTAACGGATTCATATCTCACGTTTGCGCGGTAAAATAAAAAAGCTGCGATCAACCGTGCACGAATGGAAAAGGGAGTGTTCGGAGTTGTTGGAATGTGATAACAGATGGCGTTACCGACTACATTTTTTTTATATATTCAGAAGGTACGGTACTGACTTGAGATTCTCCCCGCTGAACTCCTTCGAGAGGAACTTGGCGAAGTGCTCCTCACCGGCAGGATCACGGAGCAGTTCCCGGAGACCGAACGACCAGCGACGGACGCGACGTAACGGTAACGGATCCTTGCTGTAATATATAGAAACGAGGGAAACCTTACAGTAATCGCATATGATGTATAACATCTGGCATGTTATCCTACTATGAAATTGATATTAAATTTATATATATATATATATATATATATATGTGGCATGATTGAGAACACAGTGGAATCTGGAGAAACAATCTTTAATTCGTCTTTACACAGTTTACAAGTTTTCTTATAATCTTTATTGTTCACCGCTGACATCTCAAAAAAACACACTAACAAAAAAACAAACAAACACAAGTTACACTTTGACTTTTTTTAATAAAAATACCATACAAATGGATAAGAGTCATTTGAGCCGTCTTTCAATTTACAGATCAAATGTAGACACAAATATTTAAAATATGCAATGAAATATGTTTATTATTGTTTATTCATTCCCACATATATATATACTAGCGGACCTGGCGGACGTTGTCCTGCCTTGATAATAAAAATTATAAATCCTAAAAGTCAACTGTAGCGCCACCTACCAGGTCCAATTGTGAATCTAAACCATTTCTGGATCCACTGGCACACGCACACAAAATTACATCAAAATCAGTCTAGCCGTTTAGGTGGAGTTCAGTGGCATACACACGCATAGAATAAATTTATATATAAAGATATATATAAAATAAGCAACCTATAACTATTTCCCTTTCACCAGCGATATTGAGAGTACGCCATTTTAGTTCAACGTTTCATCTAAGACAGTGTGGCGTTACGATATCACTTTACGTATGTGTGCGTTATCGTCCCATTTGTTTTGTCAGAATATCATATAGGTGACGTACCGACAGCTCTATACTTATAATATCACTAGTTGACCCGTGCCCACTTCGTTGGGCGGTAATAGGCATTATCAAGCTACAATTTCACTCTAGAACTCAATCATATATCTCTCATCGTTAACGCAGCGTTCGTAAGAAACGTTTTCGTTCGACCATTTTGTTTCCCGACTCCCCAGATATTACCCCCTTTCGGGAAACTCTCAAAATAAAATAAAAAACCCGATTTTAAAACATTCTTCATTATTGCTCCGCTACTATTGATCTTAGCGTGATGATATATAGCCTATGACACTCACAAATAACGTGGCTTTATATTGGTAAATGAATTTTTAGAATCGGTTTACCACTTCCCGAGATTACCCCCTACAACGTCACAAACTTTACCTCTTTATAATATTAGTATATAGATTGGTTGGTATGTACTGGCATTTGAATTTGAGAGCCAGAGATTTAACATTAGATGACATTGCGGTCAACATCTATTTATATATTAATACGTGAAGCCTAAAGTTTGTATCCCTTTTTAACGGAATTGGGCGAACGGATGAACGTGAAATTTGGCATAGTTAAAGTTTATATGAAGGGGAAGTGCAGAAACCTATTTATTTTATATAAAATGCATTAGAAGTACATTAAATTAATTAAAATATGCATTACTCACACTAATGCTTCAATTTTACACAACATAAACACACATGTAAATAAAAAAAGACATTTTGACATCTGTCCATAAAGGCTTCAAAGAAGGTTGCGAAGGAGGTTGCTATGCTCGACTGTATGTATTATTTTACTCTTACGTTCCAATTACCCTTTTTCATTCTACATTCAACAATGATATTAATCCTAATAAAATTCAAACTTTAAAAAAACAATTAACTATGGTCGAATGTCGACCTCTGGGCGCCCACTAGTAGAGTATAATTACATAATATAAAACAAAGTCCCCTACCGCGTCTGTCTGTCCGTCTGTCCGCGATAAACTCAAAAACTACTCAACGGATCTTTTTGCGGTTCTCACCAATGGATAAAGTGATTCACGAGCATAATTTGTCCAGGATTTTTTTAATAATCAGGGCGGGACAACGTCCGCTGGGCCCGCTAGTATACAAATAAAAATGTATAATAACCATTGTTTCTCCTGCTCCCATAGTTCGGTGGTGTCGCTGATCCACGGGTTGGGCCACTCCGGCGGTGTCAGGAACGCGTCGTACTCGGCGTACTGTTCGCAGTACGCTACGAACCTGATAACGAAGTTAAAAAAAAATGTAATACTATCCACTGTAGATGTGAAACTAATTCTTAATTGAGGTTATACTTCTTTTGGCGCGTTAGGGAAAAATGGTGAGAGTAAATTTTTACGATGCGCGCGCACACCGTCACGAAAAACCGACACCCTGAAGTTATTACGATGCGCGCGCACACCGTCACGAAAAACCGACACCTTGAAGTTAGCCATAGTCAATATTTTGTTTCTTTGTATTTCTTTGTATTAAAACTTTCAATGTACTAAATACCTTTTTTCTTTTGTTAGTGTCGTTTCTTCTACAAACATACAATAAGGCGAAAGATAAAAATTTTGAAAAGATTTTTATCTTGTTACGCCAAAGAAGTATAACTTCTAACGCGTGTACATAAGAACACACACACTTTTTTATTTTTGGCAACCAATCGTCTACATTATTACTACCATTTTAGTTAATAATATTACAAGTGTCTTTAATTAAAACTCAATATTCTAACAAGATGGTGGCCGCCTTGTTAGAACTTTCCAGGGTGTTTCTGTGGTATCTCAGAATTCATACACCGTGGTATTATTCACTTGTCCCATTCACTTGTGCAAAATAACCGATCTATATTCCGTAAAATATCCCCAATATTATACAATCTAGAGTCAAGTAACAAAAGATTATGTATAAAAAATAAAATAAAAATAACCGCCTTCGATGTGAAACAAAAATAAGACAAAAAAAAAAACGCGAAAAATAACTGAATTATTAAATTAACCAAATTAAATAAAAAATATTGATATTCGCGCTACCGAATAATACATTTGAAGTCGATGCCAACCTACAGTTCAAATTTGTTGCAGGTAATAAAATATGTTTGTTTTGTTTTATGTCATAGGTTGCAAACGAACTAGTGGGTCACCTGATGTTAAGTGTCGCAAGTGCGTTGCCACCTTTTGGGGGGAAGTGTTAGGGGAGGGAGAGGGAAAGGAGAGGGAGGGGAGGGGGGCCTCCAGCGCTCTCACTGGCCGAACGAAACACAACAATGCAATCACTATTACTTCACGTCGGTTTTCTATGAGAGGGTGGTAGTACCCCGGACGAGCCGACCCATTCATGCTGAAACCAGTAATAGCTTCAGCGTGGCTCTACCACCATGAAAATGTATACTATACAGATATACATCACGGGACACGAGAGTGGACCAAAACTTTGTATGTATATGATATGAATGTAGGTTGGCATCGACTTCAAATATATTATTAGGTAGCGCGAATATCAATATTTTTTATTTAATTTGGTTAATTTAATAATTTAGTTATTTTTCACTTTTTTTTTGTCTTATTTTTGTTTCACATCGAAGGCGGTTAATTTTTTTTTGGAAAAAAATTTTATTTCTCCATTTTTAGTGTCCATAAATATATCTGGTTTCTAATGGGTATAATATGAATCGGTTTCAATTTCACGAAAATACGTAAAGATGAAGTGAGTGAAAATCAAATAAACGATTTTTCACTCCCTTGGGGTTTGAATATTTTCTTCAAATTTATATGGGACCACCTCTGAATATAATCAATTCAAATAAAAAAAGAATCATTAAAATCGGTTCATAATTGACGGAGATATCGATTAACATACATATTAAAAAAATACACACAACCGAACGTAGTAACCTCCTCCTTTTTCGAAGTCAGTTAATAAAAGCCACTACATGACAGACTAAGAACCCGCCAAAAACACCATTTCTTGTTGAACTGTAAACTTCTTTAGGCGCGTTGTGCGGTATCTATTTGGCATGACATACACTTATAATATCGCGTCATGACATGCTGGTAAGCGTGACCGACGGTATTGCGCTTGCGTTACACTAGCGACGCGTTGTATAGCGGCCCGTGTCGATATAATATTGATATTTTGTATTGAGATTGTATAGCCCATTATATGTTTGATGAATTAATAAACTGTATATAAAAGTATATAATTACATATTATCTAATTTATGAACACTATAATTAATTTAAAAATTGAAAAGAGAAAAACAGATTAAATTTTTTGGAAGTAAATTTCTTTATGCCCGACTAGGAGATAACTGGACGACAATGCAACGGAAGTCCGTTACGCCAATATGGCGGAACGTTTCTGTACCATCCGGTTTTTAAATAATAATAAAAAATCATACAATAGAATTAATTATGTATATATGGGCGCGCGACAGTGCTGCCATCTGGTTTCAATGTAAGTAACAAATTAAATCAAAACTTCATTATCTGTAGTGCCATCTACCAGTTAATTCGGAACTTAAGTAACACAGGAAATATTATTAGCAACTCTTTGTTATAAAGTAAATGAAGTATAGAAAATTACGAACAGATTACTGTTTATATTTTTGATTTTGTCAATAAATAGAATATAGACAAATCAAACAATTTAAAAAAAAAATTAAATTGAATAATAATAAAAAAACATACAATAGAATTAATGATACATATATGGGCGCACGACTGTGCTGCCATCTGGTTTCAAAGTAAGTAACAAATAAAATCAAAGTTTCATCATCTGTAATGCCATCTATTAGCTAAGTCGGAACTTTAATATCACAAGAAATATTATTAGCAAATCTTTGTTATAGAGTAAATAAAGTAAAGAAAATTACGAATAGATTTAACTATCTTATAACGCCAAATAAGTTTTACGTAAATCGCGTGTGACGCTTACACGCAATGATTTTTTTTTGAGTTTTTATTCATTCATTCCTTATGCCTGCCTCGACTATTTAATTTGTATTTTCCTTTATGTTCTGTGGACGCTTGTAACGTCATTATATAGTAAACAAAGCAGTGGAGTACTGACATCTCAGCGACTTTGCTGACTCGGACGTTCCGTCTCTCGAGGCGAGCTCGCAGCATCCCGAGCTGACGTCGCGCCGCCTCTATCTGCTGCTCTACGGTCGGTGAACCCTTCTCGGATGTGTTCGCCATCTCCGAGTTGGACGGCTCACCTGGTAATTACCATAATCACACGTTATTATTAGGGGTCTCTTTGGAGGAGGTCTAGAGAAGAGATTCTAGAAATATATATATATATATCATTACATACACACATCAAAAAAGTCTAAGCAACATGCGTGATATTACAAATTTTACTATTTATATTAATTAATTTCTAAGTATTTACTCAAACAAAGTGCGTAGGTAAGTAAACTTTTTTGTTATGGAAGACATACTGGCTGGTTGTAAAAAAAATTTGATTGTTTTGTTTTTTCATAAAATTCAAATGACCGAATTTGTTTGAATTTAAGTGCGTTTTAATTGCTACGTTTAGTCTTGATTTTATAATTTTACCAACCATTTAAATAAAGTTAGCGACAAAATTGAATTGTTAGATATTCTTTACGTCATGAAGCGACGTCATTTCATGGCAGATGAAATGCAAAGAGCTGTAGGGATGTTGCAAGCGGGAAGTAATCAATCTCAGGTATCTCGACATTTTGGCATTCATAGAAGTGTTATTTGTCGTCTTTGGCAGCGCTACAATAATACAGCAGAACCCGCTGAACAGCATCCAGGCCGTAAAAGGAGTACAACCACTCGGCAAGACCGGTACATACAACTGACTGCAAGACGCCAGCCGATGTTAACCGCTCGAGAGATAAGTTTGAGGCTACAAATTTCAAATGGTGTTGATGTAAGTCCTCAAACTGTGCGAAATCGACTGCATGAGTACGGCCTACGAGCTCGACGCACAATCAGGTGCCCACCGATACGTCACGGGAATCGCGCTCGTCGATATGAATGGTGTAGAGAACGCATAACATGGACCCAGGAACAATGGGATAAAATTATGTTTTCCGATGAGTCGCGATTCGGGTTTAAGCCTGATACAAGAAGGGTGCGAGTGTATCGTCGGCCCGGAAATACTGAAAGGCTCAGCGTTCAGGAAGTTCATCCATACAGCGGCTCAACAGTTATGTTATGGGCGGGTATTATGAAGAACAGGCGAACTGAGCTCGTTTTTGTAAATGGAAACATGAATGCTGAAAATTACATTGAGGATATTCCCAGACCTTATGTCTACTCATTTGCACAAACCTTTGGCTAAGATTTTAGGTTAATGCATGACGATGCGCGTTCACATACAGCTCGGCGAACCAGTGAATACTTTGCAACGGAGAACATCCCGGTATTGCCCTGGCCTGCACAATCTGCAGCGGCACCGGCGGTGGGTGATAACACTGGGTAAACCAAAAACACTTCAATTGTATTTATATGGTCCAGTGGTCAAAATATGTCCATAATAAGGGATAGAAAATTGATTTCATGTTAATGACTACGTCTGGTACCGCTACGACACACCCGAGAGGCGAGACTACAACGCCACTGGAACATTAATAGCGCCACCATATTAGAGACATATCGGGGGAGCCACTATTGACCTGCGAAACCGCACTATTGACTATATCGAGTGTGTTACTAATTACCTCAAATGCTATTGGTTGCAGTTACCGGCTGTTCATTATTCAACCTGGTGTGAGATGTCATTGGTTGGAGTTCGGCATATAAAGGGCAAGATGTTATTGGTCTGCACGCAGTAGTCCGGTGAAGCTGTAAAGACCTTGCCAGGTCAATAGCATAGTCAGTTCGAAAAAAAAAAAAAAAAAAAAAAGTCTGCACGCATTTCTATGTGGAAGTTGTTGTAAGGCGAAGTTCTGCCCGGATAAATTGTCACAGTTTACCTACAGAGTGTTAACTGGCATCCCTGACCGACCGACTATATACGTATTATGTAACGCTCAATATAGATATTATTATCTATACTGAGTATTGCACAGATATTTTAAATTGTAAGGAACGTGGAGTATGATGAATAGAGACTTAAGTAAAGTCTTCGTCTCGTCGATGGTATGGAAAAAAAATGTTTATACATATTCTAAAATTTATAACATAAGCTCGTCAATAGTTATGATAAACATATAGAGAAAAGCAAAGTACTGAAGTGCTTTATATTCGCATATATAGAATATACTATATTTATTTGTTTATTTATCAACTGTATATTTTAAATTGATAGATGAATAGTGTAGGGCATCGCGTCGATCGATGTGGCTTCATATCATATGCTAAGCCTGAGCTTTCTGTGAAGAAAATTGTGATGGTGAACTCTACTGCAGTAGATTCGAATGTTACATTCGCATTTTACCGCCTGCACGTTAAAAAGCTGTCACAAACCACCTATATGTGTGTGTTGGTAATTCTATTTTAGTTCCCTTTCATATTATGTGAGACTTTAAATAAACGCCTAGAAGCGACTACAATGAACATAAAAACAATTCGCATACACAGAAATTTGCAAGTCGAGTAAAATTTCTTGTTTAAAATACGGGCAGGAGGAGGCGTCAGTTTGACCGCCTCCTCCCACTGTAACCGGATCAGGGAAGATGGGTCGGGGGGCCCATCTTCCCATTGCACAGATCCGGCGGACGGAGGAGATGGTCGGTGTCTACACGACTTTCTCCCAACAAGATGGAGCCCGGCGGCGGCTCTTTTGCTGCTGGGCCAACCGATGGGGCGGCATCATGAAGTCTATAGAGATCTCGTGCCGCCCCAATTATAGCGGAAGACGTACACCGTGAGGTTTTAGTCAGTGCGAGTCGGACATAACTCACCCTCGCCCCCGAGAGGGTGGTGTATCCATAAGGGAAAAAAATAGGTCGCGAATTGCATAAACAGCACAAGCCGAAGTGTGCCGTGCACCCTTGAGCTAGTTGTCAAAATAAAATCGGCTGAGTGCCTTAAGCGCTCGCCTTAGTAGTCCGGTGAAGCTGTTAAGAACTCGCTAGGTAAATAGCGTAATTTATTCGAAAAAAAAAAAAAACAAAAAAATCGGTAACCCTTAATTATAACCCTAGATTGTTCTAATAAAAAGTCTTACCATTCTCATACTCTGCGTTCTTCTTCTGTATCTCTTCTTCGCTCTCTTGTGGGTTCGTTATGGTCACTATCGGATTATTCTGTGAACAGTTTACAATGGTAATTGTATGAAATTATAAGTAAACAACTAGTTTTTGGTCACGGATTCGCTCGGTTTTTATATATTTATACATATAATAATAATGTAAATCTAACTTGTCTGTACTTTTAAAACTTTTGGGAAAAAAAATTGTTGCAGGTGGTCTTGGAATAAGTAATAAAATATATTCAATTTTTAGGAATGTCTGTCTGTTTGTTTGAACACGCATAATGCTAAAATACTGCGTTCTGTTATATCCGAACCATGTGTACCCTAATATGCTGAACCTTTATCTAACACCACAGAACTATATCCCTTCCTAACTAGCACCTTTCCCAGTACCAAACGTCAGCACTTTCCCGAGTCCTCTCACGGTCCTCGATACCACCCGGCAGTTCATTCCCAGACTCGGTCCATAACACTCTTAATCCTCATAATTATTCAGTGTTAAATAATAAGTATAACTATTGTATTGCGTTATTTCTTTTTTTTTTACTTTTATCTATAGTTTTTGTATTTTTTTTTTGTCTATTTATATTGCCACTCGGTAGTTATGAAAATAAAATGTCTCCTCAGGTTTGCCTGGAAGAGATCGCTCTAAGCGATAAGGCCGCCTAACTGTACACATACTGTAAACTGATGACTAATCTTGTATATTTTCAACGTGTGTGCAATTAAGAGATTTATTATTATTATTATATTAAGTGAACAAATCTTTAAATAATAAATATATGTCAAGTGAATAAATCTTTTTTTTTAAAGGGATTTTTAGAATCCCGTATAACATGTTCGCGATAAAACCTCACGAGGAACATCATAAAGCATACCCTCGAGTACCATTTAGTGTTGGTTTCATTAAAATCGGTTCACTCTATCAAAAGTTATTGTAATTTTAATGAGGACGCGACTTAATTACGAGAGATAAGTAGATACATTAAAATGATTTTATTATTCACTTTTTTTATACGTTAGTTTCCACGCAGACGGAGTCGCGGGCACAGTTAGTATTTAATATATGTCTAGAGGACATTTTTTTCTGGATGAAAAGCTCGTAACGATCGGTTGAGTTGTTAAAGATGTGAAAGTGAAATAGACAGACAAAGTAATTTTTGCACTTATGTATATCCTTAGTTAGTTTGGCTATTAATTATGTTACGAACATGTTGAATATTAGCCTCTGTCTACGTGGAATAGTTACTTTGGGCTAACTTGGAAGCTGTCAAAAGGAATAATAACCCCGATTTTGAAACATTCTTCATTGGTGCTCCGCTCCTTTCGGTTTTAGCGTGCTGATATATAGCCTATAGCCTTCCTCGATAAATGAGCTATATAACGCTGAAAGATTTTTTTTTAATCGGACCAGTAGTTCCATATATTACCCCCTACAACCTCACAAACTTTTCCTCTTTATAATATTCGTATAGATTACAGGTTCTATGTTTACATTATATAGTATTCTTTTTGCTTTTGTGTGACATTGATGCTATGCTAAGTAACTTTTATGTTAAAAGAGGACATTTTGTCGGCCTTACGCGGGTATTAGCTAGTTAGTTCATAGTATACACATGTAACCGGTTAGCAGTTACAATAAAAAAACGAGTGTGCTTTAGACCACACGACTACAGTAAAACTTCTTTAGCCCCATCCATATATACCAGGTGATTGTTTAGACACTCGCAGTATTCTACGATATGACACTTCATGGTCACATTTAACATATAAAGTGATAATATTAAAACAAATACTAATAAACAACCAAGAAAACCTAAGTTAAAGTTTGTTCTAAGACTTTCAAAAGTATAGCTATAAACGTCTACATGAAATAATAAACTTGAGTGCAATGACCGGTGTCAAAAGCTACAATGGGCGACCTGGAGTTAATAACGTTCGATAGTAAAACGAGCAATAAACACTTTTGTTTTATTCCTAACGTTTTCTTGAAAATGAAAGTGAAATCACCCGACGGTCATTGACGCTGTGCTTTAACATAAACGCGTAGAGGATTGTGTATCATTTTTGTATTTTTCTAGATAATTAGGTCAAATATTAAACACCTATTTTTTAAATTGATTTAGAATGAGAATGAGTGCAGAATGTCCTCCAGAAATATTGCTACTGTCTAAACAGTCACCTGGCATATATGTTTATATATGTATACACGTATATATATATATTAATTTTGAACAAATATTTAAATCGATTATGGGTTTTCACGTAAATACGAAACGTAACTCTCTCTCTTTCAATCATCACTAACGTTATATCTCCCTCGTCAACGTTCCGTTCGCGTCGCCCGATCACACGTTTTCGTAACGCTCTCGTGACGCATTCCCCAGCTCACTCCCCAAGTCAAGCGTGCGTAAACAAGTTTTACTTTAAAAATACCTTCAAATTATGCATTTGTATCAACTCCTGGCAATGACGGAGACGTTTCGCTTTTAGAGCGTTGATGCGGGACATCTTCCGAGGGTCCAGCTCCGTCGTGTTGACGCACCCCGGCTGGAAACACCAACGATAATACAACGTACATACATACATTCACATTTGTAATTATTATTCACATTTATAATCTACGCATAATAATGAATGTATTAGTGTACGGAAGAGTGTTAAACGAATGGCATATTATCATTTTATTCCAACTAACGCTATCAGTATTTAGGGGAGGGGGGGGAGAGGGGGTATTGAAGGGATTACACCTGTCGGGGGAGCAGACGCAGTCCCAGCCGGTAGTCCCTGCTCCCCCACCTAAAAGGTAAATGAAGGCACCATGAAAAAAAAAGGGGGCAATAGGGAAGTGAGCCACCGGCGCTCTCACTGACCGAACGAAACGCAACAATGCAAGCACTGTTACTTCACGTCGGTGTTTCTGTGTGTCGGGAGGTACTACTCCGGACGAGCTAACCCATTCATGGTGAAACCAGTAACAGCTTCAGCGTGGCTCTACCACTTTCTGTTATTTTTGTTCTATGCTTGATATCTGTACTTCTAACTTACTACAAGTAACGGTCTGGTATCCAAGGGATGGCGCTAGAAGTAGAGGTCGCCAACCAAAATGATACGAAGATGATTTTAAAATGACATTGGGACCACTTTGGACAAGAGTGGCGGCAGACTGAAAGCAATGGAAAGAGTTCAAGGAGGCCTCTGCCATTAGGCACACCGAATTACGTGATATATTATAGTTTTGTCTTTGTACTACTGTAAAAAAAATCAGGAAATAAAGGCTTTATGACTATTATTATTCGTTGCGGCCGCGTAAATAGTCAATTAGGAAGCATTGTGTCGGCGAGGGTGGGAGCATTTTTGTTCGTTGGTCGCTGCCGGCGGTGTGTCGCCGGCCCCAGTTCGATCGCATAAAGGAATCGCGCGCTCCTCGTGTCGCCATAACCTATTTTGCACCATCGCCATTCGTCGGCGCCGACCACCGGCATCGAACCTCGAACCAGCCGGTGAGTGATCACAACATTCGCTACTAGTTCTCTCGCTGATCTCGCATTTGATTCGCATCACAGGTGGTCACGCAATCGAAGAAAGCACCACCAATTATCGCTTTGAGGTACAATCAGGTCCAAATTACTAAGCTTTTCGGCTGTGACTATGACCAATTGATGGGCGAATCTTCATAGATGGTTCTAGGCTACTTATTTTTTGGATTCGATTAATCATATACCGTTTTTTTTATGCCTAACGAAGCAGGCGAGAAAGGGATTAATCTATTATACTATAGGTCATATATCATACCATAGGCCGATGAACATCCCAGAACGCTCGCTCTTGACTGTCCAGCACTTTCCTTTCCAATTTGTCACGTTTCTTGTCAACCTGCAAATATATATACTATAGTAATAATTACGCGTCGCTTCGACATAAGCTGGAGTTGAAAAGGAAATTCAAACCGTTGCCGTTGTTATTTAACACCGACAGTCGCCATTACTTATGGACTGTACTGTAATTTCCATCAGGTACAGTTCAGTCACTTTGCTGAACCAGTTAAAAAAGAAAAAGATATTTTTGTACTTGGACATGTATCTAAATATATATTTTACTAGTTTCCGCCCGTGACTTCGTCCGCTTGGTATAGTTACTTCGGGATTACGCTAACGCTAACACGCAGAGGAAGTTCTCAAGGGCGAAAAAAAACCATATCGAAAATTGTTAATTGGTTTTTTTTTTTCGAATTGACTACGCTATTGACCAAGCAAGGTCTTAACAGCTTCACCGGACCACTAAGGCGAGCGCTTTAGGCACTCAGCCGATTTTATTTTGACAACTAGCTCAAGGGTGCGCGGCACACCTCGGCTTTGGCTGTTGCCTGATACATGCGATTCGCGACCTATGTGAGCTAAGCTAAGCTAACTATTGATACATATATGAGTTGTTGAAACATATATGTGTACCAAGCATACATACCTCAACAACTCTTATATATATATCGTATCGGATAATATTCTAAACTATTTTAGTTTGATAAGGAAAAAAAGATAAAACCCTTCCACTTGCATGTGTAAGCGTGTATGTGTTCACGTGTATTGGGGTGATATGTGTAACGTTGTCGCAGTGATGTAAGATTTTGTGTGAGTGTATCGCGCGAGCAGCGTACTCAAGGGCTTCACGCCGAGGGAACGGACCTAGGCTTGAGCAGCTGCCGAGGGGTGCCCAATCTGGTGGTAATTGGTCTTAGCGTAATGATATATAGCTTATAGCCTTCATCGATAAACGAGCTATCAAACACTGAATTTTTCAAATCGGGCCATTTGTTTCTTAGATTAGCTCACGCTAACACAAATATGAGCGGAGCACCAATTTTCAAAGTTTCAAAATCGGGATAACGTACTCATTATTTAAAATATATCTTCACCTTCTATGTAAACGAAGTCGCGGGAACAGCTATAGTATGGTGTAGGGTAATTCCAGACCGACCTTGCTCTGTGCCTCCGCCTGCATGAATATGAACTCCCACTTCCGGCTGAACATCTTCTGGAGCCTCGCGAGGGACTCCGCCTCGTAGTCGGCCAGCTCGAGCCGCGCCTTGTTCTGCATCGTCCGCTTGCACAGATACACCGCTGGAAATATAATTATTAAAGTTGCAATAAAATCACCGACAGATGGCGTTAAACCATAACTTATTTTATACGATACTAACTTTTGCTCTCGGTTACTACTACGCACTAGCTGACCCGGCCACACGTTGCTGTGGCTCAGTTATTAAATCATCACCTACGATCAACAATAACTAGATAAAGGGTCACGTATAAGATCGAAGCTAAATCCTGTCCGCGTAAATATATACTTATGTGTAGCTATTTGTTTATTAAGAAAGGGAGAAAAATGTTTTAAAACAGTTTTAAGTTCAACCTAATTACAACCATGACACCTAGTAATAAAGTCACAAATGTTCAAAATATTACCTAATACTTACAATAAAACGAGCAAAGAAATAAATTACTCCCGTCACAAATGAAAAGACAACATAAACAACATTTAGTGTGAATTCAACGTTAACACGCAATTAATAAAGTACTTTTTCCCGTTATCGTGCGTGTTTGTGCGTGGTTGGCGAGCCTTGACCAAACATTTGTACCACAGGTTTAAAATCGGTAATTTTGTTCCAAATTAAATATTATTTGTTAGTTTAAAGCTTAAAATATAACTTATTCAACATGTATTTAGGGAAAGTAAGATACTCCGGCCGTTAAATTGCTTTTTCGGGTATTATTTTTGCATCTTTTGAATACACTGCGGCATGTGAAACGTGCTTACATTGGCTATGTTTCAAATAAAAATAAAAGCTCACGTTTCAAGTGAGCTGTTATTTACCGAGACGTATTTTTCGCGCCGAACCGATATCTAGTTATGGTTGATCGAAGATCATTACATATCGATAAGAATTGATAATTGTTGTCGATAATATGACCAATAAACATCACTTAACGATTTAAATTATTATTTTTTTTTATATAAAAAAACTACTTTTTGTGACTTAAATATAAAAGTTAGACATATGCTGTCCCTGAATTTTTTTGTAGGCATTATCAAGCTCTACAACTTTTCTCTAGAACTCAATCATATATCTCTAATCGTCAAGGCAACGTTCTTGTTCGACCGTTTTTTCACCGACTTACTTTGCAAATCCGACTACCGCATAAAAGTCTTTTCATTTTTCGGGTTAATATATAGTCTGTGACAATCACAAATAACGTGGCTTTCTATTGGTAAAAGAATTTCCAAAATCGGTTCAGTAGTTCCTGATATTACCCCCTACAACGACACAAACTTTACATCTTTATAATATTAGTATATAATGGATTTCTTAACAAAAAAGTTCTTAAATAAATTTTAGTGTTGATTTGAAATCATTTGATATGGTGTTCCATAACATAAAAGGTAGATGGTTAGTGTTCCGTTATCTTTAAAGTTTACGAACCCCTGCACTAGATCACTAGATCTTGTATCTATATACTAGCTTTTACTCACGACATCCCTCGCATCCCTCCCTGTCCTCTTCTATACCATTGACATATTGTATGAAAAATTTCATGAAAATCACATGAAATTTAACTAATTAGTAAAAGCTTAACAAACAAATTTACATCGCCTTTTATATTTATTTTTTTATGTGAAAAGGCGGCAAACAAACAGGTGGGTCCACCTGATGTTAAGTGATCACCACCGTCCATAGACACTTGCAACACCGCGAGAGTCGCAAATGCGTTGCTAGCCTGCGTGAGGGGGAGGGTAGGGAAGGAAAGGAAAAGTCTGAAACCAGTAATACTACAGTTACATTTAATTTTTTTATTTTTAATCCCCCTTTCCGACATAATCCGAGACTTTTTTAATCAACTACCAATCTTTCCATAATTCATTTATATTTTGCGCTCCTTATTATATATATTTTAAATGTTATGAATTTTAACAATATTTGGGATATTATCGCTCCCCTTGTCGATTTGATTTTCGTTAAATTTAAGTTTTGTCGCGTTAGGTCTATTTAATGGCTTCGATTGTATACATGTCTCTTTCTTATTTCCTTTATGTATTCTTTTTTGTTTGTTTTTTTTAGTATTGGTTAGGTTAATATTTTATTGCTAGACAGAAGCTAAGTTTATAAATAGAGAACAGAGTTTTTTCTTTTCGAGCTGCCTACGCCATTAACCAAGCAAGGTCTTAACAGCTTCACCGGACTACGGTGAGAACAGAGATAGTTTAATGAGAACTGAAGTGGAAGTCGTAAATAAGATTGATTTGAGTATTATGCCACAAGGTTTGTCATATATTTTAATTTCTTGTCGTGTGTGGTTAATATTATGTGATTTTTTAACATTTACATATAAGCAACTTACCGTAGTCCGTGTTCTCCGGTTCCCATTGGTTCGACGGCCAAAAATAAGGTGTTTGGAACCTGAAACAAATAAAGAAATTACAATTATTTATACTAATGGGCGCCCAGTGGTCGACATTCGACCATAGTTCATTGATATTTTAAGTTTGTATTTTATTAGGGTTAATATCATTGTTGAATGTAGAATGTAAAAGGGTAATTGGTACGTAAGAGTAAAATAATACATACAGTCGAGTATAGCAACCTCCTGCACAACCTTTTTTGAAGTCCTTTATGGACAGATGTCAAAATGTCTATTTTATCTACATGTGTGTATATGTTATGTAAAGTTGAAGCAGTAGTGTGAGTAATGCATATTTTAATTAATTTAATGTACTTGTAACGCATTTTATATAAAATAAATAGCTTTCAGCACTTCTCCTCCATATAAACTTTAAATATGCCAAATTTCACGTTCATCCGTTCGCCCAATTCCGTTAAAAAGGGATACAAAGTTTAGGCTTCACGTATTAATATATATGATTCCGTGTAATCTGAAACGATGACATCGATAATCTCATTGGAGGCGAATCGGTATCAATAGTACGTTTTGTTACAAAACCTTTGAAGAATAACAAATTATGTAAATTTATAATTGTTATATAGTATTTTTTTTATATTATAGGAGGCAAACGAACTGACGGGTCACCTGATGGTAAGTGATCATCGCCGTCTATGACACTAGCAACACCAGGGGAGTTGCAAGTGCGTTGCCAGCCTATGTTTGGGGGGAGGGGGGAG